>LT554731.1:168271-178477 GCA_900079185.1 Absidia glauca
TTTTGGCACCACCAATTAGCTCTCCCCTTCTTCCTTCCGTCACTCATTACACTTGATTAGTCATTCCATGGCAAGTCCTACATGTAGCTTAACCATAGTCTCCTTCAGTCAATAAACCTACTTGAAACCATCTCCATGTCTTTACTTTTATAAATATGCTCTATCACACAGGTGATTGATGTGAAATAGGGCGGGGGTTGAACACACTTGACATGTTCAAAAACTTTACGATTTCTAGGTGTACATTTTTGTGACGAGTTGACCCCGTTTTTCGAAAACGAGTGGATAACCCACCTTCAAATTTTACATGAAACAAGATGCAGCGTACATCTATCTAAAGATACCAAAATTAAAGTATACATGTGTTGTATTCGTCTTTGAACTCACCACTAAGCCTCTAAACAGTAACTGATTTGAGCGGCCTCAAAGTAGGCAATTCATCCACCTAAACTCGACATCTTTAACTTCATTCGGTAGATACGAAGCACTACTTTCTTCATGTAAAATTTGAGGAGATGTTTATCATTTCTTTCATGAGACAGTCCATGTCCAACAAGAAGTGACACATTTCATCGGAGACGGTCCAACCCATTTTGAGAAGCGGCGGTTGAAAAAATCGGCAGCTTTTTGGTTTTCTCAAGTGGATGTCAGGAACATGTGGCATTTGTGTAGATAGAGTTCTTAATACAAAGCGGTCAAGCTGAAAAGTGAGATTCGTTCATTTATACACTTGTCACAGAGTGAGATTCTCATTGTACATAAAATCCAAGTCAAGCCAGAGCAATCTCGGTTCCTTCGCTCAATTTTGGCCCTAGGAATCGAGGTGGTAGTTATGGAGATGGTTTCAAGTAAGATTTATTGACAGAATGAGAATATGCTTAATCTATATGGAGAGGGGGGGCTGCAAAGGTATGTGCTATTCAGTACTTGGAATAACTAATCTAGAGTAATGAGCTAGGGAATGAAGAAGGGAAAAAGCTAGTCAGCGGCGCCAAAAGAATCAGTGGTAGTGTCTAAAGGGAGTAAGCTGAGGAATAATGCCTTTTGAAAGCGCAATGGCAACAGAATCTACAACGGAAGGGGGAGTGCACCGAAAAATTACGAGGGTCATATCCATTGCCATACTATTGAATCTACCAAGAAAAAAAGGACCAATGTGTCAAAATGCAAATGTTAATCATGGTAATACAAAGATAGACAAGATGGAGAGAAGGAAAAAGTTACCCTGCGTTCGTCGATTCAAGATCATTGTATAGTGGGCGATCTGTGCATAGTGCGGTGCTAATGTCGATGGAAAGAAAAAAGCGGCAAAGAAGCAAAGAAGAAGCAAAGAAAATGATTGATGTGAAAAGGGTATCCTTTGAAGCCTGAGTCGGGCGTTGAAATGCAAATCACCCCTTGCGCAAAGTCCCTCATCTCGGTCAAAAGTCCGATGCGGCGGAGTGTGAATATGATTTGGGACCAAAGCGCCAAACTTTTTTCTCAACTTTCTTTTTGCCTCTTCTTCATGTTTACTCCCACTCCTCAGCATTCACTTTACATTCGGGCACTCTACAAACGCATTTTGACTGAAGCCGGTCACTTCTTTGATGATCGAGCAAGGTAAAAGATCGATGCCTTTTTACGTTTACATTAACGACTTGATCTCATTCCTAGAACATTTGTTGTCAACCGCGCCCGCAAACTTTTTAAAGAGTACAAGACCTGTCAAGATGAATCACGGATCAAAAACAAGCTTTTGGAAGCTCGAAAGGTAAATGCACATGTACTTTTGTTGCTCTAGCTTCTGATCGTATCATTTATTCGATAGCGTCTACATCGACTGGAAAAAGCCAATCAAGGGGATCAGAAGAGCGCCCTCAAGATCCTTGAAGCAGCGTATGGGAAAACAGGCAAAACAAAACACAGGCTTATGCATGTAAGTATGAGTTTGGTTTGAAGAAGGGTCTATAAACGTGTTGTCATAGTGTTGTGATAGTGTGAAGTAAAGAGTGTTGTTTAACTTTTCTTTCTATCCGAACAGCCCTACTTGTACGAACATTACCCGGCGGACATGGAAAAACCGGCACCCCTGATTCCTCATATACCACATACAGCACCACCACCTCCACTATGCAACCCATTACAAGCAGTAGTGACGAAGCACCTACACAAAAAGCTCGAACCTGAACTGCCTACCTCACCCTACAAACCATTACACCGTGGACGACAGGCCAACCTACTGTGGAAATGGCGCTCCTATCTAATCAGCCACCTAACTGTCCCTCTCCCATTTGAAATCGTATGTGAATTAGAACTCAAGGCCGGCGCCACACCTTCCCATCCTTGTTTTGCAGGCCTTCAATTGAAAGGTGGGCCTCGTTGGGACGATATGTATACCCGATCCGACACTGACCTTGCTCACTTGGATCCTACCAGCCTGTCCCTTGTACCGCCCGCTAAACTCATTCGCCAGATCCCGCTGCAGAGATCTCCCTTTGCCCGCGCATCTTCTGTGTACGCCGTATCTACTCTGATAGACATGTCGCCAGCGCCAACCATCCCTTCCGGAGAAGAAACTGATGAAAAAAAGCACCATTACAACCCTCGTCAACAGCGCCGCCTTTATCGCCGTCTTTTGCAGGATATCCCATTACTGTCACCATTGCCCCTACCAACATCGTTATATGATCCTTGCATCAACTATGATGTCTCTGAATCACAATGGGTCACCAATACTGTCACCAATGTCCTCCACCCAAGCTCCTTACCACCATCATAGATCATAGATAGCTTAGCCTTTAGTCAGTTAGGTAGACGATGATAGTCTGATTTTAGGTTAGATGGGACATATCATTGGTTTGAAACATAAAATAAAACATCTGACAAACTCATTCAAGGCATCGTATAAGATGTATTATGTCGTTTTGATTGCCTAACTAAGCAGTAACCAGTCTTCGCTTCTCTCTCCTTCTCTCAAAGACATATCACGATTTTAAACGCCGCCACAACTACCAAAATTCAATGTGTAGATAGGCTCTGTCCGCTATATCTAACGCCGACCTTAGAGTGGTTCTGCCCGACTGGTTCTATCTGTAGCATTTCCTTTTTTCAGCCCCCCCCCTTTCATGAGGAAATACTACACACAGAACCAATATGTAATGCTGAATTTTGCGGACAGGACTTTCATGGCGGGGGACTCTCTGAGTTCCTGACTCAAGTCCCGGGCATAGTGGGGACTCAATTTGAAATCAAGATAAAACCGGCCCGCCAGGCACAAGAATGGTCTTACTTTTTTCATCAGAAAAAGAACGGCAGGACCCTCTCTTTTCCTGGCATCACATCCAACAAAAAGACGCATATCAGTTGCGGCTCTTCAGCTCGTACGGTGGGTATCGTGTGTGCGAACGAGGACGAAATACGACGCCAAGGCCGATGGAACAACACCACGATGAACGGCGCACATCTCTCCAGCTTTCCAAGAGAAATGATGCGATTAATGGCAGTCTTTCCCTCCAATGGTCGATACTTTTATCTTGCACGTACCGCCCTTGACCCACCTACCAGACTCTGCAAGAAGTTGTTCCCGGCGATCGACGAATGGCATGACCGACTGGCGGCAAAAAAACTCCGTCCTGACAAAAACAATCCTATTAAACCCACCGTCGCTGCCAATGCATTTGTACAAGTGATCATGGTGCTCAGGAAGACTTTTATACAAGACTCGGTGCTCATGATGGAACCCCGCCCCTGCCATCCCATTTGGCAACGTTCAATCTTTTTTGATCCAGCCTACTTGTCATTCAAAAGGTAAGTCAACATCATAGCAATAGAATGTAGCAGCATGCTCACTTTGAAATGTTAGGGATCTGCTGCAAATTGAAGCTCAGGAACACGATCCTGCCCACACACTCCTCCAACAATGTGTGCCCATGCACTCTAGATTTCAAACCCCGATTGGCTATAAGGGCATCCACAGTGGTCCACTAAATATTCCCACTATCTTAACTTTAGTGGGATTTGAAAATGGGATTCGAAAAATCGTCTCACAATGGTCCACTAACTCCGCCACTAAGATAGTGGGAGCCCCGATCCCACAGGCGGCGGCACTAACTCTGAAGGCAAAGTTGATGGGATTTTTTCTTCCACTCTCTGTCTTTCTCACTCTCTTTCTCCCTCTCCCTCCCCTTTTTTCAACCGAGACAATGAACACTGGCAGTAACATCATCAACACCCACGTTAACACCCTCTCCCGCACCCATATTCCTACACACATCACCGACATCACCATCACTAGCGAGAACAGCAAGTGGACCACTGTAGCTACCAAATTTTATCCCACTAACTTTTCCATGTTTAATCTCCGCCAATTCAAATCCCATAATCATAGTGGGAATTTTTTAGTGGACCACTGTGGATGCCCTAAGGGCTTTTTTTTTTCTGCCCGTCCTTTATTTGCTCCTTCTTCCCCTCGTCATTACTTTTTTGCTTCCCATTGTCATTCTCTTTACTCCACGACGACACACGAACGAACGAACGAGCGAACGAACGAACGAACGAACGAACGAACGGTAACTCTCCCCTTCTCATCTTTTGCTCACCATTACTAACTTTTTGCCTTTTGCATCGCTCCTCTCTCTTTTGACACTAGAACGGCTACGACGATGACGACGACGATAGGGACGATGATGATGCTATTCACGGCTCCACCACTGCTTTATGTCGCCCAAAAAGGCCCTTTTAAAATTTTCAAATGTAAAAAACATGGGGAAACCCTCGCAATTTTTTTTTAGGTGCACTCATCCTGTCCATAGTAGATTCCCTAGCCATTGTACCGATAAAGTGCACTATCCCTTGACCCATTCGCAGCCCCCACTACTACTGATAGTTTGGATAACACTGGTCTACTCTCCTCCTCCCTTTTCCTTAGCTCATTACACCAGATTAGTCACTCCATGACAAGCCCTCTACTCACTGCCACCCACTAGGACATGCTGCTCAAGAATAGTCTCATTCAGTCAATAAAAAACTTACTTTAACCCACCTTTATGACTTTGTTCTTTTGCATAAGCCCCAGTAATCTTAACAACTTTGGTATGTAGCGGTACAAATCACCCGGTGCGCCAAGCCCCGATTTTTTTTTGTCCACTTCGTCACTTGACGGTGCTTTAACTATAGTGTTGACACCTTTTTGACTAGTGCCCGATGCAATGAAGGGCCTATCATATCAGGCACTATCAGGGTAAGGTGAAGAACCTTGAAAGAAGCATCTACAAGCGCAGAAAGGTAAGCAATATGTCGCGAATGAGTAATGCTCGATGAACAGAGTGTTGCTCCACCATGAGTGTAGGGTCACTTTCCGTACACAAGAAGGCAGGCATATCACCCTTTGAGAAGAGCTACAAAAGGTTTTATAGACGAAAGGGCATGTGAATTCAAAGATTATGACGTTTCATCATGGTATTGTCAATATGACAAGGATCTCGAGGTGGTTCCTGTCAGATTGAGAGCCATGACAACCGATTTCAAAGTGGCACCTGTCATGATAGAACCATGGCGACATATTTACACTCCGCCATTTCACACTCCGCCCGCATGATTTTCATGGCCCTTCATACAAAACATACGCATATCGCCGAAGAATTGCAAGAAGGCTGGAAGTTTCTCAGTGCTTGACTTGCAGCTGTATGCGTGCATTGATTGGTTATTGATAGTTACACAACTACCGAAGGATCGAAGCAAGAGATGTAATCGACAAGATGTTGATATCGAAGTACAATATGAGCTCATCTACTAAGGCCGAACTTCCGTCTTTCTAGCCGCTCTATCACCGAAACTACTATTGCTTTATGCCCTGCATCCACAAAAAAACGCAACGAAGAATACATAATATAGCGTGTTCATTGGTATATCACTTTTGTATGCCCCTCCAATCTAGCAGGGGTGCTCATGTTTTGGGTACATCTCTCGATGATCCTTTTGTGATCCATTGCATGCATTCATAAAGCTATCTTTGGAAAAACATATTGTTGCAGTGGAAAAAGAGGTAGTATCTACTTGCCAATGCAGCCTAGAGAAGGGAAACATCCGCCCAACAAGGAGATCTCGCTCTCTTCCATCCTACATATTTGCAATGCAGGGTGGTGCTTGTTTATAGACTAATCTATGAATTGGCTTTTTTAGACGTTGGATCACGAGCTAGACGATCTGAACTAATCGCATGAGTTCTACATTTACACTCTGCCATTGGAAAGCAGACCACTTTGCAGAGCACCAAGTAATCTTCATCTTGATCCCACAATTTGGTCAATCTTGAAAACATGCCGCTCAAGTGTGTTCTGCTGAAGTTTACAACAGCACCACCTATTGAGAAACTTTTCGATGATATTAAATCACTGTGCTGTAAAATTCAAAAAGCGGCGGCGTTTAAAATGGTACTTTTATGCAATGAAAAGATCTCCGTTACACTCGCCCTTGCTTCTTTAGACGTAGGAGGAAAAGCAACTACTCCCCAATCATCGGTGCAAATGAGGATGTATTCTCATTAAAAGCAGTTTAGATCTGCAAACCAAAACGACTCCGTAGCTTGCCCCTGTGTTTACCTTCTAAATCCCCATCTGTGTGGACCCTTTACTTGAAATTATCTCTGTCCTTCTGTTGCACAATCGCTCTTCCTCTTAACAGCCGCTCTTGTAGTCTTTCTTTTTCGTATCTTGATCTTGCCCGTACATCAAGTGGCAAGTTCATTATGATCGGCTCATGACAGGCAAATCTCCATCTTTCGGTTATGCGTTCGTCTAGTCGAGATCCTTTCCTATAATCAGATGAGTTTTGTACCACACTATTGCCGAAGAACTGTTTAATGCAAGAGATCGAGCAATTGAGCCCCCGCTTATAAACATTCACACTCCGATTGTCTTGCATAATGAAGCAATGGAAGTGTCTATAAAAACGAAGATGAAAACGCTTTTTAGAAGACATCTCTATTACAACATCATGGTTCAAGTAATATTCCTTCTTAGCGTCTCTCTTTCTCTTCTTTTTGGGCAACATCAAATACTGGCTCAAGAGTCATTGCCTCCAGGGAAACATAATCTTTATGTGGAAGTAGGGATATGGGGCACTGGAGGTCTTTGCCAGTATATATACAGTGTAGATGAAGGAAAGTACCCACCCAATTTAGTGACCTTTGTAAATTGCAATGAATACAAAAAGGAACGCAGTCAATGGTGGTTCATCTCTGAAAAGCCTGGTGAAATAAAGGTCAGATCCCCTTGTAGCGGCGACAAATTTGACGTCCTCAAAAAGATTGGTGACGGAAAGTTCTCAAACGGTAATCCTAAGCAAATCTATCAAGGGGACATATGCGTTTAGAGCTAAAGCAATAGCCACAGTAGCAGAAATCTTTCATACAAATAAAGCATGTCCTAGACCCGTAAAGGGGAAGGGAGAGTATCGAAGTACACGAAAAAGGGCTGGAACTGACCGACTTGGATGCTCATGACCCGAGGATGTTGAAGGATAAGAACTGAATGAATCAGAGCAAGAAAGCGTCTATGTCTATAATAATTAGTAGAGTGTGCAGCCGTTAGTACCCACTCTTCACTTCGCACAGTCAACCTTTAAGCCTGATATGCCATTATCTGTGGACGGGATGGCTTTTGCTACTCTTCCCCTGTAAGCTAATTTTAAACGCCGACACGCACTCCCGTAGAAAAAATTCTCATCGACACTCATTTCTTCCCTCTCATTCGCTTTTTCATCACTTTTTACAGTTCAATCTTGAGCTTCCCCTTACATGTCTCTTTTGTGGGTGAGGAGTACCAGGGCCGGCTGAGTGCAGGAGGTTTTTGAAAATTTGAACCCCAATTTTTTGTAAAGAGTTGCTTATTTCTTAGAACCGGGACAGATAACCCATTTTGAAAATTCACAGGCAAAATGATGCAATGCATATCTAACGAATGATGCCGAAAGCGATGCATTTTTATGTTGTATGCGTTCGTGAAAGCTTCAAGAAGCTCCCAAAAGCGACTGGTTGGAGTGGTATCAAAAACGGCGATTCATCCAAGTAAACCAGGCTTTCTTAATATTAGTCGATAGATAAAGAGCGCATCCATTTCCATGTCAAATTTATAAGCCGGTCGTCTATTCCATTCAGGAGAAAAATTAGATGCAAGAAAAATGAAACTTTTGCCAAAGGGGTCAGTCCCCTGTCAACTTTCCAAACGGCGGGCTTTGAACTGTTTTTGAAAATTGGAACTTTTTTGAGAATGTAAATTTTTGACCGCCGCTTTTTTTCGGTAAAGAGTTGCTTATTTCTCAGAACCGACATAGACAACCCACCATTAAATTTTGCATGCACAAGGATACGATGCATATCTATTGACTGATACCCAGAAACAAGCACTTTTACGTTTTATGCTGTCGTGAACGCTAAGGGAAGCCCCCCAAAAGCGACTGATTGGAGTGGTATAAAAAAAGACAATTTATTTACGGAAACCCGACTTTCTTGGTGTCATTCGATAGATAAAAACCACCTATGGGTCTATGTTAATTTTAATGGTGGGTTGTCTAACCCGTTCACAAGAAAAATTGAGTCCAAGAAAAATCGAACTTTTTCCAAGGGGATGATCGGTCCTTTTCCAAATGGCGGGGTTTGAAAATTGAGTCTTTTGCTCTACGCAGAGCCCAAACGATTGCTATTAACGCAGGGTCCAACTCTATCAGCATCAGTGCAGAGCTGGAACCACTAGGGATGGCGATAATAGAAGTTCTCCTGGGGAGGGAGAGTGAGAGGAAGAAGAAGTGAGAGTGAGAGGGAGGGTAGCCCGAGCGAAGCGAAGTGTGGTCGCTGATTTTGGGGAAGGTTGGATAGAGAAAAAGTTACAGGCAACTAGAAAAACTCTCCTTTCAAAAGACTTCTACTATCGGATATCAACGGCCACATATAACGACTTTGTCATGCAAAAATGGCTAAAAGGGTTGATAGGCTGGGTGCGACTGTCATGTTTGTGTTCAATCAGAAAAATTGGGTCGACCCAAAGTCAGTCCCTGGCGGGAGTTAAATATGTAGATTCTCAGGGGCAGCTTTGCTTCCTTTTTCGAGATAGGTTCAAAATAGACTTTTGCACCTACTTTGTAAGTAAGTGCTGACCCAGCGATATGGAGCACTCTTTATTGACCACTTTGTGGTTAATGCGTATACACACATTGTGGATACGACACTACTTACCCATACAGCCTAGACAAGGGAAACATCCGCCCAACAAGATGATCTCGCTCTTTTCCATCCTACATATCTGCAATGCAGCGTGTTATTTGTATGTAAACTATACATTGGAATTCTTAGATGTTGGATGACGAGTTATATGACCTGTTCTGGTCGCATGAGTTCTATATTTACACCCTGCCATTGGAAAGCAGACCACTTTGCAGAGCTCCGAGTGATTTCATCTTGGTCCCACTATTTGATCAATTTTGATGAAAACATGCCGTTCAAGTGTGTTTTGCTGAGGTTTAGAATGTCATCATCTATTGAGAAACTTTTCTTGATATCAAGTCACTATGCTGTGAAATCTAAAAAGTGGCGGAGTTGAAAATGTTACTTTCATGCAACGTAAAGATCTCCATCACACTCGCCCTTGCTTCATTAAAAGTAGGAGAAAAAGAACCCACTCCCCAATCATCGATGCAAATAAGGATGCACTTTCATTAGAAGCAGTTTAGATTCTCAAAACAAATGACTCCGTAGCTTGCCACTGTGTTCACTTCTAAAACCCCTTCTGTGTGGACCCTTTACTCAAAAATTATCTCTGTCCTTCTGTTGCACAAGCGCCGTTCCTCTTAACAGCCGCTCTTATAGCCTTTCTTTTTCGTACCTTAATTTTGGCCGTATCTCAAGTGGCAAGTTCGATATGATCCGCTCATGACAGGCGAACCTCCATCTTTCGGCTATGCGCTCGTCTAGTCGAAATCCTTTCCTATATCAGATGAGGTTTGTACCACACAATTGCCGTAGAACTGTTCAATGCAAGAGATCGAAACATTGAGACCCCGCTTATAAACATTCACACTCCGATTGCCTTGCATAATGAAGCAATGGAAGTGTCTATAAAAACAAAGATGAAAACGCTTTTTAGAAGACATCTCTATTACAACATCATGGTTCAAGTAATATTCCTTCTTAGCGTCTCTCTTTCTCTTCTTTTTGGGCAACATCAAATACTG
>LT554731.1:188071-208568 GCA_900079185.1 Absidia glauca
AGCAAAAAGTTAGTAATGGTAAGCAAAAGATGAACATGACGTGAGAAGAGGAGAGTTACCGTTCGTTCGTTCGTTTGCTCGTTCTTTCGTTCGTTTGACGTCGTGGAGTAAAGAGAATGACAATGGAGGCAAAAAAGTAATGACGAGGGGAAGAAGGAGCAAAATAATAGGACGGGCGAAAAAAATAATCTTATAGAAGCAAGGCGGCACTTAAAACCTAGTGAAGCTTCATAGTCTACGTATCCCTTTGCACCCAAGTTTTAGATCCCAAGCTTCACATAAATCGACACGCATAACCTCCTCACATGTTTACACACAAACTAGCTTATGATTTCCAAAATGATTCAAACTTTATTCAAGAAAGGGGGAGAGAAGTAAGTAGCACATATGCATAATCCAATAAGAGCACCACCAGTTTAACGGTAAGACTTTTGGAAACGAGCACGGGCACCGGGACCACCAAACTTCTTGGGTTCGCAACGACGAGGATCGGCAACGAGGAGAGTACGGTCGTATTGTACGAGGATTTCCTTGATTTCCTTCTTGGCAGCTTCGTCAACGTACTTTTGGTAGAAGGCAACGATGGCCTTGGCAAGAGCTTGACGGATAGCGTAGATTTGAGAGGTGTGACCTATAAAAGTAATGTGGTGAGTATCCTCCTCCTCTTGGGACTAGTCTATAAAAAGTCAACCTACCACCACCTTGGACGCTGAGACGGATATCAACGTTGGAGAAACGTTCTTCACCGAGGAGAAGGACAACTTCGTAGACCTTGAACTTCAAAATTTCGGGTTCGAGAAGTTCGAGAGGAGAACCGTTGACACGGATAAGACCACGTCCACGCTTACAGTGGGCAACAGCAGTGGCGGTTTTCTAAGGGGTACAAAACACAATTGAGTTCGTTGGCTTCCCCTTCGTCGAGTACTTTCCCTTACCTTGCGACCAAAAGTTTGTACAGCTTCCATTATGCTACAATGAGATGGAAAAAGTCATGATTAGTTTTCTATTCAGGTCATTCATGGTGGAAGAATGTTGGTCAAAAGGCCGATGAGAAGAGGAGGATCAACAGGAGGGAGTTTTCGAAGCATCCATATCAGCATCCATCCATCCATCCGTCCATCCATCCATTCGTCCATTCGTCCAGCCATCCATATTCCTATATCGCCGATAAAGTGGATAATGCATTTTGTTTGGTTTTGTTGTATAGTACCTTTGAGTGCTCACGGTGAAAAGGAAGGTTCAAATGATTTCCTAGGGAATTCACGCCCATTAGAGGACCGCGGAGTTTAAAATGTCCAAATGTAGTATCTCGGTGAATGACCCTCCCCTGTCTATTCTTCTTCTTTGATGGACCTATTACCACCATCGTGAACTCAATGGGAACAATACGTTTGAGTTGGCAATACCATTTATGATATTCTTTACACCAGCAAAATCTTTTTTGAACGGCTGAGGTGGGCTTGATGGATCTATCCATGTCCTGGCCAACCTTTCTTCAAACACCGATCCAGCAACATCAAGGTAAAACACTTTCCATTTCTTGGGTTTCGGGAGACATGATGGAAAGAAGAGATAATGCATTATCCGATGAGTTTTAAAAAAGATCACTGGTGTGTCAACCGACTGTAGGCAGACCAATGGATGGTAGAAGAAGGGAAGTACTTTGTTCTTGGTAGCGTTCGATAGATGTGGGTTTCATCTTGCTCCATGTGAAATTTGAAAGTGGGTTATCTATCTCGATTTCGGCAAATAATGCAGCTCTTTAAAAAAGACTGGAGTTCAAAACTCGAAAGTTCACATTTTTCCAAAAGCCGCCGCCACCCCCTTGGTGCTTCTGACCCACAAAGAGACACTTTGCCTACATAAATTCATAGCGAGCATATACATATGCCCACAATGCATGTCGGCACTCTTCAGAAACTGTAGTATCACAAAAAGGATCTCCTAGCCTACCTTTTGCTCGGCGCAAGTTTCGTAAGTACTTGAAGGGTAACTACTTTATAATATTTACGAATCACAGGACGAGGACATACATACATATACAGAGGCATTCAAACCCAACGATGATCAACTTTTGTGAGGCCCTCTAGCAGTACAACTTTACAATTGCGCACATACCCCGGTCGATGAGCTTGTTACCTGATGCCTTATCTCGCCTTTTCCTTGTGGAAAAGAGCTGTGGGAAACGATGACACTCAGAAACATCATGTAAGAGTCAAATACAACCAGCTATATACGAGAGCATGAAAAGAGGAATGCAGGAGTGGTAGATCGCAGAAAAGAAGAAATGTCGGTGTCGGAATCTGAAATAGATCTGCATGAATCAGATATGAACAACACAGAACTACATCTAGGCAGACAAAGTGCCACTTTGTGGAGCCTGAGTGCACTGTAGATTAATGCGACCACTCACTATGAACTGCCAAAGACGGATGGCTGGTGGCAGCTTTGAAAATTTGTGAACTTTTAAAACTCATCGATTTTGAGCTCCAGTTTTTGCAAAGAGTTGCCTTGTTTCTCAAAACCGAGATATTTAACCCACTGTCAAATTTTACATGAAACAATGTGCAATCTATATCCATCAAGTGCTACCAAGAGTCGGATGCTCCCATGTTACATACGTCTGTGAACACTGCACAAACCCCCAAAAGAGCAACTGACTGAAGTTTCCACCAAAACGGTGACCGATCTGAGAGAACCAACGTCTTTGGAATCATTCGGTAGATATAAAGCACACCTTCCTTTGTGTAAAATTTGCAATAGAGTTACCTATCCAGTTTACAAGAAACTCTGGTTCAAAGAAAAACAGCACTTTTTTCTTGGGAGAGGGGAGGGATCCATCCTTCGTTTCAAATAGCGGAGTTCCAAAATCATTAACAAAGTCTGAGTTTTTTCCAAACCCTACATATTCGTTCCTCCTTCTTCCCTTCTTTTTTACTTTTGCCTTCCATCGTCTTTAATTTTAGCACTCCAACGATATAGCACCGCACTTGACTTGAAACCTTTACGATTAAACGCCAATCAGCACTGAGCAGACGGTAACCCTTTCCTTCTCACCATCTTGTCCATCTTTGACTTGCCATGGCCCACACTAACATCTTCCATCAATACTCTTCTTTTTCTTAGCAGACAACGGATATAGGCTCTCTGGCGGCAGGACTGGATGAACGTGTGGTTAGATTAGGGATTGGACACAAGGGATTACGAAAACATGAAAATCCCCTCACTTTTTTTTTTTTTTTGGTGCACTCACTTTTCCATTGTAGATCTCCTAGCCTCTGTACTTTCGAAGAGTACTATTTCATGGCGCACTTCTTTTGGACATCATCACTGACACTTTTGGCAATGCTGGACGTCTCTCCCCTCCTTCGATCCCATTGACTTTACACTAGAGTAGCATGTCATGTAAACACCCTTCCACTACTTAAACATATAGCTTAATCATAACTTCAATAGTCATAACTTCATGAATACATAAAGCAAAACTTCTTCATATATAGACTTCAAGAGCAGGGAAGACAGGTGGGATTAGAGCTGTGGGCATGATATTCATGCTGGAATGTTTCTACTTTAGAGCCTAAATAGCCACTACAAACGTAAAGCCCAACCAATTGATACCTACAATCAGCCTCCACAAACGTAAAGCCCCAATCAATCACTATCAACTCAAAGCTTGTGCTACCATAGGTGGCGATAACGAATGTTTATTGATAATACGCAAGACTATGACTAATTTATAGGACCAAGTTATAGGTCTGTGTGCTGGACAGGCCATGACAAGATCATTGTAATGTAATCGCTAAAGGGATGTAGGGGAGGAGATGTGGTCAACGGTGCCAAAGATACCAGAGGTGGAGAAAACAGAGCTTGGGAAGTGGGATAGAATTCTTCTGCAGCGCCATGGTTAGAGAATCTACAGCGTAAAAATGAAGGCAATTGAGAATAAATTGCGAGGGAATCCCAGTGTAGCTCACATTTATAAAAAGGCCAGGCTTAATGTCTAATCTATGGCTGTAGTCGAGTCGTCGTCTCAATTTAGAGTGGGCGTTCCATGTAATCGTAGTCTTCCTAGAGCGAAAAGAAAGAGAAATGATGCAAAAGCTAGTCAGTTTGAGGAAAAGGTAAAGACGATTCATGGAATGACTTACCCAGGCACCATCGCAGCGTTGTAGGAGATCTAATGGTTAAACTAAAATCAGAGGAGGCATCTTACTTACGGAAAGGTAAAAGTGATGAAGAAGGAGCAAAGAAATGGAGGTGGGGGGGGGAGAATCTCTTTTATAGCATTAAGCTACAGGTCGGAGTTGAACATTTCTCAAAAATGTCGGGAGTTGAATTAGTTTGGGCGGGCAGCGGGGCAAACGACAAGAAACCTTTGAAAGCGAAATGATATAATCTCCCTCTTTTCCTCCTACTTTTGACAGAAATCATGGATACTCTTACTCTTCGCGGCACTCTTGAAGGTACTACAGCATAACATATGAAAGGATAGACGGAATCAAAGGATGGATGGACAATGGATGGATGGATGGGTGGATGGATGGATTGAAAGGATTGGATACTAGATGGTGGATGAACAAGATTCAAGTGCATGTACTAACCGATAATGTGTTATTTCTAGGTCATGGCAACTGGGTTACCGCCATTGCTACCACTGCTGAAAACCCTGACATGGTCTTGTCTGCTTCTCGCGGTAAGTTTTGAAGAAACGAGAGTGTCTAATACTGAATACCAGTGAACTCAACTCTTATCTCCCTCTTATAGACAAGTCTCTTATTGTCTGGCACTTGACCAAGGACGAAGTGAACTACGGTATCCCTCGTCGTGCCTTGACTGGTCACAACCACTTTGTTGAAGACGTTGCCATCTCTTCCGACGGTCAATTTGCCTTGTCTGCCTCTTGGGATAGCACTCTCCGCCTCTGGGACTTGAACAACGGTAAGACCACCCGCCGTTTCGTTGGCCACACCAATGATGTCCTCTCTGTTGCCTTCTCTGCCGACAACCGTCAAATCGTCTCTGGTTCTCGTGACAAGTCCATCAAGTTGTGGAACACTCTTGGTGAATGCAAGTACGATATCAAGGAAGATGGTCACTCCGAATGGGTTTCCTGCGTGCGCTTCTCTCCCAACCCTGCCAACCCCTTGATCATCTCTGGTGGCTGGGACAAGCTCGTCAAGGTCTGGGATTTGACCAAGCTCAAGCTCAAGGCTAACTTCGCTGGTCACAACGGCTATGTCAGCACCGTCACTGTTTCCCCTGATGGATCTCTCTGTGCCTCTGCTGGTAAGGATGGTGTCGTCATGTTGTGGGATTTGAACGAATTCAAGCACTTGTACTCTCTCGAAGCCGGTGATGTCGTCAACGCTCTTACCTTCTCCCCTAACCGCTACTGGTTGTGTGCTGCCACCGCCTCTTCCATCAAGGTCTGGGATTTGGAATCCAAGTCCATTGTCGATGAACTCCGCCCTGAATTCACCCAAATCGGTAAGGGTCGTGCCTTGACTCCTCAAGCTTTGTCTCTTGCCTGGTCCGCTGATGGCTCCACTCTCTTCTCTGGCTACACCGATAACCTCATCCGTGTCTGGTCCGTCTCTCGCACTCTCTAAATAGTAAATTCATATGCCCCCCTCCCTCCTCCTCCCTTTAGTTTGTAGTGCGTAGTACGTATTAGTGGTAGTGGTAGTAGTGATGATTCTGTTGGGACTCACTTTTATTTTGTACCTTCATATATGAAATATATATCTTTAGAGACAAAACCATATCATCTTTCGTCTTTTGTGCTTTTAGTGGGTTGCTTATTGAGAGAGATTTATTAAGATTCATGCCTTGTGATGTTTTAAACTCCGCCATACACAGGTTTAACCTCTTGACAGCTCAGATCGGGGTGTTTGACTGGAACCGAACCATTTTACTTGATGTTCTTTATTTATTTTTTGAATGATCATGGTCATTGGGTCCAAACAGATGTGAGGAACAATGGATCCATGGTGAGTGCCGTTGTTGACGGTCTCCTCTAGCCTTCATGCAGGAATGTACGACAAACTCCGCCAGGGGTGCGTCAAACCCGCTACTTGCTTATCCCGTTTGCTTGTTTGTTGGTGATACTGTGGATTGTCAAGCAGCAGAGGAATGCTTAGAAGCTTTCCAAGTATGCAGGCAATAGACCACCGACAGATCCATCAGCAAAAGTAATGCGCTCAATGAAAATCACCTCGAGACTGAAACTCTCACTGGGTAAAAAAGGAGGAGTTTTTGCTTCGATTGGCTAGGATGTTTGACTCTTAGAAGCCGATAGAGAAGCACATTTTTTAATCAGACAAACATTTACAAAGCATGGATGTATAAAAAGTATAGGGTAGCAAAAGATTACATTACTGTGTCGGGAGGGGAGGAGGGGGTGAGAGAGTTGGGTAGAGTCGTCCTTTCAATCCTTCTTGCCTTTTTTGGAAGGGGCAGATACTTGAGCATCCTCTCCCTCTGTGCACGTATCTTGACCCTCTTCAATCACGCACCAGTGAATATCAATTACGCCTTCGTCAGGATTGGCCAACTTGTTAAACACCCCCGGCGTCAAATCCAAAGATTCTGTCATGCAAACTCGGGGTTACTAGGGCGATCTTTGTTTGGATGTTAGCAACTTACTATCTTGACAACCAGGGCAAGCATCTGTGATGGTGGCGGTAACAGACTTGTCATTATGGGTAATCAGGACTTTCTTGAAGCACCAGTCGCTCACCTTGTTTTCATTGCCGTATTGATGCAGATTCTAACGTCAAAGAAAAAGAGGTAGAGTGTGAGCGGAGTTTAAAACAACATCTCCCGTCCTACTTACTAGGGCGACAATCATATCGTCATCGGTCTCATGAGGTCCACATGAGCCTAAAGAAAAGGGGAATGAGAACTACTATGACAATGATGGTATTGTGGAGTGGGAAAAGGGAGCTTACCAGTGGGGCCACCCTCGTCAGCTGGGCGGAAGAAGGTGGCTTTGCCAGCATACTTCCCTGCCACTCTTTGTAAGGTATCTTTCACAGCTCGCCTTTCAAAGGGCATAGCCAGAACTACAAGGAAGAAGCATAAAAGTGGCAAAAGGATTCGAAACATGACAAGTGGAGAAATCGATGGCGGGAAGACAAAAGAGGTCGTGGAAATGATAGCTTTTTATAGTCGTTGATTCAATTCGTAATGGCCATGAGCACTCAGGAGTTATGGGCAAAAGGGGTCTCGGCAGTGGGGAAAGTGAAGAAACCTTCTATTATTTACCTCAGGGGCAAAAGGGGAAGGTGGCTCTTAAGATTTTTGGGTTCCAGGGGAGTGAAAAGGCTGCCCTGAATGCTTTTATGGTTGTCGTTCTCGTATGTAGAGTTGTATGCTATGCAATGATAGTGAGGATGATGATACCACATTTCTCTCTCTGTCACAAATGGATCTACCACTTTGCATGAATGTCGGAGTGTGAAATGAAAGCTGAGTTGAATTTCTATTTTTGGCAATGGAATTCCTCTTTTCTCTTTGTTCTTTGCCAGAACTTAACAGCGATAGGCAGTGTTTACATATGCGTGCCATACAAACATAACGACATTGTAAACTATGACCATCTATCGGTATCGTCAGTGAAATATCGTCTTTTTGTGTACTATTAGTGTCTCTCGATTCGCACCCACATTATCATCATCACCGCCTATCCACACCATAACCTACCCTATCGGTAAAAGATTCTAACTAGGCTCATGAAGGAATAAGGGGTGGCGTGGGAAGGGATGCAAGGAGGTTTCTGCTTCAACGGGGTAGATCGAAAAATTCAGGGCAGCGAGCATATCCTGTTTTTGACCGATAGTGAATAGTATGATGATAGTGTGGCCTGCTATGCTATCACTGCATTCGGCTTCATATCACTTTCATCCCTCTTTTACATAGAATGCCGCCCTTTGCCTTGATGACAGAGCTCTTGACAGGGTAAAATCGCCGATAAAAGGGGCCAAAAAGTCTATGGATCAAAGAACAGCAACAAGCTCAGTTTGACCTATTCGTATAAATTTTCATCAGGGGAAGAAAAGGGGATATATGGAAAAAGGTAGGGGACAAAAATGTGACCTTTTCATTTAGTACTGCAGAATACATTGTCTGAGTCGGAGTTACAAACTGGTATCGCTAAAGATGTGGGTTTCTAGTCTTTTTGCCCTTGACAATGAAGTGCATCCACAATCAATGTACAGTACATCCCATTATGCCTTCTCTCCTCGTTTTTCATGTTGAAATGACGAACTACTGAGGGTATTTCTTGCAGTCATCATCATTTCGCACTGACATGAAAACCAGGAATGATTTCCGGAGTTTGAAATATGCACCAGGATATTTTCAGCCAATCACCGCCCGTCGCAATTTAAGAAAGACAGGGGAAGTTATTCTCTTTATCTTTCTTCTCTCCTTTCTCTTTGTTTGTGTGTGCGTGTGGTTTATACATGTTGTGTCTGACTTCCTCATGACAGACCCAACAAGGTTTCAAGTGAACTGGAAGAGCTCATTCCTTTTTTCTCCCCGGTAATGCTAACAGGTGTGTTTGTGTGTGTATGTGTACGATGAACCAACAAATCACTCTTCTTTGATCTTTATAGTGACAACTCATTATCGCTACAAGACTTGAAGGTGATGTAATCTAATACTCTGCTTGTGAATGTGGCTGATACTAAATGGTGTTTAACTTTTTCAAAGATGGACAAAGCCCCTCCAAGCAGTGGCCCATCTTCCCTTCTACCTCACTTATTCTCACCACCTTATCAACAGGAACAACAACACTGCGATCGCACCTTAACCTCTCAACTATTTGCTCCCTTCGATACGAATACGGATATGGACACCACTTTAAAGGACGACTATGACTTGGATGAACTCAGCGCCCTTCTCAGTCGACAACTTTTACAAGAAGTGGACGCAGAATTTGTACCCAGCAACAACAGCAACGCTTATTCCCTAAACTATACACAATCAGAATCTACAACAGCAGTAACGGCAGTGACAGGTTCCCCTTGGTTCCTGGATGACGATGAAAAGACCAACAACTCACAGTCACCTTCCTTTTCTGACTCTACTGCCTTCACCCTCTTATCACCACCCCTCTCACAGAAACAGCGCCATCAAGATAGCAACAGCACTAATCTCACTTTCGATCACAACAACAACGGATACAGTAGTGACAGTACGACATCATCTTCTACTGTGGCGACGTTGGCGACTACTGCTGCCGCGGCTGCATGGTGGGATCAGTTTGGACCTTATGGAAACGACTCTGAATTTGATCCCACTCTATCTTTTTATCAGGGCGAAGACGACGGGGACCTTTGCTTTACAGCCACGACCATAGCTCCGATTCTCAACAGCAACAACAGCAACACAATGATGTCATCACCATCACCAGTAGACGATGGATCCAACAACACAGCTGCCCTGACGGAAATGATGAAGCTCTTCAAAGGCTTGGATGAAAAGGAGCTAGGTGAAACTTTTGCGGCATTCGATTATGATACAGAACGAACGATTGAAGCACTCCTATCAACTCGGGCTATCTCATTCACCACCGCCACCACAACAGCATCAACAACAGCGATGGAAAATCCCTATCAGCAATCAGTCTCAACATTCGGAGCACCAAAGAAACATCAGGTCTGTCGGCACTATCTTGCTGGGGAATGTTATCGAAAGCACTGTCGGTTTGCACATGATTTAAAAGTGAAACCATGTAAATTCTGGTAAGGGGAGAGAACAAAGATAATGATCGGCCTGTGCTAATGAACGTTGACTACTTGAATAGGATACAAGGATCGTGTTTGAAAGGCGATACATGTGAATTTGCCCATAGTTTAGATTGCTTAAAACCCCCTTCATCCCCAGATAACACCACCACGATCAACAGCCGTCCACCCTCTGATCAACACTACCGGGAATACGAGGAAGTGGAGCACCAGTATCACCGCACACCGCCTACCATGGCCGACTTTACCATCTCAGTAGCTAAATCTAATAGAAGATCACGCAAATCACATAATAAAAAGTCTCTTAAAAAGTAGATCGTACAAGCACAGTATGATAGATTTGTTTTGCTTTGTTGTTATTTGTATGGCCAAGTGATTGATTGTGTAGCTTATGTGTCTGTCCCGATGGTATACAATGTACAATCCACTTGATTCTGTATTGTTTGTGCATTTGTGTAAGAGATTAGCCAGGCGAAAAGCATAATCTGTCTAAAAATAGCCTCCTTGATATTGACACTCCGCCCTGTGAAGATCGACCATGATTGGAGGAAAAGAAGATTGTCGACCATCATCATTATTAAGCGGGGGTGTAAATCTTTTGTAAAACAGAAACCATACCTATTAAAGTAGAATCCCATTTGTCTCATTTTCATCACAAATCATTGGTACGTCATTGATACATTTCATAATCTGATTTCATCCTTGTTTTTGATTTGTTCAGGATGACGGTGATGATGTATTGCCCTTTGTTTCAATGAGGGATCATCATCATTCACAGCGGAAGCAGAATTCAGAAAAACTGTGTTCACTGGTTAAGTGTTCGTTTTATTCTGCTGGCCCCTTGAAAAAAAGCTTCGAATCAAAGGGGAGCAATCGGAGTTTGAACTTATGGATTCTTTATAAAGATCGGTTGTTTTTCTTTTTCGTCGCTCTCTTTTCTTTTCCCCTTCTTCCCAACTCTATCCTTTCTGCACTTCATAATGGCCCAATCACTATCGTATCACCCTAGCAACGATCAACCCATCATACTCTCTCATCGCTATTCTTCTCTCCACATGGACCGTCCCCCACTTCCACCATTATCACAACTGATTGACAACAACAATCTTGGTCCAACTACTACCAGTGCCAGCGACTTGTACTATTCTGCACAACCTCCATCTACCATTCTTGCTAGCCCTGAATCTTCTCTGGCCTCTGTCGACCTGTTCAGCACCGCTGCCACAGGCATCACGACACCATCGGCAACAGCGACCGCTTCTGAAACCATTGTTGATCCTTCTTCCTGTATGCTCACAACAGTTCCTCAAACTATGCCTGAAACTTTATCCACTATGTATATGAATGACCCGTCGTCTACCGTAGCGGCGACCGAATCCTTGATGCATGGTCCTACCATGCTGCCGACCACCACTTCGTCACCGTCGACGTCAACTTCACTATCCTCTTCCCCATCCTCTTCTTTACTGTCAAACACAACGATGAACCCATTACTATCAACAACGGCCACCAGTGCCGCCATGGTTCAACCATCCCCTTATCTTTACCCATCCGCCAATGGACCTTCTCCTCCCTATCCCCAAGGTCGTCATCGCCAAGACTCTGTTTCAAGCAGTTCATCCGATAAGGTGTACTCCTTTGTGTCTATCCCGGGCATGAACCAACGAAAGCGACCTCGACGACGATACGATGAAATCGAACGACTCTATCACTGTACTTTTCCTGGCTGCAAAAAGTCGTACGGTACATTGAATCATCTCAACAGCCATGTCCTTATGCAAAGCCATGTAAGTTAAGCGGGAAGAAATCGTAGATGGCGATCATAGACTCACATCTTTATAACACTTGAATAGGGCCCCAAGCGACATCCATCTGAATTCAAGGAAATGCGAAAAGAGTGGAGACGAATCAGAAAACAGCGGGAAGCACACAAGAAGCAAGCCGAACAAGCCAACAAGCAACAACAAGAGCAATGCCAACAACAACAACAGCAACACCAACTCTTACAACAACAGCAACTGCATCAGCATCAGCTACACACACAACCCATTCTAACCACACCCTTCCAACCACCGTTTATCTCGTCTGACGCTACCAATTATCCTTTGCAATCTATGCCCATGTCTGGATTCTATTAGTTAGATCGCTATCCTCCCGACCACCTCCTGTATATTCTCATCACCATCATTTATTTACATAGCCTTTTGTCATTACATACTTTTCTCACGTTGTGTAGCACTATCCCGACCCTGTCTCTCCACTTCATTCCCACACATTCCCCTTATATAGCATATCCATGAACACATTCATATCTACTCTCAATAGTAACAATAAAAATCACATTGTAAATCTTCTCTCATACGTCTTCTCGGGTCAAGTTCCCCCATCAGTTCACAATGCACAGCACATATGGTACATATGGTACGCACCCAACAAAAAGCTTATTATAAAGAGTAGAAAGAGGATGCCTAAAAATAGCGGATAGCACAAGCGGTGTGGTCGAGATCTACAGAGGTCTTGGCACCACTTGATCATCGGCAACGTCCGTTTACCATACGCATCTGTGCGAGTGGCACGTCAACCAAAGCTCAAGCGCCTTTTCTATTGGCCGTGTTTTGCACACCATGTTTCAGTAATAGGTCTTGGCACTCCGTAATCAAAAGTCAGACTGATTGCATGACATTTGCTCTTGATATAGACTCTTTAGTACCAAACTTCAGCCACGAGCTTGTTCATTAACTTTTGTCTTTGTACTTTCCCGTAATGGTCTAGTCGAGGGTGTCAAGATCCAGATGGCCGAGTCGCTCAAATGGAATCCCGATATTGGGTAGACACCATCTGGCGTTTTAAAAGTACTAGCAAGATCTGATCTTACTTGCCCTGATAAAATAGACCGGCTCAAGCACAAATCTGCACTTCCTTGATATCGAAACGAGGTGTTGCATGGAGCGGCATATAGCGAGCCACATGATGTTGAAACCCCGCCGTACCACCTTGAATTTTGTGTACAGTAAAGGATTTTCGCTCGGCACCAAAGTGTATGAACGGGTAAACCTCACCATTGGACTTGGTAAAACCAGCACGCACCGTGAATCTATGTGGGTACTCACCAAGTGGGCATTCACTATGGATGTATGCAGGCAAGCTGTCTCTTTGGGTCCGAGGTAGCACCAAGGACAGGTGGGTGATGGCGACTCTTTGAATTTTTGAAAACTCATCGGTTTTGAATTCCGATTTTTTTATTAACAGTTGCCTTGCTTTTCAAAACCGAGATAGATAACTCATCTTCAAATTTCACATGAAAGAATATGCAATCCTAATCTGTCCGACACCACAAATAACGAAGTACCACTAGGCTGCATGAGTCCGCGAGCACTACAGAAATCCCCAAAAGAGGGACTGAATGGAGTCCCCTCAAAAAGGGGGAATCCTCCGCGCAGAGGCAATGGGGGAATGCTACAGACAGAACCATCCGGACAGAACCACCCTGCGTATCCTGGATTTTGCTGACAATAAGGACTTACATGGCGGGGAACTCTCTGAGTCCCTGACTTCAGTTCCGGTCATAGATGGACTCAACTTGAAATGAACGTAAAACCACCCCTGCCCACACACTCCTTCAACAATGTGCTCCTATGCACTCTGGATTTCAAACCCCGATGGGCTATAAGATTTTTTTCTTCTGCCCGTCCTTTATTTTGCTCCTTCTTCCCCTCGTCATTACTTTTTTGCCTCCACATAGTCATTCTCTTTTTTTCCACAACGACAAACGAACGAACGAACGAATGAACGAGTAAACGAACGAACGAACGAACGGTAATTCTTCCCTTCTCACGTCATGCTCATCTTTTGCTTACCATTACTAACATTTTGCCTTTTGCATCGTTCCTCTTTCTTTTGACACTAGATCGGCTACGACGATGACGACGGCAATAGAGACGACGGCGATGCTAATGACGACTCCACCACTGCTCCATGTCGCTGAAAAAGGCGCTTTTAAAATTTTTAAATGTAAAAAACATGGGGAAACCCTCGCAATTTTTTTTTTAGGTGCACTCCCATTCCACTGTAGAATCTCGTAAACCAAGTTACCAATAAAAGTATACCAATTCTTTGCCCATACCCTTTCGCTACTATCTCTGATACTTTTATGCAGCTTGACCGTCTTTGTCCGCCTCCACATGCTTGATTTTTACAGTAACTTAGTCATTCTCATTACAACCCGTCGCCATTTACACATTAGCTTAACTCCTGCCTCAAACATAGTTTGTACCATGGCTTCTTAATCCTATTGTACCAATAAAACTTTGCATGTATGCCAAGATAGACCTTACTATCATGTACATGTTATTAGATTCATTACAACTTGTAAACCAATGGTGTTTTAGGAGTTGTCAATGATGAGCTACTCATCTGTAGTTTGGTTTTTATAAATGTACATGGTATTGTCATGGTTATGTATTTGAGAAAAGTCTTTCATAGGATGATTCAAGTAGGTTTTATTGATGTAATGGGTCTAATGGGCTATGGTACAGACTATGTCTGAGGCCGTAGTTAAGCTAATGTGCAAAATGGCGACGGGTTGTAATGAGAATGACTAAGCTACTGTAAAAACCCAGCAAATGGAGACGGACAAAGACAGCCAAGCTGCGTAAAAGTATCAGAGATAGTAGCGGAAGGGTATGGGCAAAGAATTGGTGTACTTTTATCAATAACTTGGACTACGAGATTCTACAATGGAATGGGAGTGCACCTAAAAAAAAATTGCGAGGGTTTCCCCACGTTTTTTACATTTGAAAATTTTAAAAGTGCCTTTTTGAGCGACATGAAGTAGTGGTGGAGTCGTCATTAGCATCGCCGTCGTCTCTATTGCCGTCGTCATCGTCGTAGCCGATCTAGTGTCAAAAGAAAGAGGAACGATGCAAAAGGCAAAATGTTAGTAATGGTAAGCAAAAGATGAGCATGACGTGAGAAGGGAAGAATTACCGTTCGTTCGTTCGTTCGCTCGCTCGTTCGTTCGTTCGTTTGACGTCGTGGAGTAAAGAGAATGATAATGGAGGCAAAAAAGTAATGACGAGGGGAAGAAGGAGCAAAATAATAGGACGGGCAAAAAAATATAATCTTATAGCCAATCGGGGATTCAAATCCCGAGTGCATAGGCACAGACTGTTGGAGGAGTGTGTGGGTAGAATTGTGTTCCTGAGCTTCAATTTGCAGCATATCCCTAACATATCAAAGCGGGCATGCTACTACATTCTCATGCTATGATGTGGACTTACCTTTTGAATGGCAAATAGGCTGGGTCAGAGGCATACACAGATTGAATCTGTCCCGGTGGTATCTGTCTGTAGCATTCTTCGAGGCAATGCGCAGGGGCAAATTTGAAAGACGGAGTTAGAATAAGATTGCGCAGGGGCAAAAGTAAGTGTTAGGGCCAAGAAATTAGACTCACTTTTGGTTCACGGTTACACCTATTTGGCTCCAGCAACCAACCGCACACTTCGTCCAGTTTGGTGCCTTCCAGGAAGCGAACGTCACTCATTCTTCTTAGAATGTGGGTACAGATACAATCGGAGTGGTAGGTACAGAGTGAGAGCAAATTTATGTGCATAAAACGTGATCAAGTGTAAGGATAAAGTGAGTGTTGTAGATGATGAAGAACGTTCATGCAGGTTGCATGATATCACATCGTGAGAACGAAACAAGTTTGTTGTCACAGCATCCCAAGCGCCGTTGCCCACAACTAGGGATTAACAATAGCCATCAAATCAAGAAGTGAAGCAAAGCAGCCGCACACATTTGGAAGCAAAAAAAGTGCAGTGTCGAAATGTAGGCGGTTAGCAGCAGTTTTCATGCGTTCTAAAAATCAGCGGAGTTTAAACATTCACTTTTCTTTTTTCCCATATACTCACGCTCCAACCTTCTTTTCAGGTCTTCCTCTTCTTCCTCTTCTTTCCAAACCGTGATATTTTTTAATGTTTCCCATCTCATCCAACTCGATTGAACTTTTGCATTCAAGAGTGCCACCATCCTCTTCTAACGACACTGGTACCAGAAAAGTCCGCACTGATATATCCACCACCTCATTAATCGATCAACTAGTTCCACCACCGAAGTACCCCAATTATCTTAATCTAACAACATACACTGATCTAGTCCATGAACAACACAATTTGGCTCTGCAACAACTTCCTTTCAACAACTATATGAAGGGAGATTCCTTCCCACCACAGCACCACCCAGACAACAAGTTGGCTTGCAACCTTGGCGACATTCGACTACCGTCCTTATGGAATGGCAAAGACCGAGCAAAGCACATTGCATTGGAGGAAAATGGATTGGTCCTAAAGTATATTGGTAAGAAGCACACTGAAAATAATTATCACCTTCTAACGCAACTCTATAGGTCCGGGAAAAACAGAAGCGCATGCTGGCTCCATCCGTGCAAACTTTCCCATACCACCACAGTGTGGCCTGTTTTACTATGAAGTGGAAATCCTTTCAAAAGGCGAAGATGGATACATCGGGATAGGCTTTTGTGCAAAGGATAACGGCCTTGAAAGGCTACCAGGTAGGGTGAAAAGAAATCAGGCAACAATGCGTACTCAAGATTCTTTCTTTAGGTTGGGACGCTGGCTCGTTTGGATACCACGGGGATGATGGCCATGGTTTTGCTGGAAGTGGGGTTGGTGATACTTATGGTCCACAGTTTACTACAGGCGATATCATTGGTTGTGGGGTCAATTTTGCTGATGCTTCTGCTTTTTATACGAAAAATGGTCGTTTCATCGGCACCGCCTTCTCGTCCCTGAATCTCTCAAAGCAATACTATCCTGTGGTCGGGCTCAGGACTCCAGGTGAACATGTGGCAACCAACTTTGGAGGCAAAGCTTTTGTCTTTGATGTGGAGCTCTATGTAAAGGTATTCTATTAAAGGGAGCAAATGCATACTATCTTTCTTACACTTTTCTTTACCTTTTGGGACCGATGTAATCTAGGAACAAGCAGCACTGCTCTGGAAGGACATGCTCCATAAACAAGAATCTCTCAAGCGGGTACCTATCAAATCTGACACTTGCTGCCCGGAAAAAGGTATGGCAGGTCTTGTGGCGGACTATCTTCTACATCACGGTTATGGATCTACGGCCAGGGCTTTGGTGAAAGACTATCAATATGCCACGAACGAGTCGCTTGAACACATGAGCTCTGGTGCGAAAGAGGAAAAACAAAGACAAGGTAATCGGATCTCTAAACATCAATGCGTCCACTGATCTTGATTGCATTCATTAGATATCAGTGATATGATTATGGCAGGCCATGTTGATGAATCCATCCGCTTGCTGAATCTTTATTACCCCGGCGCATTACATCACAAAGAGGTGGATATCCTATTCGAGCTCCGATGTAGCCAGATTGTGGAACTCATGCAGAAGTATTTGTCTCACCAACGACATTCGGTATCAAGCACCAGCGGAACAGTGTCATCTAACGACTTGGCTAAAGACAACTCGACATTAGATTATCTACACCATAACCATCACCCCCCTACAAAATATACCCGACCCTTTCTTACGCCATGGACCCACAAAGTCAACCGACCGCAACAAAACCAGCATACTCACTGGGAATCCAACATACCCATCTCAAGTGGACAATCATTCGATTCTTCGTCTCATTCAAACAGCACCAAAGATTTTATCGGCATTCCCTTTGACCTAGAAAGCGACAATCAGCGAATGACCAAAAGCAGCAGCAACACCGATGAGGACCTGGGCACGACGATACCTTCACCTATTTCATCATCACCAACATCAACAGGCTCACTGTCATCTTGTGGTCATGACGCTACTTTTGAAGATATTGTGGTACCGACAGGCAGCGACGACGACCGACTTTTGGAGTTACCAATGGCATTGGCGGAGCACTTACAAGATGATTATTGTACAAATGAACTGCCGTACATCAAGGAACGATTGCATGTAAGTACACAAATCTATGTGACACACTTAACAGACTGAAGTGATACTTTTATACTGTAGGATGTGCTCTCTTTACTCGTTGGATCGAAAACTAAAGACAGCCCATTGTTCCGCTCATCTTATCGTACTTCTGTGGCCATAAAGGTGAATCGAGCAATAACAGGTAGGGTATCCAATCTACAAGCTTGGTTGAACGGTGCAGGCTACTTACCCCTACGCTCTCTTTTTGACAGAATCACAATCCACGGCCTTGGAAAAGATCTACCGCCAAACATTGGTGGTGAACAAGTACTTGGCTTATGAAGGGGCTGGAAAAGCTGTGTTACTAAAAGCCGATTCCATAGGCAAAGTGCAAGACCACGGCATAGGTTATAGTTTTTTAGAATAGCTTTTCTCTTTGATTTGCTATGAATAAAAAGGTTTATTTGTGGAATCCTTTGGAATACGGAGAACTATGTAGGATTACGAGTGCTTGAAGGCTCTTGCTTGCTCATTAGACAATGTGTGCCTTAGCCCTGACTCGACCACTGTAGGAGCAAAAGCCATAGCCCCCTCATTATCTCTGCCAGCCAACCATTCAAACTCCGCTTCTGCTACTAAGAATCTCTTTTTAGCTCAATCTTTTTATTTGCTTCTACTTTCCTTCTTTATCACATTTTTTCTTTCCATCGACATTTACACCGCATCACGAACGACTCTCTCTCTCTCTATACAACGACTTTGAGTGACAAATGCAGGGTAACTCTCTCCTTCTCACCAACTTGTCCAAATGTCTTACCATGACTAACAATTTCCTTTTGGATCATTGCTCCTTTTTTCTTAGCAAATCGAGTGGGATGACAACGAATGCAGGCTCTCTGGCAGTAGTAATGGATGGACATGGGCTTAGATTAGGGATTGGTCGCAAGCCCTCGCAATTTTTATTAGGTGCACTCCCCTTCCATTGTAGAATCTTGTAGTCGAAGTTACTAATAAAAGTATACCAATTCTTTGCCCATACCCTTCCGATACTATCACTGATACTATAAGACAGCTTGGCCGTCTTTGTCCACCTCCATTTGTTTGGTTTTACAGTAGTTTAGTCATTCCTAGTACACCTCGTTGCCATTTACACATTAGCTTAACTACGACCTCAAACATAGTCTCTACCATAGCCCTTTATCTTATTCCATCAATAAAGCTACTTTAATCCTTCTCCGAAAGACTTCGTTCTTGACTATAACCATAACAGCACCATCTTCCTTATAAAGACCACACTACGGATGAGTGGTTCACCATTGACAATTCCTAAAAACAACGTAGGTCTACTAAATTGGGTGGGGTGAAATTTTGATATTATCCGCAGATAGACCCTACGATCTTGTACTTGTCATTAGATTCATTCCAGCTAGTAAGCCAATCATGTTTTTATTGACTGAATGCGATTATGCTTAAGCTACATGTTCTAGTGGGTGGCAGTGCTAAGGGGCTTGTAATGGAGTGACTAACCTAGTGTAACGAGCTAAGGAACAGGGAGGAGGAAAGCAGACCAGTGTTATCCAAAGTATTAGTAGTAGTGGGCGTTGGGAATGGGTCAAATGATAGTGCACTTTATCGGTATAATGGCTAGGGAATCTATATTGGACAAGATGAGTGCAGAAGAAAAATAATTCAAGGGGTTCCCTTTGTTTTTTACATTTGAAAATTTTAAAAACGGCCTTTTTGGGCGACATGAAGCAGTGGTTGAGTCGTCAATAGCATCGTCGTCATCTCTATTCCCGTCGTCATCGTCGGAGCCGATCTAGTGTCAAAAGAAAGAGGATCGATGCAGAAGGCAAAAAGTTAATAACGGTAAGAAAACGATGAGCATAACGTGAGAAGGGGAGAGTTACCGTTCATTCGTTCGTTTGCTCGTTAGTTCGTTCAGTTGTCGTCGTGGAGTAAAAATAATGACAATGGGGGCGAAAAACAGTGATGACGAGGGGAAGAAGGAGCCAAAATAAAGTACGAGCAAAACAAAGTCTTTGTACGAGCATGCACATCCCATTAGAATTGAGATTCAACCACTCTGAAATGTGGAGCTTATGGCTCTACTCAAGCGGGGGAAAGGTGATGGCCTGTGATGGTGAACGGTCATTAGCCGGCTGAATGACCTGCCTTGAAACTTTAACGGTCTGCTCAGGAAAGCCGTACGAGCATGCCCGTCCAATTAGAATTGAGACTCGACCACTTTGAAATGTGGACCCCATGGCTCTACTCAAGCGGGGGAAAAGTGATGGTCTGTGATGGTGAACGGTCATTAGCCTAGTGAATGACCTGTCTTGAAACTTCAACGGTCTGCTCAGGATGGCCGTACGAGGATGCACATCCCATTAGAATTGAGATTCGACCGCTCTGAAATGTGGAGCCCATGGCTCTACTCAAGCGGGGGAATGGTGAAGGCCAGTGATGTGGAACGGTCATGAGCCGACTGAATGACCTGCCTCGAAACTTTAACGGTCTACTCAGGAAGGCCGTACGAGGATGCACATCCCATTAGAATTGCGACCCGACCAGTTTGAAATGTGGGGCCCATGGCTCTATTCAAGCGGGGGAAAGGTGATGGCCTGTGATGAGGAACGGTCATTAACCCACTGAATGACCTGCCTCGAAACTTTAACGGTGTACTCAGGAAGGCCATACGAGGATGCACATCCCATTAGAATTGAGATTCGACCACTCTGAAATGTGGAGCCCATGGCGGTAACAAGCACAGGCCATCACCCTTCGCCTTTACGCTTGAGTACT
>LT554731.1:246552-260124 GCA_900079185.1 Absidia glauca
TCGTTGTATAGAGGGTAAGCCGTTCGTGGTACGGTGTCAATGTCGATCGAAGAAAAAAAGGTTTGAAGAGGCGAAGAAGAAGAAAAAAAAGGTTTAACTGAAAAATTGGCTCTTTGAAGCCAGAGCGGGGTTTGAACAATCGGCATGGCTGCATCATGTCTACACCTCAGGGTTTCCACCTAGTTTGAGAGACGGTTGGAGTTACCATGATTATTAACAAGCTACTACATTCATACGTTTTAGTTTTGATATGCGCATTACACGGTGAAGCGATTCGACATCATATTCGAAATTTCACCATCAACTGTCCGAGATTCTGTCCTTGGCGGCGTCTGAAATCACCCTCGATTCTTATGCAGCTTCGCCCCAGCAATAGCAGCAATAAAATTTACCCATTACTATAAAGACGAGTAGATATAGATAAGATATACTTTATTACATAAAAAGACAGCAATGACTAATAAGTTTAAAGCAAAAATGATGGCTAGATAAGGGAGATCAGCCAGCGATCCTTGCGTCGCTCTTTTGAGAAGCGGTGCAAAGGACCCTGCCCTTTTCCAGAGTAACAACGGATGATCCATAGACAACAAAGGGAGGATAGATACAAAAGTCGACGATTCCATCTGTCTGACCATCCTCGTCCACCATAAGAGCTTGATCAAACACCTGGACTTGTTCAAGGGTTTCGGCAGCAGCGACGTCGACTTCTTGGCCCTTCATTGCAAACCCCAACGCCATGGCCTGTTCCACCAACCCCTGGACTTTGTGCGCATACTGATGGTTGTCGTGTTGTTTGTCAAAGTGATAGATGAATGGGTATGCTTTGCTGAGCCCACCGTACAAAAACGTCCAGTTGGCATGGACGGCAGCCTGGTGAGCGGCGGTGTTGGACGTCGTCGTTGTCATGACAAGAGCGATTTCCTGGCGTAAACGGGTGGCGAATGTGGTTGTGTCGTCATGACGCTCCAGCCACAGAGCGACATCGTTGTAGGGTGCCAAGATTGATAGGCCAGGGAAGACATTCAGGTTCATGTTTTGCACAAGGACGTCCATCATAAACTTTTCTGTCAGCATGCAAAGGCGGTGGCGTGGTAAGGGGTTGCCCAGGCGTTGGATGCGGTCGTGGAGATTGAGCCAAAAGGTGCGCAGGGCCGAGGTTGCCTCCACAGGGTCCGCTTGGGCCACCAAATCTTCGGCTAGCTCCCGAATATTCTTCTTCAGATCCTGTAGCTTGTGTGTAATTGTAGTGAGATCATCTGGGGTAGCACGTATCGATTGGAGGTGTTCATGGTAGTTCATTTCGAGTTGGCGTCGGGCTTCGCTGCGCTGCTTGATCTTGCTGTGTATTTGGTCGAGGCGGGTATTCAAGCTCTGGATATCGAGGTGGTATTGGGATCGCTCTACTTCCAATTGTTCTAGGACTTGGTGTTGACGAGCGAGCTGTGCCTTAAGGTTGGCGACTTGGGGATCAACAACTTTTGGTGGTGCCTGAGCGGTGCCTGTAAGTGCTGAAAGTCGTTTTGACGAGCTGTTGCTTTGAGGAGACGTGGGTGTCAAGTTGGATTGTGAGCTGAGAGACACGTATGTTACATCTTCCATTGATTCGGGTGAGTTGGGCGCTGTATCCTGTTGTTTGTTGTTGGAGCGAGATCTTCCATCAGTCGTCGTTGGCACAGAGACAGTACTTAAATGGGGCTTGTCCGTTCTTTCTATACATACATGCAAAAGGATTAGTCAATGAGCAACCAGTTTGTTATGCATCTCATTCCAATGACCTACTTTCCAAAACTTCGGTCATGATCCTAAGGAGCGAAAGAAGAGAAGATAAAAGAGTTCTGGTTTAGGATTTGCGCATCGGGTGATTTACAGCCCCTCCGAATGTTCAAACTCCGATAGTGGTCAAAAGAACTGAACTTTTGACGTCCATTTTGTTTAAAGAGTTGCTTATTTCTCAGAACCGAGATGGGCAACCTACCGTTAAAGTTAACAGGTATCACGATTCAATGTATATCTATTGACGGATACCCAGAAACAAGCAATTCTATGTTGTAGGCGGGTGTGAACGCTATGAGAAGCCCCCCCAGAAAGCGACTAATTGGAGTGGCATCAAAAATGACAAGCCATCCAAGAAAATTAGGTTTTCTTGGTATCAGTCGATAGATAGAAAGCATTTCTGAGTCTATGTCAAATTTGAAGATGGGTTGTCTAAACCGTTCACAAGAAAAATGAGATCCAAAAAATTTAGACTTTTTCAAATGTCTGTCCTTCTTCAAATGGCGGGGGTTGAAAATTAAAAAATTTGAACTTTTTGAGAATGTGAACTTTTTGTCATCCACTTTTTTAAAAAAAAGTTGCTTATTTCTCAAAACCGAGATGGACAACCCATTGTCAAATTTTACAGGCACAACGATGCTACAAATATCTATCGACTGATGCCCAGAAACAAGCTCGTTTATGCCGCATGCGGCCGTGAACGCTACGAGAAGCCCCCAAAATAGCGACTAAATGGAGTGGTATCAAAAATGGCAAGTCATCCAAGGAAATCCGGTTTTCTTGGTATCAGTCGATAGATAAAAAGCACTTATAAGTCTATGTCAAATTTGGAATTGGGTTGTCCATCCTGTTCACAAGAAAAATGAGCTTTAAAAAAAGTGAGATTTTTCCAAGGTCTATCGTAATCGTTTACGCTTTGTAGCCCTGAGCGGCGTTTGAAATTTCAGATGGTACTGGGGATAATGAGGCGGCCATGGTTTTTCAATCCAATCCTGCAGGACCTGCCCCTGTGTCTTGTATTTCAGAATCAGGTCCATAGTATTATCAATCGGAGGATGTCAGTTAAACGTCAAAAAGCAAAGTAGTAAAGTCAAAAAGAAAATTTCAGCCCTTCATACACTTGTTACATAGCGCAAATCCCTAGTGTACACAAAACCCAAGTCTAGCCACGCATGAATCACAAAACCCTCTTCCCCCCAAATGCCACCAAATTCTATAGTGAAGTCAAATCCTTTATTTTTTGTACATACACACACAACAGATCCATCGATAGGGCAAATCAAATAATGTATCAAAGAAGCGATAGAAGGAGCAATGGTAGTAAGGCAGATTTAGACCTTGAAGCCACGAGAAGCACGCTTACCACGAGCCTTTTCGAACTTGCGACCCTTGGAGCGGACGTAAGGCTTCTTGTTCTTGTGGGGACCCATACCGAAGTGCTTGACGGCTTCACGGTTGTTCTTGGCACCACGGACAAGGACGGTGTTGGCACCAGTGGGGGCACGGAGAGCCAATTGATCGAGAGTGATGATTTCACCACCAGCCTTCAAGATACGAGCCTTGGCGGTCTTGGTCACATGGAGAGCGGCCAAAGACAACTTGGGCAAGTCCAAAAGACGGGAGTCATCGGTGACGGTACCGACCACGACGAAGGTCTTGTTGGCAACATCCTTCTTGGCAGCGTACTTGGTCAAGCGAGACACAGTGACGGGAGGACGGTTGATGCGGGACATAAAGAGACGCTTCAAGACAACCTTGTTGAAGTTGGCATCGGTACGGCGAGCGAGGAAACGATACAACTAGATGAAGAGATAGAGAGAGAAGGATTAGTGTATCGTCGTCGGCGGTGGTGCATGGTGGTAGATCGTCTTATCGAGGGGCTCCCATTACCTTGACCAAGAGTTGCAAGTAGACGTTGTCAGACTTGGGAGCAGTACGGTTGCTGTTCTTGACGTGGTGTTTCTTGATGTCAATACCCTATTGAGAAGAAAAAAGATCGGATCAGTTATTCGTCCATCCATCCATCCATCCATCCATCCATCCATCCATCCGTCCATCCGCCCATGTGGGGTTTCCCTTGATCGATGGGTTCATCTAGTCCTTGCATAACAAGAAGCTTATCCTTCTTACCATTATTGTTTATCAACCAAATGTTCAGGCTAAAAGAGAAGGAACCGACATTTTTATTTTCTGGCTTCGACTTTGGCTCGCTGTTTCCAGTCGGGGTTTGTTTTATGTTTATTCAAACCCCGCACCTGGCGCCCTGGCTACAAGAATTGCCTTTTCCCTCCGATCCTATTTTTTGCTTCTTCTGTGCTTCTTCATCACTTTTTATTTTTCCATCGACATTAGCATCCCATAACGACGACGACGATCACGACGAAAGACGAACGACGAAGAACGAACGGTAAGAGTCCCCTTCTCAGCATCCGGTTCGTATCTTATCACCATGACTAACAGTTGCCTTTTACATTATTCAACGTTCTTTCAACATTAGATTCGCTACGACGATGACGACGACGAAAACGATAACGACGATGACGATGACGATTCGACAACTGCTTTATATCGCCCATAAAGGCTGTTTTTAAATTTTTCAAATGTAAAAACATGGGGAAACCCTTGAATTTTTTTTTTCGGTACACTCACTTCACCATTGTAGATTCCCTAGCCATTGCACTTCAAAAGCACCCCATTCCTTGGCCCGATCCATGTACACACTACCACTGATGCTTTTAGCACCGCTGAAAGGCTCTCACTTCCTTCATTCCGTAGCTTCCTTACACTAGATTAGTTACCCCATGGCAAGCCCTACAATAGCCTAACCCTAGTCTCATTCAGTCAATAAAAACCTAATTAAGACCATTTCTATGACTTTACTCTTTTGGTTATGTTCCAGTCTTCTTGTGAAAACTCTGACATGTGCCAGTGCTCCAAGCCTTGACCGACTGCTATGCCCACAACAGTTTGAAAAAGGCGGGGGTTGAAACCAAGTTCAAAATTAGACACCTTTTTTTTGTTTTCTGAACTGAAGGGTGCCAGGAACACATGGTGCTTGTGTAGATAGAGATCAAATTGAAAAGTAGTCAAGTCAAAAGTGAGATTCGTTCATTCATACACTTGAAACAGAGTGAAATCCGTAATCTACTCAAAATCCAAGCCAAACCCGAGCAACATCTGCGGAATTTCGGTACCTTTGCCCAAGTTTAGCCTCAGAAATAGAGACGGTAGTCATGGAGATGGTTTCAATCAAGTTTTATTTACAGATTGAGACTATATTTAAGTTATATGTAGGGGGGGGAGGCTGCGATGGTATGTACAGGAATTATAATGACTAACCTAGTGTAATGAGCTACGGAATGAAGAAGAGGGGAGCTGGTCAGCAGCAGTGCCAAAAGTGTCCAAAGGGAGGGAGCTAAAAAAATAGTGATGCTTAGCTGTGCAGTGGCTACAGATTCTATAATGGAAAGATGAGTGCACAGAAAGAAATTGCGACGGTTTCCCCATGTTTTTCGTTGCGTCCAATCCCTAATCTATTTACCACATGTTCATTATGCCCTGCCCTGGTGTCAAAAAGCCTATATCCGTTGCCAACCCATTCGATCATCTAAGAAAAAATGGAGCAAAGATGCAAAAGGTAAACGTTAGTCATGGTAAGACAAATATGGACGAGTGTTGAGAAGGAGAGACTTACCATGCGTTCGTTGTTCAAGTTCGTTGTATAGGGAGCGAGTCGTTTGTGGTGCGGCGCCAATTCGGTAAAAATAAAACAAGTGATGAAGAAGGAAAGGAGAAGCAAACAGAAAGATTGAGGGAAAAGCGATTCATATTGTAGCGAAATCGGAGTTTAAATTTGGGGCGGCAGCTATAAAAGAAATCTTTTGATAGTTTCACTTCTCTCCCTTTTCCTCTCCCCTTTCCACCCAATGTTACATTGACATCAAGAAAAGACATAATGGACGTACTTTTTTTAGGTAGATGGAATCCTACTACCACTTGACACTAACACACAATCCACACCTTTCTCCATCAGGCCTTAGGGAACGATCTACCGATACATGACATGCGTCCCTGCAACCACATTGATACATGTCTATCAACAGGTTTGATGATGACGCTCTGTACACCATAAGACATCTTTAAAAGACCATCAACTTTGGTTCTGCTTCACCATTGGGGATGATCGGTCGCTTGATGTCTCAACCCCCTTGATTTTTTGTGTCTTGATGATGATAGGTTGACGGTGTTGCGCAAACGGGCCTTGTCCAAATGTAGGTACAGTGGATGTCCATGGGTCTTCTCTTTCTCTGGCTGGCGGATTTGGTAGCCTTCTGTCACAAGATAGGTCGTCTGATGGTGTCAACGGATACAGATGGCTTTGTAGGGAACCCCATTCTGGTGATGGCGCTCAGGGGTTTCTCCGGTTGTGATTAGAATAGAAATCGATAGCGTTAGCGTTAGTATGTCCTAGTCAAACATTAGATGGAGAACAATAAAAAAGAGAGTGTTTATTAAAGTTGTATGGTACAGGGGTATGGGGAGATAAATAACTACAAAAGGGCATGATTAAATGATGTCATTTCTAAAAAGACGGCTGCATAGAAGAGATCAGCCATTCCGAGCCATGGTCCAGGGCTGTGGAGAAGAAGCGGCGAGATGGCAATCCAGACCATTCCAACCAGGAAAACACACGCACCAGTTCAGATCTTGTTTTCGTTTCGGCTACTAAGCATCGCAAGGCCAATTCGGATGTTTCTAGCCAAAAGGACGGGTGGCGTGCCAAGCGGTAGTATTGTAGGACCAGGACCATGATCAACGCCAAGTAATGCGCCAGAATCATCAAGCCTTGTTCTGCGGCATCCCAAAGTGCTTGCTGTAGCTTTTCGAGAATGTGTTTGAGTTTGTAGCAGGAGGTCCGTAGGAGGCAGGAGAGGCGGTACAGTGTGGTGACAGTTGACTTTGGTGTGCATTGTCGAGAGACCGAGGGTCGGCTTTGTGAGGTGGAGGAGAAAAGGCCGCTGCAAGATATCGATGAAGGTCGCATGATACAGACTATGTCTTGGGTGCTTGTGACAACCGTGGTAAAGTGATAGAGGGCATAATGCGGATCCATGGTGTCGGTGATCAGGAATGTATCCTTTTCCGGTAATGATTCGGCTGCATATTTGTTGTTGTTGTCGTCGTTGTCGTTGTCGTCGTCGTCAAATAAGCTTGAAAAGTCGCATCGAAGATCGAATGAGATCGATGTGAATTCATTGTCGTTGTCGTCGTCGTCGTCGTCGTCACTGTCCTCCTGATATCGAGTCACCTGTCTTAGTTTGTTGCAAAGCAGTGGAATATCATCGTTGTGGATGAATCGCATGAGAGGGTGGCCGACGAAAGAGGTGAAATAACCACCAAAAGCTGATTGAATAACACCATACGGATTCATGCGTAGGATGGCAGTAGGGAGAGTTGTCGTGGTGAAGGCATCCAAGTTGAAGAGGGCATGATGCAGCTGATCCAATGCTGCTATATCAGTACACAGAATTGTCGTAGTCGTTGCATCGTCATCAGGATGTTCACAAGTCAGTAGTCGCTTCTGCCGCTTTTGTCCGTTAAGAGTGACCAAGGTGGTGAAGCAAAGTTGCTGATCTTGCTTACTTGGCCATCGTGTCCCCGTGGGATCCTGTTGGTCGAGCAATTGGATAAGGCTGGTGGAAGCATGAGTGACGATGCGTGAGGAGGAGTCGAGTGTCAATGTCGATACGTGATGGTATAAAGGGCAATGTCGTACACTATGTGTTGCCTGCATTAAGAGTGAAGAAAAAGTAAAAGAGAAGAGAGACGATTTCAAGAAAAGTTGACCCTTTTATACTTTTCCAACTCCGCCAAACCTTAAAACCCCGCATACATCATTGGGAAGATAATAAGGGACATCCTACCTTTGATTGGTTCCAGGCATCACTGGGTTTTATTGTCAGTTCATCAACTAATGGGTGATTGGGTAAATATAGTATAGCGTGGCATAATGTAGTGATAAATGATAAGGGGAGTTCTTCATATATGACTATATTTCGCTAATGCCCTTCGGTTTAGAGTTTCGTGTTCCTATTTATCGTCATTGGCCAGGTCACAGGTATTATTTGTTGAAGCATCTTCTAAGATGATGAAGATGGAAAGAAAAGTGAATCTAGGAACCCCCTAAACCCCCTATTTTGTATGATCTGCACTTACCATTTGGAGTCGCCACCGTTGTAAAGCGTTCATAGTGCATAGGTTGGTAAGATGGGGCCGTCATGACAGGTTCCAACCAAGGCTGACCATGCGCAGAAGTTCGATAGTAGTAAGTGTTAGCATGTGGATACATTTGGTAACCTGTAGACAGATCGAAGGGACCCTGGTAGTATGGTAAGAGGACGGGATACCAATGACAGACCGTGAGTCCTTTCCCTGTACCCCGCATATAAGAAGCTATTAAATAGGGACCGTGATCATTTCCTTATTTTCCTTATTGTCCGATGTCCCATGTATTACCTTTCTTCTTGCCCTAGTTAACATAAAAGCGAAGATGGTTGTTTCAGTGTATTCATCAAATAGACTCCAAAACACTTACCGAAAAGGCTCTGGTATCATGAGGAGACGTCCTGTTGTTGTAGGAAGGGATGTAGTCCGACGGGTTGGGTGGCACACCAGTCGTCCCACCACCTGCTATAGCGAGCTGATACTGATTGCTGTTGGATCGAGGAGTTGGGGAGGCATTGTCGATCGAAGCTGGATAGGGTGCATCGTAGGACGAAGTGATGCCGGCAACTTCTGAGGCTGGGATCCCAAGGCCAGGGGGATGGGGTTGCGAGTGGCTGTTGGATGGTGTAGGGGCCGCTGTCAAAAGTCCAGGGTAAGGTTGGTCCATTAGCAGCAATCTCGGAGTGCATTTCACCTTTTGATGTTCACGATAAGATACCCGTAGATTATGGCCATACCAAGATTGCCCATTCTAAAGAAGAAAAGGGTGAAAGAAATCAAAGGGTGAGTGCGACTTTATTGGAGGCAAGTGTCCCAAAATAGACTTTCCAACCCCGATGCATGAATGCCAACTCCGCCATTTTTGCTTACCTCTGCAAGGATAGCGCTTGATGCTGCATCACGTGTAGTATATCTGACAAAAGCAAAGGTGACATCAAAGAGAGGATTATGTTTTCTGACAATATTGCAAGATCGGATTGTTCCATAGGCTTCAAATCGTTGGTGTAGTTCGAATCGAGGTATGTCTTTGTCCAAGTTTCCAACGAAGAGACAAGACATATCATGGTTCCTTGTGTCTTCAGCGATGTCTTCCGAGAGAGTCTTGTTGACATTGGAGCACCAACACACCAGCCACCGAGTAGATGAGGACTGTTTCTGAAGGCCCTATTTAAATAGGCTTTGTTAATGAAGATCAAAGGATAGATAGTGAGGCTTACCAGAAAGGCGCCGATGGCATCATCTCTGTAGCGGAATTTTACATAGGCACCGAAAGCATTGTCTTGATCCATCCGAATGTGTTCAACTTCACCATAGATAGAGAGTTTCTCCATCACGTCCTAATCGTAATGATGTGTCAGATCGACGGGCGGAGTTTGTTTCATATGGCTTACCTTTTCCCCCAGAGGATAATGCAAAGACGACAAGTATAAGGTACGATTGACTCTTGCAAGTTCACATCGGATGCTTCGTCCATTCAATATCGCCCCAGGACTTTCATTTAGTGCTGCTTGTGCGTTGCTTGCTCTCTATTGGATGCAATACAAAGTTGGTTTAGTGGCTTCTCCCCCCCCCCTTGGTTAACTTACTTCGAATTGAACAAAAGCATAAGGCCGTTTCTTCCAATCTTTAAAAACCTTGACGTTGATAAGATCACCCCATTTTTCAAAGTAGTTGTACACAGTAAAGTTCAATTCTTCATCGGTCTTGTCCTTGTTGAGGCTATGCGTAGAAGAGAAGATAAGGAATCCGTACGAAAAGAGCAAAAAGGAAGACTTACCTTGCCACAAAAAGACATGCCATAGGATTGCCACGTTTGTCAAGGTCCTCTTGGTCGTTGATCTGGGTGGCGTTATCATCATCCTCCACCAAGGCTTGTTCGTTTGACAGGTACGGCGAGTTGGGCACCAAAGTATTGCCTTGCAAGTCTCCCAAGTCATCTGTAATTGGCACTATACAGGAAGAAAGGTTATTAAAAGACGAGAGGGGTTGTGATCATTACCTATTTCATCCACATATTGGGAGTTGGATGACGAGGACCAGTCATTGGAGGCCCATTTTTGGAGTTCTTGTTCCATTGCTGATGACCAGAAATGATGTAATCAAAGAAGAAAGAGCACTATCCAAGGTATTAGTACTATTCAAAGTAGTAGATAAAGAGGCCACAGGGTAGGTTTAGAATGAGAGAGATTAAACGGAAAGAGAGACAAAAGAATAGACTTTCAATTCCGCCGCCTATTTTCAACTGGCATGAATTTTGATCAGAGTGACTTTGTCGGAGTTGAAAAACAAACGACACAAAAATTTATATAAAGTGGGGAGCGGGCTTACTTTCTTGCTTCTTTTCACTCGATCATGGTTGAAGAAAGGCATAAGCGTGCATTACCTGCAAGACACTCGTTTCTTACTGATGCAGTAAGCTCTGTGCTGGAATCACAATCAAGTAAGCTGTCCAAAGATCCTTCACCCTTTTTTTAAGCTCATGTATTGACCCTTGTTGTTTAATGGTAGAGTCTCAGATGCCTCAGATAGACAGCCGAACCATCCTCAAGCTAGATCAAGACACTTCCTTTTGCAAACTACACAATGAATCGACTAAAACCTGCGCCAGCTCTACCATCGTCCCGCAACCCGTCTTCCGAGTCCTACCTCACCGTCGACCTGTCAAGAATAAGGTAAAGAAGTGGAAAGAAGTGTCTCTCGTCTCCTCAGTGTCAGTTGATTAACCGTGGCTCCTTTTGCATCGATTCCCTGCTTAGGAAAGTGTAGCCTTATCCGACGAATACTATCTCTCAAGACATCGCAAACATGAAATGGAGGAAAAGAAGCAAAAGAATCGGGAAAAAGAAAGGTTGGAGCACGAACTGTATCAACAAAAGCAACTGGTAGAGCGACTGACGACACTGGATAAAAGTACACTGGCTTCGATTGTGTCGTCCTTACGCCCAATAACGAACAGCAAAGACACCATCGCCCACAGCTCAATGACATCTATGGAACTGGATCGACTTCATCATATACTACTACAAGACGCTCGGGATCAAATGTATCGGTACGAAAGACTGGGACTGGGACGCAAACGAGGTCAAGGATTTGCTGTGGCCATGTCTACTGCTACTGCTCCTTCAACAACAAGTCCACCACATACAACAGACCGCAATTCTTCCCCGCCAACAATAGTCGCCTCATCATCACCGAATGACTTGGCACCATCGAAGTCTACCCCACCTCCTCCTCCGTCTTTTGCATCCTCCTCCTCCTCACCACCACCACCACCACCACAACTTTTGTCAAAGAAATCAACAGTAATAGAATCATCATCAGTATCAGCACCCACTTCTCGGCGGACAGCAAGCACTATGAACCCAACAAAAGAATCCATCGTCCTGAAGCACTTCCAATCCCAGAATCCTCAGCAACATCGTCCTCTTGGTGGGGGCAAACGCAAAAGCCTACGAACAGCCATTGCCTTTGGTGAAAAGATCCCGGCGATGGATGATGGCGAATTCATGCTACCTCAAGATATGTTTGGAGATCTGATGGCCAAGCGAAAGATCTGACATCTTTTTGTAATAGCACCTTTATCATACATGTATACCTGTTAGTTAGTAGTCTTGTAGCTTTTGCCTATAGTGATGATAATAAAACAACATTGACACTTGTCGCCTTGATATAGATAGAATAGGTATGATCTCTTTATTGATTTGTTGAATTCACAAAGAGGCGTTGATAATCATGGTAGTAGATATAAGTATAATAAAGAAGAAGGGGGATAATATGTATTCAAAAAGAAGGAAGATCAAGCCAAAAGAGGGGCACGTTCACCTTCTTGTCTGGGAGAGAAGCGTTGACGGATGGCGACAATGATGCTAGAGAAGACACCGTTGAACAAAAAGACACCAATGACGAGGACAACGAATCCAACCAACTGTGTCCAAGAGAAGGCATCGTAACCATAATGCACTGCAATAGCCCAGATGAGCGACGTTCTAACAGAGTTGTTGTACAACGATAGAAAAGTGGTGTGAGTCAGTTGCATATCAAATTCATGTCCGCCAGATTCAAGTCCGCCGTTTCCCTAAGCCCTTTTACCTAATTGCATCCAACACACTTCGTCCTGGGATCCCCACGGTAGTACTGACGGCCAGACCGAAAAAGTTGAAGATGGCCACCATGAAGGAAAGCAGGAGGGCGGATTGCCAGAGTGTTTCATGATCAAAGAGTTGGGACACACCGGTCTTGATGTCAAACACCGACCCCACAGCAGAAGGACTGAATGCAGCAACAATCAGGGCAAGACCCAAAAGCACCGTACCAAACACACCTTCAATACCCATCGCACGCACAGGATCCATTTGATACCGATCCATCAGGTACTCCTCCAAGATGAATTGACACGCCACAAACACTTGAGAGAAGAGCAGTAAAAGAGGTCCCGTCCAGTCAGACGCTTCGTCGGCGCCGTGGTAAGAAATGAGCCCAATGCCACCCAGTACTGTAATCACTGACACCCATTCATGTCCCAAGAAGCGTCGAGAGAGGAAGAGGAAGCTAAACACCGCAGAGAAGCCGACAATGCTGCTTCGGACCATTTGGAAGACGGAGGGTGTACTGTAGATCAATCCAAAGTTGAGCATCTATCATCATCACATAAAAAGTTGTATCAGTCACCTTCGCGTATAAAGCATGTGTAACAACCAAAGACTTGGGCTACACACGCACGAAAACTTACTGTGGTTGAAATAAGATCGCATGCACTAGGGATAACAAACCAAACACCAGACCAAAACCATGAAGTGCGTTGAATCGTCCAGTCGTTTCCGTCCTCTTCCTGCTGTTGGTGCTGCTGTTGATGCTGTCTGTTCACCTGTACAGAGTCCAATAATGATCGATCCAACCAAGAAGACGCTTTGCTGACCACTTGGATGCCAAAGATACAGATGATCTCACCCAAAAAGATCATCACGGTTTGAAGCAGAGGCTGGGCAAAGGTTGCCTGGTCTTGATCATCTCCATCTGTCACCTTCTGATGGTCTTGGTAGCTAAGAATCAATGGGATCGAAACACCTACAAGAAAACGTTAGCACAACTGTTCTGTCGCTACGTAATCCAACCCCTTTTGTGTTTCCACTTGCCCAGCCATAATGTCTTCATCTCTGTCCATGCATCTTCTTACCTGAGATCAATAACCCAAAAACAAGGAATGCAGTATATACTACCGACATGGTCGCAAGTAGATCTAAAATGAATGTGGAAGAAGAAAGAAGAGAGAAAGAGACCAAAAAAAAAAAAGGACGGGAGCACTTTATAAGGTTATTTCGAACTCCGGCAGACAAGGCATGCCCGCCAGAATGACTTCATCCGTAGGACAAAGAAGCCTCATTTTTATTCAAGGATAGAATGGGAATAGGGGAGTCAATAACATAACATATGTACAGATGAATAAACGAGCGAGTCATATACTAAGATCAGGTGGCGGAGGGAGCAGGGCGTCTTGATCTGTAATCCTTGATGGCTGACTTGATAGCATCTTCAGCAAGCACTAAAAAAGAGAGGGAGAAGTATAAGTTTCATGGG
>LT554731.1:264249-286464 GCA_900079185.1 Absidia glauca
TACATATCGGAGCGAGCATGCCACTACATTCTTATGCTATGATGTGGACTTACCTTTTGAATGACAAATAGGCTGGATCAGAGAAGCTTGAATGTTACCAAATGGGATAGCAGGGGTGGAGTTCCATCATGAGCACCGAATCTTGTATAAAAGTCTTCCTGAACATCATGATCACCTGTAAAAATGCATTTTAGCGACAGTAGGTGAATGCGATCTCCAGGACTGAGTTCTTTCGCCGCCAGTCGATCATGTCATTCGCCGATCGCCGGGAACAACTTTTTGCAGAAGCTGGTAGGTGGGTTAAGAGCGGCACGTGCAATATAAATAAATCGACCATATGCGGGGAAGCTTGCCATAGATCGCACCAATTCTCTCGGAAGGCTGGTGAGATATGCGCCGTTTATCGTTGTGTTGTTCCATCGGCCTTGGCGTCGTATTTGATCCACGTTCGCACACACATTACCCGCCATACGAGCTGATGAGCCGCAATTGATATGCGTGTTTTTGTTGGACCTGATACAAGGAGAAAAGAGGGCCTTGCCGATCGATTCCCGATGAGAAAAGTAAGACCATTCCTATGCCTGGCGGGCCGGTTTTATCTTCATTTCGAATGGAGTCCCAGCTATGCCCGGGACTCAAGTCAGGGACTCAGAGAGTCCCCCGTCATATCGGCCCTTATTGTCTGCAAAATTCAGCATACAAAGATTGGTTCTCTCCCGGTGATTCTGCCTGTAGCATCCCCCTCGTAAAAAGTCTCCCTTTTTTTGGAGGCCATTTTTCTTGTGAACAGGATGGACAACCCAACTTCAAATTTGACATAGACTCAGAAGTGGTTTTTATCTATCACCTGAAACAAAGAAAAATAGATTTCCTGGGATGCCTTGCCATTTTTGATACCACTCCAATTATTCGCTTTTTGGAACGCTTCTCGTAGTGCTCACGGCCGCATACAACGTAAAAGTACTTGTTTATGGGTGTCAGTCAATAGATATGCACTTTATCGTGGTGTTTGTAAAATTTGACGGTGGGTTGTCTATGTCGATTCTAAGAAATAAGCAACTCTTTTATAAACCATAACTTCATTGTTTCATGGAGACTTCGGCATGCTATCTTAACCCTAACACGTACTTTTGCCCCTGCGCAATCCGTGTTTCCAATTTGTCCCTGTGCATTGCCTCTGCGCGGAGAATTCTCCCCTCCCCAGATAAGCCTGCCTCAGAATTCCTATTTTCATGGGGGATGTTCGGACCCTTTTTTTAAAGCGGGGTTTGAATATTTTGGCAGCTTTTAGGTTTTCTGAACTGGAGGATGCCAGGAACGCATAGTGGTTGCGTGGATAAAGCTCAAAAGGCAAGTTAGCCAAGTCGAAAAGTAAGATACGATCATATCCTCGAAGCAGAGTGAAATCCCTATTGTCCACAAAATCCAAGTCAACGCAGGGCAACAGCAGCGAAATCTCGACTCCGTCGCTAAAGTTTGGCCTAAAAAATCGAGACGGTGGTCATGGAGATAGTTTCAACTAAGTTTTATTGAGTGTATGATACTATGTTTAAGCTATAGAAGGGGGGAGGGAGGCTACGAAGGTATGTACAGTACAGGACTGGGAATGACTAAACTAGTGTCATGACCAAGAGAGTGAAAGGAGGGGGAGACCTTGCGCCCAGTCCCTAATCCAACCACATATCCATCCAGTTCTGGTGCCAGAGAGCCTATATCCTTTACTATCCCATTTGATTGACTAAGAAAAAAAGAAGCAATGATGCAAAAGGTAAATGTTAGTCATGAGAAGACAGAGACGCACGAGAAAGTGAGACGGAGAGGGCCACCCTGCGTTCGTCCTTCGAGGGTTGTTGTATAGAGGGCGAGTCAATCGTGGTGCAGTACAATGTCGATGGAAAGAAAAAAAAGTGATGAAGAAGCAAAGAAGAAGCCAATGAATAGGATTGAAGGATAGGCGATCCTTTGTAGCCAAAGCGGAGTTTAGATTGACAGGGGGTGCAAACCACCCGAGGCAAGTCCATGCGCCGAGCGGAGTTTAAATACAAATGCTTAATTTGACAGCCAAAGTCGCAGTAAGTACAAGGAGTGCATACAATCCAGGACGTCATGATCTCTACTACAAGGAGCACTATCACAAATACATACAATCACTCTATCAAATGTGTAAGACCTTTTTTTATTCAACAAAAAGAGATATGATCGCAATGACTATAACAGCACTGATATCGAGACTATACCCATTTAGATGTTGGAAGGATAAAGCATCTGTGTAGAGAAAAAAAATATAGTGAGAAGAATTGTTCCTTTTTACTTGTATGGTAGCCACTTACAATACGGACGGAAGCACCGAAGGACTTGGGAGGCAAGTTGTTGCGGAAACGAGCCTTGACAACACCGTTGGTACCGTGAGTACGAGCAATGCGACCCCAGATCACACGAATCTTGGAACCGTTGACTTCACGCTTGGCACGGTAGACGTAGGCAATACGCTTACCGAGGTAGAATTGAGCATCCTTGGTGGTTTGGACACCTTCAACTTGGATAAGAGAGGTGTTGGGGTTTTGGTTGCGCATGGCACGTTCGTAACCTAGAACACGACCCTTGCTGTAAAGACTACAGAGAGCAGGGCAGCACATTTATATAAATAAGAGGTCATGAGTAACTGTTGCATTGTCATTCCCAGGGATGGTTGAATGTGGCATGGTGGCGGGGTGAGGGAAATCATCCATGTGTGTGCTTGTTTCAATCGATCCATCTATCCATCCATCCATCCATCCATTCATACATCCATCTTTGCCTGGGTGCATCGTATTGATTCGTTCGTCTTTGATATTTACCGGTCAGAAGACATTGCAAAACTACAGAAAGAAAGAGAAAGGACAAGTGGTTAGATCCAAGCTCAGATTCTTTTTACCCCTTTGTCTTTCAAAAAATTCGTTTTCAAACCCCGCTCACCACCCCGCATGTTAAGCGTATTTGATCAGCTGCATGATTCTATGCAAAGGAAAATGGCATGTATTTGGCAATGGATAGTGTCGCATACCATATCTACTTTGAATCCTAGAGAGCAAACCCATCATGACCAGGAACATGGGAGAGATGGGACGCTTTTCAAGTTTGCCACTTGGGTATTTGATGTAACTGATTTGCTTACTGTCTATCCTGTTAAAGAGGATTTGCTGTAATGTCTACCATGGTAAAGGCAGAACTTTTGTATAGCTTTGAAGAGCACAGTATAGTCTCACCAAATGAAAGTTTGGAAAGAATACAATTGTTCCTGCACTTGTTCATCTGGAGTCTGACGGGATTTCAAACTCCGTCGCTGGCATAATTGTAGCGTCTCCCAATTTTGTTTCTTTCCTTTCTCTTTCCCTCTTTCACTCCCCATTACCCTTCTCAAATATGACCACCAGTGAATCTTCACGATCTTCCTCGCAGAGCAGGTATGAAGTAGCGAAAAGGCGGCTTTCATGTAATGACTCACAATGACCGTCCTTTACATTTTGATTCTTGACTTTTTACTATAGTCGGAAGAACAACAAAAGCGACGACTCCAGATCTCAGACAGCTTTTGAAGAACAGAACGACGACAGTAGCGGCAGTGGTGGAAAGAAGAATAGTGGCACTGGCCTTGAAGATTCGAGTCATGGAAGCACTGACCATGGCGATCGTTTGGAGCCTCTTGCTGACACGGGCCCACACTTGACCGACGACCTTGTTTACCTAATCTCTTCTCTCATTGTAAGTTTGGGCAAGCTGTCTAGCGCACCTGTTTATAGTCTATTCACTAAACTTCTCTTATGTACAGGGACGCCATGTTCAAGTTACAGTCAAGAATGGCGCCCGCTTCGAAGGACACCTTTACACCACCTCCCCTTACAAGGAACACCTGGAGATAGTACTAAGACATCCTAGCGTGGTCAAGAATAACGACAGATCGGATAACAATCTACCCATTGCCGACAACCTGATCATCCGTGGTCGTGACCTGGCGACTCTCTGTGCCTCAGGTACTAGCTTCTGCAGTACAAGTGTCTCCACAGGTAAGGTTTAGGATGGAAGCGTTGCTGTTACATACTCATCTGGCTTGTTTTTTTGATGAAAAAAGTAGACTTTGCAAGCCTGGACCTAGCCGATTTAGCCGACCAGCCAAATGTAAGTCATAACATAAGTAATTTAGCAACCTCTTTGTCACTCATGTGTTCTTTCTACATTATTCAAAGCATGCAAACCCATTGGAAGAAAAATATGACCTATCCTTGGACCAGGAATGGCACTACTACCCATGTACCAGCTATGGATATATGTATCCTGGCGGCGATCACTATTGGCCCTTCAATCGCAACAGCAGCACCAATACCTACTCCTACAACAATAATCAGGAATACATGGACAACGAACGCCATCGGGTGCACTATCCTACCACAACGACAACATGGGGCGGGAAAGGTGTCAACAAATCACGCTTCAATCGAAAAAAATGGCCAAAATACAACAAAAACTCTACCCGGTCTAACCCTCAATGGGTCAAGAACAATAAGGGAAAGGTAAGGCCATCTCAGGCATTGTAGTATGATGTGTGCTTACTGTTTCTTGTGTTCTAGTGCGACAAAGGGGACAGAGCGGACGATGGACACATATTCAACACCAGCAATCGCAGCGATACTATCGATGCCCAGCAAGGGCCCAGCAAGACAACAGGCAGGGACAACATGGGCAAAAAGCGTAAGAGCAAATCCACGGAACAAAACATGCCGGTGTCCAGTGCACAGTCTCCCTTCAAATTCAACATCGACGCCGCGGAGTTCGTGCCATTGGGATTAGGCGCCATCTCTTTTGTAAGTAGCGCTCCTTGCATGAACGACTGCTCTCACACTTTGTGTCCTGTAGGTGTCTGAAAAAAGTCGCTGTGTGCAGCAGAATGACAGCAAGGTCCCTCCCGCAATCTTGGATACTTGGCCTGCCTCCCCACTTGCTCATGCATTGCCTCCTAAGAAGACTGGTAAGTCACTTGGACCTTTTTGAATGACAACTCACTATTTGCATCTACGTAGAACCTTTCTGGCCCTGTGGTACCATGTCCTATCGGCAGCATTCGAGTCTCCTTTATAAAACCGATCAACCCGCCCTCATGAGCCATTACTACTCCTTGCCCATGTACAATTACTATCAGGTAAACGTCTCTCACCCTCACTTGCCTTGTTATCAAGCAGACACTAAACTTTTGCGTTGATCTGTAGTGTATCCCCTATTACGATGGTGGATCTGACTACTCAATGACAACGCATGCGGCTCGAATGGTCATGCATGGTCCCTCTCTTCCACCTAAGCCCAAAAGGAATGCAAGTAAGTACAGATCCCAAGGCGAGCTTCCACTGTCACTCACACACTTCTTTCCATGGTAGACTCACAGGCGCAATATCCATATCCATAAGGGAATCACCTCTATCAAGACCGATCCCTCAGCATTATCAGGTCACTTGAAGAAGAGGTTCATCCCCTTACTGTCATACTAACCTTCTCCCCTTCTTTTAATTAGGGTTGGTCCGAATGCAACACTGCCCCTTCCCCAAAAAACAAAACCAACAGCCTCCAAAAATCTTTTAGTGGTACATTATATGTCATTCTTCCACAGTTATAGCTCTCCTTGTCTGAACAAGTGAATAAAAAGAATCATCTCAACTTGGCTGTGCCGGATTACAAATGCGGTGATAAGGGAAGATGGGCGGGGTTTGAATTCTGGGATATGGATGTCGCCATCCATCCAAAACTTTTTTAGTCTCTTCTTCTTTATTTTCTCTCACCATGTCTCTCGTCAGGGAATTTATCAAGAAAACCATCCTGGAAAACAAAGTGACGGTAAGAGTGGCAGGGCCATTGAACATTGACTGACCATTCCCCCCCTCCCCTTTCTAGATCTTTAGTAAGAGCTACTGCCCTTACTGTCTCCGGGCAAAAGATCTGTTTGACGATATGAATGTGAACTACAAGGCCTTGGAACTGAACGATATGCCCGATGGTGCCGATATTCAACAAGCTTTGGCCGAACTGACGCAACAAAAAACCGTGCCCAACATTTTTGTCAATCAAGTCCATGTCGGGGGTGCTGATGCTCTCACGGACGCTTTGAATTCGGGAAAACTCGCCACATTACTCAAGGAAGCAGGTATCAAGAACAAGCTTTGATGGTGCAGCATTAGATTTAGAAACTTTAGAAAGGAAGTTGGTTGCAATAAAATGTATATCTCGTCACTTACTATCCACCGTCTTTTGTGAAGCCCTGAAGACGGTAGGACTTTGCTACGGACACAGGCTTTGAAAATGTGGATATGGCGGCCTTTAAATGTGCAAATGTTTTAAGCTGGCGGCATTTGAAAAATGGATCAAAAAGCTTCTTCCAAAATTGTTGGCTTACACTTCTTTGTCTCCTTTTTTATTTTTCACCCACGTTATCTACACCTATTCCAAATGGTAAGTACAGGAAGCAAGGAAGGAAGGATTGATCAATGGAAGGATGGATGGAAGGAAGGAAGGAAGGATTGATCGTCGGATGGATGGATGGATGGGTGAATGGATTACTAAACCGTTGCCTATTTTTGTGCGGGTGATTTTGATCAGGCTACTCGTCAAGTTATTAATGTCTACGCCGACTCTGGCAAGGCCAGCGATGCTACTGTGCCTCTCCCTGCTGTGTTCAAGGCTCCCATCCGTCCCGACATTGTGAACCATGTCCACACCAACATGGCCAAGAACAAGCGTCAAGCCTATGCCGTCTCCTCCAAGGCTGGTGAACAAACCTCTGCTGAATCCTGGGGTACTGGTCGTGCTGTTGCCCGTATTCCCCGTGTCAACGGTTCCGGTACTCATCGTGCTGGTCAAGCTGCCTTTGGTAACATGTGCCGTGGTGGTCGTATGTTCGCCCCTACCAAGGTGAGTTTACACTTACAAAAAAAAAGGGTACAGTGTATTGATATTTACTTTTTTTGATAGACCTGGCGCAAGTGGCACATCAAGACCAACTTGAACCAAAAGCGTTACGCCACTGCCTCTGCCTTGGCCGCCTCTGCTTTACCCGCCTTGGTTATGGCCCGTGGTCACCGTGTTGAACAAATTGAAGAAGTCCCCTTGGTTGTCTCTGACCAAGTTGAAAAATTCACCAAGACCAAGGAAGCCGTTGCCTTGTTGAAGTCTCTCCAAGCCTACGCTGATGTTGTCAAGGTGTCCAACTCCCGCAAGATCCGTGCCGGTAAGGGTAAGCTCCGAAACCGTCGTCACCGTCAACGCCGTGGTCCTCTCGTCATCTACAACGAAGACAATGGTATCGTCAAGGCCTTCCGCAACTTGCCCGGTGTGGAAGTCGTCAACGTGCGTCGCCTCAACTTGCTTCAATTGGCCCCTGGTGGTCACTTGGGCCGCTTCATCATCTGGACCCAAGGTGCCTTCTCCCTCTTGGACGATGTCTATGGTACCTACGAAAAGCCCTCCGCCTTCAAGAAGGACTACGTCTTGCCCGATAACATCATGACCAACCCCGATGTCAACCGTTTGATCAACTCTCAAGAAATCCAATCCGTTGTCCGTGCCGCTGGTCCCAAGATCGTCAAGCGTCCCTTCACCCAAAAGAAGAACCCTCTCCGCAACCAAGGTGTCATGAACCGTTTGAACCCCTATGCTCAAGTCTTGCGTCGTGCTGAAATCATTGCCCAACAAAAGCGCGATGCTGGTAAGGTCGCCAAGCCTCAAGTCACCAAGAAGGGTGCCGACACTTCTGCCTCCAAGAAGTTCTTGGAAACTCTTCACTCTGCTTAAAGCGTTGGGTTAGGAATGTCGATCTCTTGGCTTTTTTTTACTCTACTATCTGCCCTACCCATTTTTTGTTTTAAACCCTTCAATCCCTTTTGTTTATTACTACTAGTCTCTTCTTGTATGTCTTATGAATAAATAGAAATAATGTGGTGGTGTTGATTGTGTACTGTAATCATCAAAATGTGTCTCCAACAATGTGTGTCTGTGTACTCTAGATTTTGAACCCCGATTGACTATAAGTTTATTTTTTTTGCCCGTCCTATCATTTTGCTCCTTCTTCCCCTCGTCATTACTTTTTTGCCTCCATTGTCATTCTCTTTACTCCACGACACCAAACGAACGAACGAACGAGCAAACGAACGAACGGACGGTAACTCTCCTTTTCTCACGTCAAGTTCAGCTTTTGCTTACCATTACTAACTTTTTGCCTTTTGCATCCTTCCTCTTTCTTTTGACACTAGATCGGCTACGACGATGACGACGCCAATAGGGACGACGACGATGCTAATGACGACTCCACCACTGCTTCATGTCGCCCAAAAAGGCTCTTTTTAAAATTTTCAAATGTATAAAACATGGGGAAACCCTCGCAATTTTTTTTTAGGTGCCCTCCCATTCCATTGTAGAATCTCGTAGTCCAAGTTACTAATAAAAGTATACCAAATCTTTGCCCTTACCCTTCCGCAACTATCACTGATACTTTTATACAGCTTGGCCGTTTTTGTCCACCTCCATTTGCTTACTTTTCACAGCAGTTTAGTCATTCCCACTACAATAGCTTGTTGCCATTAGACATTAGCTTAACTACGACCCCAAACATAGCATGTACCATGACCTTTTAGTCCTATCCCATCAATAAAGCCTACTTGAATCATCCTACTGAAGACGTTACTCAAATTCACTACCATGACAATACCATGTGCATTATAAAGACCAAACTACAGATGAGTAGCTCATCAATGACAACTCCTAAAACACCATTGGTTTACTAGTTGTAATGAATCTAATGACAAGTACATGAGCGCAAGGTCTATCTTCGCATTCATACACAGTTTTATTGGTACAATAGGGTTAATGGGCTATGGCACAGACTATGTTTGAGGCCGGAGTAAAGCTAATGTGTAAATGGCGATGGGCTGTAATGAGAATGACTAAGCTACTGTAAAAATCAAGCAAATGGAGGCGGACAAAGGCGGCCAAGCTGTGTAAAAGTATCAAAGATAGTAGTGGAAGGGTATGGGCAAAAAATTGGTACACTTTTATTAGTAACTTGGATTACGAGATCTACAATGGAAAGGGAGTGCACCTTAAAAAAAAATTGCGAGGGTTTCCCCATGTTTTTTACATTTAAAAATTTTAAAAGTGCCTTTTTAAGCGACATGAAGCAGTGGTGGAGTCGCCAATAGCATCGTCGTCGTCCCTATTGCCGTCGTCATCGTCGTAGCCGATCTAGTGTCAAAAGAGAGAGGAACGATGCAAAAGGCAAAAAGTTAGTAATGGTAAGCAAAGTGAGCATGACGTGAGAAGGGAAGGGTTACCGTCCGTCCGTTCGTACGTTCGTTTAATCGTTCGCTCGTTCGTTCGTTCGTCGTGGTGGAAAAAAAGAGAATGACAATGTGGAGGCAAAAAAGTAATGACGAGGGGAAGAAGGAGCAAAATAATAGGACGGCAAAAAAAGAATGTTATAGCCGATCGGGGGTTGAAATCTGGAGTGCATAGGCACACACCCTGTTCAAGAGTGTGTGGGCAGGGGCGGTTCTATCTTCATTTCGAGTTGAGTCCCATCTATGACAGGGACTGAAGTCAGGGACTGAGAGAGTCCCCCGCCATGTAAGACCTTATTGTCAGTAAAATTCAGGATACGCAGGTTGGTTCTGTCCAGATGGTTCTGTCTGTAGCATTCCCCCTGCGCGGAGAATCCCCCAAAGTAAGTGCACTATGATAAATGTTAAGATGTTTTATCGTTTATTGAATAATGACAAAGAATGAGAATACACTATAAGGGTGGGCCTAAAAGAATCTACAAACTACGCTTCGGTGAGGAATGCATTGATGGTTTGACAAAAACCATTGGCATTATCGGCCTGTTTCGCCCAGACTTGAGTTTTGTCGCCTACCACCATATTGACATTGCCTTTTGTATTAAGATTGTATAGATACAGCTGTTGGTTTCCTTCAAAGTCCACAAGCGATTCTTGGCAGTCCTCGGTATCCAAGCAAGTTTGGCTGTAATCGTAAAAAAAGTTATATAGCCCGGCACCATAGATGTACACATTAGACGACCCAATAGAGCGAAGGGCCCATGCCATGGCGCATCGGTTTGGCGACATATCATCCGTGGTAAAGCAGTGATCGTAGGTGGGGTCGTTCCAGGTTGATTGAGTAGGGAAGGGATGAGGGGCGTTTGGTACAGGCTGCCAATATGGGGTTTCGGATTGGATCATGGACATCATTACGTTGTTGGCATTGGCGAGTTGATACTGATATAGAGTGTTGTGTTCGGATTGCACACCATACAGCCATACAGGACCATCATTTGATTCGATGAGAATTCCACGGCCAGTGTAGATTGAGACTTGTCGCTGAAGCTCGCCATCGTCCAGATCGTGGTCTGCTGTCCAAGCCCAGATATTTTCCAGGTACGCCGAAGAGGAGGCTGTCAATCGCAATAGAGTATGTACCCCTTCACACGCTTGGTTTACACCGCTGTCGCTGCTTTGTTGCTGTCGTTGCTGCTGTGCGCTGATGCTTGTCATATTGCCTGATTCAGACGGGATCACCATCGAGGGTCGTTCTTCTTGGTGCCTGTCGAGATTAGGGGCGGAGTGATCCGCCTTCTTGGGACATTGCGCATACTGTAGGTTTGAGCCAACTGTTCCACCGACACGGAAATGAGTATCCCAAATGCCACTACGAGATCCTCCAGCCGAAAGATCGTCGCGGATGTTCCATTCCAAAAGGACAGCACCAGGTTGTGCACCGTAGGAGGAGAAGATCAAGTCACTGAGTTCAACAAGACCCTGGTCGCCTGCATTGCCCACCTTCATCATAGGGACAGGATCCTCCATCGATTGGAATACATCGCCTTTGGCCATAAGCACCGACCAGAGTTCGCCCGTTAATCTTGAGCCAGGGGGTACCATGACTGTGCTGCTGAGGATGTAGGTGCCGGCAGGGAAGAAAACGATCTTGCACCCAGCGTTTTCGTTGATCACTTTTTGAATGGCTGCTGTATCATCCGTCACCCCATCGCCTACCGCTCCACCATCTATTATAAACCATAAAAAAAAAAGTGAGATGAGTGACCAAACTCAGTATTGTGCTATCCTTACCAAGGACAGAGACAAAGGAGGAGACATCATAGTGTTCATATTGAGGTCGAGATTGCACATAAAAGGACGAGCCGTCTGAATCAAGAAGGTTTGGCGATTTCGTAGGTGGTGAAGGCAAATCGCCCCGCTGCTGGGTTCCCATACCGTCTGTGCCCGTATACAAAGATCCGCTGCCCCACGATCGAATGAGGTTGCTGCCTCCACCCAGAATGACATTGCCTTGTTCCGTAGCCACCATGGTGCCAACATTGTTCGTCTTGACATTATCCAAAAGGAGTGTTCCTGAAGTATCGCTATGAGAGGGCATGTGTTCGAGGAGTTTGATTCCTGTGGCGGTGTTTGAGAATTGACCATCCAACACCAGTATACTACCAACTCCCGATGCTGTGGTCGTACCGGCTGATGTCATGTCGATACCAATGTCGCAGTTGTTTATGGAAAGTTTCTGGAAGGTCCATTGCCAATTCTGTAATGATGAAGATTGGATAAAGTTAAGGAAAGAAGAGAAGAGAGAGAGAAAAAAAAAGGAACTTTACCCAGTTCATATAAATGGCGGTGCGGCAATTGAAAAATTCAAGTCCGCGAGATAAGAATTGCTGATTCCCGACCCACATACCGTACTTGCCGCCTTCAAAGACCAGATCAGACATGAATCCGCCCGACCCATTCTCCATCCAGATGCCTTGATGCTGAGTGGCAGGATCGGTGGACATGACAAATCGGAGATTCGTAAGGGACGTGGCTTGGGCGACTTGCCAATGCACACCCGTCGTCTTGGCAGTCGCCGGCGTTTCTGTCAAATCAAACACAAAGTTTCTGATCTGTCGGAAAAAGTTGTTTTGGTTGATATACCATTGGCTGCCACCCTCAAAGTACGGGTCGGTGTCGATCATGCCAATACCTGTAAAGTCTGCCGAGGCGACGAGGGTGGGTGGATTCAGCGCATTGCCGATCATCTGGGTGAAGTAGAACATGACAATAGGCGATGAGATTTTGTACCTGCCCGAGGGAAAGTACAGGAGAGCGGGTGTAAGTGTGGATGATCCGCATTGGCCGCCGCATCGCGCACCTTCTCGCATTGCTCGGTTGATGCACTCTGTGTCGTCGGTCACGCCATCGCCAACACAGCCGTAATCTTTCACATTGCGGTACACTTTGTAGCTGGGGTCGCTGTTGAAAGGTGATTTTCCATGTTGGCTGAGATGTGCAATCCACATTTCTTCGTTGTCGGAGTTTGAAACGTCACATTGCTGGTTGCTTGCATGAATGACACTTCCAAGGCTTCTTTCGTTGCTACTGCTGGGGACTCGGTTTAGTTCGTCCATGACTGGAATCAAAAAGGGATGGCCCTGACATAGCTGGGTAGCCCCTAGTGCCAAGACGCTGATAAAAGTCAACTTCATGAAAATCGTAGAGTTGAAGAAATGACGAGGGAAACAAAGGGAAGAACAAGAGAGTGAAAATGACCCTTTATACTGAGAAGGAAAACGTTGGATACGTAAAAAACAAGTCTGTATTTGTATACTCCCTTCTTTTTGCCTCCCCTCTTTTAATCAACGATACTTCTCTCCTTGCCAATGCGCTTCTTATGTTTGGGCACAAGCATCCATCCTAAACCATTGTCCCTTTTTAGCATGTATGCTATCATTTGATACAAGAGTCTTCTGATAACTACAAAAGACATACCTACGTTGATCCGTGTTTGCTTTCCCCATTTCATCATGGACCGCTATGTCATCTGAGAGTAATAGATCGTTAAAAGAAAGGTCCAAGTCAATTATACATACTTGATCCTTTCTCTTTGAAGTTAAATACCATGGTTGGGACGAGTAACAATAGTGTCCATCTTGCATGATTCAAATTTGAAACTCCGCATTATCTTCCAGTTTAAACTACAACAGGGTAAAAAGTCCCTACATTTCTTTATTTTGACAAGGGGGTGAAGATATATAAGGGGGACTACATCAATGGGGGCTAAAATTTAGTTTCAAATGCAATTGCCCACTTGGTTTCAAAGAAACCCATTGGTCAACCGATTTTCGACTATAGAGTTCTATAAACGTTGCAAAGTTTTGTTCATAACACCCTAATTCTACAGAGGCGCTAAATCGATTGTGATCCTTGACCGAGTATTCCAGAATGGTTTCTTCAGGCTTTTTCAATTCAAACTGGAAGGTTTCGTTCCTACGTAAAAAGGAGACGGGTCAGTTTCTATAGCTATAATTCACGTATGAGCTGCATTCTTACCACTCTGGGTCCAGATTCTTCTTGATCGTTTTCGTCTTGTGCAGAGTATGATGATGGAGCCGGACTTGGACAAATGGATCACTGGTACCGTTTTTATCTACACCCGGTAGCCCACGTGCGCCAATGATATGTACAGTGACCGTACCATGATTCGCAAGGTCGGTGGATTTGATGGAGGAGGCGATGTTCTTGTTGCTATGGATACCGGTTTCATAAGATCTTTCACTGCTTTTGCTGACACTCCTGCTATGAGTTTGCTGTGTTGGTGCCGCTGCTGGTGCTGGTGGAGCTGCTGCTGAAGGGGGAAGCTTGTCACCATGCGATGCAAGGTTGTTTAATAAAGACGACGATCTTGATGCTGGTAAGGGTGGGGTTGGGGCGATTCTAGAGAGGGATGGTGAGTTGGATACACCAAAGGCGCTAGATCCGGTGGCGGTAGGCGATTTTCCACCATACGTCATGGTTCTCATCGTCGTCAACATGGAGGTATGCGTCTTGCGTGTTGTGAGTAGTTGGGGCTGCCAGAGGAACCGCACACGTATGTGGCCAGAGACACCTGCCACTCCGTCCAAAGGTATCTTGACTACACGGGCAACAAAGCTTTCCACGTATTCATTACGGATTGATATACCACCAGAGCCTAATAACATGTAAAAAAGGTGAGTGCATTGTGAGACTCCCTATTCTAGGACGGACTTACCAAGAGGAGTATCGCCTTGAAACTGATTCCAATCAAACACTTCGATGCGGAAACTTGCAGTGACACGGGATAACTAAAGAAAAGTGGGGTTACATTCATACTGCTAAGCATTACTATCAGTTACTTACAATGGGCACCGTAAATTGTACGTTTTTCCAGGTGGGATTGTTATTTTTCTTCACAACAGGACTCTTCTGCACCCGTTCACCATTGATTGTAAACACAACATAGGGATCGCTTGTACCTAATGATGATCATCAATACAGGTGAGTGGATCTTCACCATCCTTCTTGCATAAACTTACCAGTTTTGTCAGCACCCATCAACTTGTGCCCATCGAGCAGTGATACAGTTAAATTCCCCTGATCTAAAGATTCCGAGTTAGTATCCGCTTGTTCCTTTATACCACTTACTTTCTAAGCTTTCGTCCGGGTTGAGTTCAAAGTTCATTAATGGTGTGTATCCAAAACTGAGACGAATCTTGCCGGGCCCGCCTTGTGCATCCAGTAGATCAAACCATTCGCCGTCGCCGTCTTCGTCGTCCCCCTCCTGTGATCCTTCCGTGGTGATAGTCGATTTATGCCGTTCCTGATGCTGAATACGCCGAATGATATCGCTAGCCGAGGTTGTCCAATAGCCGTACTTTTCGTCGCTCTTTTCGTCAGAATCCACAGGTTTGACTTCGATTGCCAGCCGAGAAAAGTCCGCCTCCTTGATAAACGCATCGGACGCTTCGTTGAAGACTAAGGTTCGGCCATTGATAGCAGATGTCTTGAATTGCGAGTAGAGGCTGTCCACCATCACCGCACAGTATGCATGCACCTGTTTAGAGAGATTGACTTCGTGGATGCGGATCTTGAGTACACCGGTATTGTAGGCACAGAGATCCAAAAGACCGTCGGGGGTTCGTTTGATAGGGTAGCCATGCAAGTCCATCAAATCAGTAGGTGTCGATAGAAGCGAAGCAGGTGAATGTGAGATGGTGGGGGTTGGTGAAGGGGCTATCTGGTTGTTGTCAAGCGTTGGTTCAGTTTCAGGGGTATTGCTTCCAGGCCGAGTTTCCATGTTATCTTTGCCATCTTGGTTATCATCATCGTCGTCGTCGTCATCGGTGGGCTCTGCCAAAGCTACTGTTGGATAGAATTCTGCTGTATATCGAAGTTCACCCTTGGTTGATTTCTTGTTTGGGGATTGCAACACCGTCCATCTAGAAGAATCAAACAAATGGTTGGTGAATACATCCATCAGATCGGCTTGGTTTCATACTTACTTATCAATCTTTTCACGCTGTTCGTACCACCTATTTGGATCGTCTTTTTTGGGGCCCGAGAATTCATTGATTAGATCCTTCATACGAAGTGTGGCGGTTCCTAGTAGTTTGTCCTTCGTCTTTGCATTCCAATCCATAACTTCCAAAGTCAAATCTTCACGCATGCCATGGACGGGGATGTAGTGGAATTCGCCCCATTCAGGAGAGAGGTTGTTGTCGATCACTTGGGTACGAGCACGGACTTGAGAGCCAGACACCACACGGACATAAGGATCGGACTTCCCTCGAGTTACTGCTTCGACATTTCGTAAATCCCTCGCTTCCCAGAGAGACAGGCGCACCACACCAATGGGTTTACCTACCGAGAAAAAGGTCAGTGCTATGGACTTGGACGTACAATACCATCTTTGATTAACTTACGATAGACAGAGGGACCAACCGGTCCATGAATCATGCCAGACATGACAATAGGTTTCCATTGCACACTAAATCTGATGCGACCCGATGTCTTGTCACCGAGGGTCAGATCCCACCAGTAGTCGTTGCCAGTTTGCTGCTCCATGAGGGGAACCAAGTACGATGTCCAAGATCCCAGGACTGAATCTTCGGCAAAGTCGGCACTGTCCTTGATATCGATTCGGATATACACTTCGGTTCGATCCAAGACCACCACTTCCCCGGATCGTTCGAATTTCGGATTGGCATTGCGCTTGAAGACGGGCGTTTTCACCTTTTCCACACCATTGATCTTGATGACCGCATAAGGGTTCGCCTTGTCGGATCGGAGATTTCGACATTCATGCACCGTAAACCGCAGGATTCCGGAATCTAATAAAAGCATGTGTGAGAATAAGCTTTTTCCTGTGAACTCATGCCCACAACTTACTTGATTCAACAGCTGGTTCCACAGATCCATCTTCCATGGTGATTGCCTTGGATACTGGTAAGTAGCGGGCTTCAAATTGCAAAGTCGATATGCGCCGCCCTTTTCTTAGCAGTTCAATGTCCCTAAAAAGAGAGGCAACGAACGATATGAGTGAGTGAGTGAGTGAGTGATTCTTTTACTAGGTATGAGCCCACTTACATTGCTTCCAGACTATAATCTTCTTCTTCCTCCAATTCGGCCAATTCAAAATGGCCACGTGCCACACGATGGTCTTTGAGTGCATTGTTCGATTTGTTGCGGAGTTCCAATGTCAATTTCGAATCCAGGTTGTTCAGCATTAAAAAGTGAGTTTCATTCCAGCTTGGATGAGAAGTATGATCGATTGCGCTAGTTCGGCCTAGTTCTTGTGCCTTGTCCAAGTAGAATCGAAGGTATAAGTTGGGATGTCCACCTGGTATATCGCGGCTGTTGACTGTGGAGATGGAATAAACTGTGATTGCAAGTACACCATTGGCTTGGGCTAGAACAGAAAAGGGAGTGAATGAGTACAGAGGGCATGACAAAACAAGATGACTTACTGATATCAAGTTCACCAGAGAAGAATTTTTCTATATCATACGCAAAGACATTGGGGTAGTACATCATGGGACCAAGGATCGCATGGGTCTGATCGCGGACAAAGCTTTGCAAGCCAGGGATCTAGAAGCATAATAGAGAGTCAGATCATGCGTTTGTAGAAATGTGAGCAGAGTGTCCCCCTTTCTGATTACTTACGTTGTTTACATCGAATCCGAATGTATCTCCACCAAGAGGTTTGAGCACATAGTCAAAGTATGGCTTCTCCATGAAGCAGGCTTCGACCATTTTGACATGCGGGAATTTGCTGATGAGTTGGAGCTTGACACGCAGATGACCATTGAAGCTCATATTCTCCACCAAGACGGGAATAGCAGCACCCACCATTCCTTTTCCCAAGCGAATCGAGAGTTCCACCCGAGGTCCCACACGATCCTTCAGCTGTTGTTTCGTCATCCCTGTCGTATCGTTGGGTTCAAAGGTGACCACCCAATCCATACACTATAAACCATCCATTAGTCCAACAGCGAATGTTCACCTCTTATTCCTGCTTACCACTATATCACCGTCCGAATGCAAGGTGGTTACATTTTCCACCCGGAATGACTTTGTCCCCAATGTAAAAGTCGTCAAGCGCACCGAATCCAAGAATCCCGGCAAGTAATCCACAATATAGGTATCGATATTTTCCAGTACATAAGCAGAGAGGACTGGTTCAAAGATCAGCCAAAAGTTGTGAAAGAATCCGTTCAGCCATTCCACCGGTTCAGGGCCATTCTCCAGGTACAGCGACGCCAATTCACGTTTGATATCGTCCCGCACATAGAGTTGGAAGCGTTTTGAAGACATGTAGTAGTAACTTGCTACAGAACCCAATGAGAGAAAAAAATAAGGTGAGTAACACAACACACAAACACACAAACACACATGCATCATCCTCATCATCCGTGGGTTTACCTATAAACAAGCAGAGCACAATGAAGCTGACAGGACCACCCCCAAGAGAGGCAACACACCAAGATACAGTCCCAATGGCAAAGATAGTGCCCGTCTGCTGCCACCATGCCAGATGCCACACGCCACCAAACACAGTGTCCAACTCGTCGTCCATCCGCTTCTCCGTCGCCAAAAAGGGTAAAGCACCACCAGGGTTCGGTTTTGCCGAGAATGCCGTCCAGCCGACACGGTACCAGTCAGGAATTCGTTGCTGCATAGGATGGTGCTGATCTTGGGTAGACTTGAGAGACGGTGTGCGTTTCAATGCTTGGGCCGCCGTCAATGGTTTGCGTTGCGCATCGGCCAAGGCTTGCATAATATCGTTGGCATTACTCGTTCCCAGTTCGGTTTGCAGTCCATTCTTGTTACCAAAGTTGCGGAAATCAGGCATCATATCGCGTGGACGTACATCCTCTGTTGCTGTTTCAAGTGTCGACGGCGGTGGGTCTAGGTAGGAGCCGTGGTGCGATGTCGTCATTGGTGAAGTGCTGTGTGATGTCGAAGGACTGGCGGTGTTCTTCACAGTACCATTGTTATCTTCTCCAGTGTGTGAAGATGACTTCATTTGCTTCAATAAAGAGTAATGGAAGGGATGGGATGGGGGAAGAAAACAAAGTGAAAGAGAGAGGGGGTATTACTTTTTGTTTTCCGTTTTCCCTTTTACTTTCAAAGGAGACCCTTCTTTTTGCTTGCGCCGGAGTTTGAACTAAAACTCCGCTTTTCATTTTGTCTGTCGATGACGGATAAACTAAGGTATTCACACTTCTCATTCGGCAGCCGTAATCCAACCATATCCTATCCTTACCATCGATCCTACAGCTTTCAGTAGGGAAGCTCTTGTTTTCTTAGGGGCTAGATCTCCGAAGAAATGCTCTGTTCAAGCTCCAGTTATCTTCATCTGCATATGACATTGCCTCTTAAATTGAATGAGCCAGATGTTGGGTGGTCACAAGCTGTATTGTTTTCTGTCAACAGGGCTATAAATAGTAAAGTCGCGGGAGCTGGAAAGCCGAAACGACAGTAAGTGTATCAAAAAAGTGGAGAAAGAGGACCTTTTCCGTCACCAATGGCACCACTTGATATGCCCCTGTCATTCTGACTAGTGGCGGTTCGTGATCAAGGGTGGGCTCGTCATCGTCCTACAACCTACTTCATGTGTTTTCTCTAGCTGAACCACTTGTAATGAGTCGTCTGAACTTTTATAAACACTCTTTCTGGGCATTAAGGATCTTCTAAGTCCTTGTGTTTTGATGACAAGTTCATGCGTTCGTATCCTAGACGGGCATTGTTTCAAACGCCGATACCACTTTAATTGATCTGGCTTGACTTTTGGTTTTGTGTGCAGTACCATAAGGACTTGACTCTGTGTCGAGTGAATACATAAACGAACCTCATCTTCGACTACTTTGCTTTTTGAACTCTATCTACACAAGCACCATGTGTTCCTGGCATCCTCCAATTCAGAAAACCAAAAAGGTGCGGACTTTTGCAAACCCCGCATTCTTAAACAGGACGGACCATCCCCCTTGAGAAGTGTCACTTTTTGTTGGACATAGATTTCCTTGTTAGATAGATAACAAACCTTACCTTGAATTTTGCATGAAGAAAGTAGTGTTTCTTATCTACCGAATGATACCAAGGAGGTTGAGTTTTGGTGACTATATGGCCGACTTTGAGGCGCCTGGAATTAGTCGCTGTTTTAGGGCTTGGTGTAGTGTTCTGAGTAACATACAGTGCCAGTATACTTCCATATTGGTATCGTTCGATAAATATGCATTTTATCTTGCTTCATATGGAATTTGAAAATGGGTTATCCACCTCAATTTTGAAAAACAGGGCAACTCGTCACAAAAATTTACAGCTGGAAATCGTAAAGTTTTCAAAAAAGTCAAATGTGACAAGGCCGCCCATCCACTTTATTTCCAACTCTGCCATCTCAAAGGTCAGGGCTTGGCTCACCGGGTGGTTTGTACCGCTACGTATCAGAGTCTCTGAGGTCACTGGAGATTATGGAAAAGAGCAAAGTCATGAAGATGGGTTTAAGTAAGGTTTTTATTGACTGGATTAGGCCATGATAAAGCTACATGTCCTAGTGGATGGCAGTGAATACAGGGCTTGACATGGTGTGACTAATCTAGTGTAATGAGCTAAGGAAAAGGGAGGAGGAGAGCAGACCAGTGTTATCCAAAGTATCAGTAGTAGTAGTAGTAGTAGATGCTGTAAATCGGTCAAGGGATAGTGCACTTTATCGGTACATTGGCTAGGGAATCAACTATGGACAAGATGAGTGCAGAAGAAAAAAAAATTCAAGGGTTTCCCCATGTTTTTTACATTTGAAAATTTTAGAAGTGCCTTTTTGAGCGACACAAAGTAGTGGTGGAGCCGCAAATAGCATCGTCGTCGTCCCTATCGTCGTCGTCATAGTCGTAGCCGGTCTAGTGTCAAAAGAAAGAGGAGCGATGCAAAAGGCAAAAATTTAGTAATGGCAACCAAAAGATGAATATGACGTGAGAAGAGGAGAGTTACCGTTTGGTCGTTCGTTTGGTCGTTCGTTCGTTCGTTTGCTCGTTCGTTCGTTCGTTTTTCGGAGTGGAGTAAAGAGAATGACAATGGGGAGGCAAAAAAGTGATGACGAGGGGAAGAAGGAGCAAAATCAAGGACGGGCAGAAAAAAAGTTCTTGTGTAGTCAAATCGGGGTTTAAAGTGTAGAAGGTGTCGGCGAGTGATTTCAGGTCCAGGCAAGGTGGCGCACTAGTTCAAGAACTCCAACTGCTTACTCTTGTAGGCCATATCAGTGTTTTTAGGTCGCACCGAAGCTGCTTTCTCGCCTATCTCTTATTGTACCCGCTCAAGTGCATTAGTGTAGGAAGCAGAACTAGCAGACCTATGGTGTTGACTCCTTTTGGCATAACTAGTGCCTGATATGACAGACCGCTAGGGTATTAAAAGGATGGGATAGGAGAGGGGACTAAAGATCGGTAATGGCTTAGGATAAGAGACTAAAGACATGGCGATGGGATAGGATACAACGGATCAGTGGGTGGGCGACACTATACAGGACATACTGAGGACTTGACCCTTGTGACCCTTAAGTAACTGTGTTATTTGAGCGGAAATGATAATACTATAAATTTTGAATTGTCATCCATAAAGGGACATCCATGGAAAGGACAGGGAGAGAGAAAGATGATGATGATATGTTAAGGATCATACAAAGTCACTGTTGAGCAAAAAGAAAAAATTTCTTGGGGTTTGGTTAGATCGGAAAAGAGGGTATGAAAGGAGGGTTTATCCAAGTGATGGAGAAGGAAAGAAGACGCAAAGAAAAGGCAGAGGAAGAAAATCAGCCCCTTGTTGAATCGAGGGCAAGTGGACGGGGTTTGCAAATGCTATAAGTCTCCACTTTTTCCAGAGTAAGGCTGCTGTAGCAGGAGAAGAGTAAAAGTCATATGGAGAAGGAGATATGTATGCTTTATTGATGAATGAGACTATAATTAAGCTACATGTCCAAGTGTAGGGGCTATGTCCAAATGTAGGGGCGGGAGTGGCTTGCCATGGAGTAGATAATGTAGTGTAATGGCGTTGGGAATGGAGGAGGGGAGAGCAGACTAACGGTTTCAAAAGCATCAGTTGTGACGGACACTGGGATCAGGCCAGAGGAGAGTGCATTTCAGCCGTGCAATGGCTATGGAATCTTCTATGGACGAGGTGAGTGCACGAAAAAAAAAATTCAAGGGTTTCCCTCTGTTTTTCATATCTTAAATTTTTAAAACAGCCTTATCTTGTGATATAAAGCAGTGGGCGAGTCGTCATCGTCGTCCTCATCTTCGTTATCGTCGTCGTCATCGTCGTAGCCGATCTAAAAGTCGAAAACAAAACGTTGGTCATGCTAAGCTAAAAGATTAGAAAGATGCTGAGAGGAGGTGAGGGTAATCGTTCGTTCGGAGGGAGGTCATTCGTTCGTTCAATCGTTCAATCGTTCGTTCGTTCGGAGGGGAAAGGGCAATGAAAATGACGAGGGAAAAATGACGAGGGAAAAAAAAAAAAGTGATGACGAGTGGAAGAAGACGAATGTGATTTTTATTTAACCTATGAACGCAAGTCTTTTCAGACAGTCCGCTCCGGCTGAGTTCGGGGATTGAATAGAGATAAAAAAATCCAAGTTGAAGCATGGAATAAAAGGAGTGGGGAAGTGATTAGAAAGAGAGCGGTGCTGAATGGTAGGTAGAGATAAACATAATAACAACTAAACTAAACTAGACTATCAAACAACAGAAAAGAAAAAGAAAAAAAGAAAAAAAGAAAAAGAAAAGGGCAAAGAAGGGGGAGGCTATAGGCTAGAGGAGAGAGAGCGGGATCCTTGGGGGCAAAGGCGGGCGGCTTTTTGGTCGAGCCAAACCAG
>LT554731.1:292119-309401 GCA_900079185.1 Absidia glauca
TGAAATGTGGAGCCCATGGCTCTACTCAAGCGGGGGAATGGCGAAAGCCTGTGATGTGGAACGATCATTAGCCGACTGAATGACCTGTCTTGAAACTTTAACGGTCTACTCAGGAAGGCCGTACGATGATGCACATCCCATTAGAATTGCGACCCGATCAGTTTGAAATGTGGGGCCCATGGCTCTACTCAAGCGGGAAATGGTGAAAGCCTGTGATGTGGAACGGTCATTAGCCGACTGAATGACTTGTCTTGAAACTTTAACGGTCTGCTCAGGAAGGCCGTACGAGGATGCACATCCCATTAGAATTGAGATTCGACCGCTCTGAAATGTGTAGCCCATGGCTCTACTCAAGCGGGGGAATGGTGAAAGCCTGTGATGTGGAACGGTCATTAGCCGACTGATTGACCTGTCTTGAAACTTTAACGGTCCACTCAAAAAGGCCGTGCGAGGATGCACATCCCATTAGAATTGAGATTCAACCAGTTTGAAATGTGGAGCTCATGGCTCTACTCAAGCGGGGGAAAGGTGAAGGTCTGTGATGGTGAACGGTCATTAGCCTAGTGAATGACCTGCCTTGAAACTTTAACCGTCCACTCAGGAAAGCCGTACGAGCAAGCACATCCCATTAGAATTGAGATTCAACCACGCTGAAATGTGGACCCCATGGCTCTACTCAAGCGGGGGAATGCTGATGGCCTTTGATGTGAAACGGTCATTAGCCGACTGAATGACCTGTCTTGAAACTTTAACCGGCTACTCAGGAAGGCCATACGAGCATTCACATCCCATTAGAATTGAGATTCAACCACTTTGAAATGTGGAGCCCATGGCGGTAAGAAGCACAGGTCATCACCCTTCGCCTTTACGCTTGAGTACTTATGGGATTTTCAAACTCCGCCACACCGAGGTTTATGAGAAATGGCTCACCTTGCAGACAAGATTTCACCATTGGGAGGATCCAATGGTAGGAATCTGATGGTACATGACAGTAGAATCCGTACAGAAAAAGCTCACTAATCAAATCTGCCTGCGTTTGGAAATATCACAAGAAACTCCGTCACCCCGCTTAAATTGGCCCTGAGACGTTCATCACTATAAGTCACTTCAGAATGAGCCTAGCAGTGTCCTAATGGTATGCTCTTGATCATATACCATAGCAGAATCAGTCTGTCAAAGGGGAGCTAATTGCAATGCGCAGTTCAGCTGCAACGTCATTTGTGAATTCTGAATTGACTTTTGCCGTTTTTCAGCCTGTTGGAAAACTCCGCCAGAAAAAGTTGAGAACCGTTCTCAGGTTTTCATTTTGGTTTCGAAAACTTTTTTTCCAAAAGATCATGGTGCTGGATCGGATCATGAGCCTACTAGATGAAATGTCTTCAAACTTGAACGGTATGCTCAGGAAGGCCGTGCGAGCATGCACATGCCATTAGATTGCGAATCGAAATCTGAAGCCCATGGCGGTGATAAGCTCATGACTTTACTCAAGCGTAAAGGGAAAGGGTGATGGCCTGTGCTTACTCACCGCCATGGTCTTCGCATTTCAAACCGGTCGAATCTCAATTCTAATGGCATGTGCATGCTCGTACGGCCTTCCTGAGCATACCGTTCAAGTTTGAAGACAGGTCATTCAGCAGGCTAATGACACCATCTAATTCTCGATTTTTTAGAAAAAAGTTTTCGAAACTTTTCTTTTTTGTCTCGAGCGACCATTCATGTTTTTATTTCAAGGCCCGACGCAAAATGCAATTCAAAAAAATCATTTCTCAGATCTCGGCGCACATCCATCCTTTTGACGATCTAATGGCGGGAGAATGATGGTATACACTGTCAGCTCATTTCCTGAACGGACAGATCATCTTTTCAATTACATGTTCAGTAGTAACCTGGCAAAATAATCCCCCCGCTTAAATAAGCGGAGGAATAATCGTATGCTCCCCAATCCCTTCAATGTCCAACAATGTGAGATCTAATGCTGGGCAGAATCGAGCCAATGAGCGAGTACAGCACACATGCCAAAATTCAAGTTCCAAAGTGCATTAGTTCAGTGATGAACCTAGGATCCCTGACCCTACCACTATGTGTAGCCAGAGCGGGGTTTAAATATTTGCCTGGCAGGCACCATGAGGGGAATTCTCTCGAGAGACTATTGTTTTTTGTTGCATTGTAAAGTTCAAGCGTTCTTTTTATTTATGAGATCAAAGGCATGTTACAGGATTAAAAAGAGAGGATGATTGTTTAGTCGGGTTTAAAAATTACTAGGTGTGAGAAGAGATGGGCGTAAAAGAGGGACGTAAAGGTACTTGTATAGGGAGGAAGAGGTTGAGTGAGTGAGTGAATGAGTGAGGGGGTTATCAATAATGCTTGGAAGTCCCATTGCCCAGGGCAAGGAATGGATGGGAGAGTAGTTTATGAGCCGTCGGTCGTTGTTCATGGTCCCTAATCAAGAAATGGTGAGTATCACAGTCGCCAATAGGTTTATGACAACTTACAATTGGAAAGTACACTTCAAAAAGTCCTTGGCATCTTCACTGATGTGTTCTGGGATATCAGGCGCAGTGTAACTTCCAATCTGGAAAATCAAAGTCCGTCAGTGTCTGTCATATACTCTCCTGTCCGTTCTTACCTGGAAAATGGCTTGCATTTGCGAGAATTCAGGGAAGGGATGATCACCAGTAAACATTTCCACTACCATACATCCAAGAGACCAAATATCTGCTTTGCGAGTGTACTGCGTTTGCTTGACAACCTCGGGCGCCATCCTAAAAAATGAAGCATTCATGCATGAAACCTTTGTTAGTCCATTTTCAAACGCCGACAAGCCAATTAGACGTACCAAAAGATCGAGCCTTGTAAACTTGGACGGTGCGATGCGGTGGATGCTACTTGCATGATATCTAGAAAAGAAGGAGAGGGTATCAGGAACAGATCAAGTTGCTCTTCCTGTTGTTCAAGCCTTACCATCTTCGACCTTTTTTGAGATGCCAAAGTCAGATATTTTGACACCGCCTTTATTGTCCACCAACACATTAGCACCTTTAATATCACGGTGGACGATATCTTTGCCATGAAGGTAGGTAAGGCCCTTGAGAATCTGCCGTACAAAGCTTTTCACCAAAGGTTCTTGGAAGGCACCGTAACTAGCCAGTAATCCTGCCACGGACCCACCTGGTACATACTCCAAAAAGATGCTAAAGTGAGCATTGTCCGATTGAGAGCCTACCGAAAGCAAATCAAGTCAATCTTCTACCCTGTCTCCCATTGTGTGACTTACCGAGGTATTGTACAATGTTTTCATGCTGCAGTTCTTGAAGCAAAGCGATTTCTCGGCGAAGGGCTTCCACCTAAAGGAAGAAATGAGGCGATTGTGAGACAAAAAAAAAAGGGGGGGGAAGGACTTGGGACTTACCATCGAGCGTTTTCGTTCGACACTGGCGGAGTTTTCAACAGGTAGTTCCACTTGCTTGACAGCCATCAGTTCACCACTGAAAGGATTCAGGCCCAGATAGACATCACCAAAAGTACCTCTGCCAATAAGAGATCCTTTCATCCAAGGTAACCCGCACCCATCTAAAAAGTAAAGAAGAATCAATCAGTCAACATTTGCCCCTTCATTCCCTTCCCGCACCGTGCCCTCTTACCTGTGATCGCTGGCTGTGGACTTGTTGGTGAATGAAGAGAACTAGACGTATCCATCTCCTTAGCCACCGTTCCATTACTTTCGACTGGCGGATCGCGCTGTTTGCTGCCGTTCAGATAAGAGAGACTGGTCGACCTGTTCTGTTGAGATATGAGCTGCTGTTCAGGTGACATCTTTTCATCATCGTGGATGCTATTGTTGATGTTGCTGTTGTTGTTGTTGTTGTTGTTGTTGTTGCTATCGGATATTACAGTGGTATCAGTATCGGTATCGCCATTCAGGTGTTGCTCCTTGAATGCTTCTGCTGCCGATTTAAAGTCGTCTTCATCATCTTCGTCGCCATCTTCTTCGCCGTTGTCCAGTTTGCTTGTGGGTCTATTACGCTGTTCCAGAGAGGTGTCCCGGGTATCATCATCATGGTGTTCGTCATTGTCGGAATGGAAAGAGTTGCCATCGTTACTATCCGTATCGTCGTTGTCCTCGACACTTTCGCCATCGTCGTCGCCGTCGTCGTCGTCGTCTTCTTCGTCTTCTTCGACAAATTTATCCATGTCCACGCCAAGGACAGATACAAGTTCGGGAAGAACACTGTTTCGAGAGCTGCTTCTAATATCGATCCGACTGGCGGCAGAGTTGCGTCGTGTGGTTGAGAGTCGTTTCGCATTGATGCCGGCCGTTTCCAGAAGGTCGGGTTTGTGATTAGGGAAGAACGATGTGAGGTTGGAAGAGATGACTTCAGAAGGCGGTCGTTCACCAAAGAAGCGCTTGATGCGTGTGTGGTTTCTTGATTTAAACATGGAGTTGCGTGTGCTGTCTGGGTGTTGTGATGATGGATTGGGAACGTACATACTGTCAGGTCGCCTTGTTGTTGTTGATGATGATGAGGAGGAGTTGTGTGTGTCTTGGTATGAGGTTGGTGAGGTAGGAAGGGTCGATTGGTGAGTGCCGGTGATGATATCCAGTGTCATTTGTTTATCCGGTAGCCATGTTGAGTTTTGTGTTGTTGGAGTTGCATTATGAGATGAGATGGCGGGAAGATCCTTCATAGAGCCACTGCTTCCTGATATGCCCGAAGTTGCGGTCGAGGGGGGTTGCAGTTGCCAACGTGCATTGATCGTTCCTTTCCTCTTGAATTCTTCATGCGTTGGATACATATGCCGCTTTCGTAAGATGAGTCGTTCCTTTTCTGGTCGGTTGGTAGAGCGACATATTTCGGTGAGTTCCGCATCAGATAACGCCCGAGCTAATAGTGATTGGAAAAAAAGATTAGATCAAGGTTCATGCACTTTTCTTTTGTTTAGGGACGTATTTACCTTCGCCATTGGTGCTTGATCCAACAAATATACAGTATCGATCAGCATTGCTTTCATCTATGCCGAATTTGTGTAAGACCTTGCCCATCACCACTTTAGCGCTGGTAGTGTTGTGTACATTGACGATTCTAGTTTGTCCGTCTTCACCGAATACCTTGACACAAGTCTTTGTAGATAACGAAGAGCATTTAGCACCACCCTTTAAACCCTTTTCTTCTTGTTCTTCCTTACCTGTTTCACCTTTTCCATTGACATGATACCCCCTTCAAATGAAGTCCGCTGTAGAAAAGAAGGATGATCAGCACGTGTAAAGCATATATCCTTCTTCTTCTTCGTCCTTACCTTTTGTACAGTGCGTGGACTTGGTGGGAGTAATGGATGGGAGTCTTGAGGTGCATTTGTAGTTGAAGAGGAGGTGGATGTAGATGCATTGGCAGCAGCAGCAGCGGCAGCAGCAGCAGCAGCTCGAGATTTCTTGGAATCCGATCGACCCAGGAAGCGAGAGAATGAGTTTGAGCGGTTGAGAAGGCCTTTTGAATCGGATGTCTTTCCAGGAGATTTGTCGGAGGGAGTGGTAACGTTGAATCCTTCGTGCCTAGAAGGGGAGTCTGCTTGAGGGGATGAGATGGTGGGTACTGATATCGTTGATTGATTCATGGTTCGATAATCCCCACGTTGTTGCGATGGGCTATGATAGTATCCATGCTGTTGATGCTGATGCTGCTGAGGTGGAGAGGACGAGTTGTGGTAATAGATTTCCGGTATTCCCTGCTTATAGAAGAAAAAAAGATCTATGAAAACCCCTGTCTTACATAAAAAGTCTTCTTTAAGAGATACCTTACCTTTGGTCGTAGACTAGCATAACTTGAGGTGTAGCACTCTTGACGTAAAGATTTGACGGCCACCGATAATCGCACACGTTCACCTACAGGACTGATTTCCATAGCTTTTAGAGATTCATTATCAAGATCGAGAATGACCGCACCTGTGATTTTATGTTCTGCAAAGATGAGCATACGCAAGTATGATAAAAAAAATAAAGTAGTGGTAGTCAGTATTCCAGGGAAACAAAGGAGATCGATTATGACAATGTTACCTTTAAACCGAGAAGTAAAGCGAGCCAAGTTCAGTTGGCACAACCAATCGGCTATCTGTTGGTCACCCCAACCACGTACTTCTTCCAAAGACCGAGCCCGCTTTGAATGATCAGCATGAGTAGGTGTTGTTGGTGAGCCCAAATGAGGAGAAGTTTGGTAATAGGGTCTTGAAGAAGGTGATGATGGCTGCTGTTGCTGCTGCTGTTGTTGACTACTGCTTGTTTGTAAAGACATGGTAACGCAAGTACAAGTAGAATAAACGATCAAATGGTGTAGATTGTTATTTGTTTGTAGCTATTGTTCCACTGATTGGTAGTCGAGGATGGTGAAGTTACTTGTATTAAAGGAAAGAGAGAGAGAAAGAGAGAGAGAAAGAAAAACAGCCTCCCAACCCCCTTTTTCTTAACTTTTGTTTTTAAAACGCCGCTTTTCAAAACCCCGACACTTTTGCCTGTCAACGGAAAATGACGGAGGTTGAACATTTGCAACTTTTTGGATTTCCCCTTCCAACTTTTCGTCAGCAGTTGCCCTATCACTCAAAACTGAGATGCACAACACACCTTTAAATTTTACATGGAGCACAATATCATTTATATCTGTCAAAGTTACCAATGATAAACATTTTCTACGTTGTATGCATCAGTTAAGTCTATACAAAGCACCAAAACAGTGACTGATTGGAGATCCACTAAAGATGCAAATGAATCCAAGTAAACCGAGCATCCTTGCCACCATTCTATAGAATGGCAGCACAGGTTTCTTTGTGTAAAATTTGATGTAGGGTTCTATATCTCGTTCACTTGCAAATCAGCGTCCGAGAAAAAGCGGACCCTTTCATGGGGCATGGCCCATCTTTTTCTTGAAAAGCGGCGTTTGAAAACGGGGCAACTTTTTTTGGGTCTTTCGAACTGGAGGATGCCAGGAACCCATGGTGATTGTGTAGTTAAGAGTTCATAAAGCAAGATGTCGAGTAGAAAAGTGAGATTCATTCATTAATACCCTTGACACAGAGTGCTACACTTATGGTACACAAAATCCAAATCAAGTCAAAGCAAAACAACAGCAGCTGACTCCTGGTTCCCTCGTTCAAATTTGGGCCTAACAATCGATATGGTAGTCATGGAGATGGTATCAAGTAACTTTATTAACTGATTGAAGCTATGTTTGAGTTATATCAGGGGGGAGGCTGCGACAGCACGTACAGGACTGTAGTGGAATGACTAATCTAGTGTAATGACCAAGAGAATGAAGGAGGAGAGAGCTAACCGACGGCGCAAAAAGTGTCAGTGTAGTAGTCGAAGGATAGTAGGCAAGCGAGTAGTGATGTTTAGCGGTGCAGTGGATACACAATCTACAATGGAAAAGTGAGTGTACAGAAGAGGGTTTCCCCATGTTTTTCGTAATCCCTTGCCTCCAATACCTAATCTACTCACACGTCCATCCAGTTCTGGTGCCAGAGGGCCTATATCCGTTGCCATCCCAAACGATTATCTAAGAAAAAAGGAGCAATGATGCAAAAGGCAAATGTTAGCCATGGTAAGAAAAAGATGGACAAGATGGTGAGAAGGAGAGAGTTACCCTGCGTTTGTTGTTTAAGGTCACCGTATAGAAGACGAGTTGGTCGTGGTGTGGTGCTAATGCCGTTGGAAAGAAAAAAAGGGATAAAGAAGTAAAGAAGAAGCAAAAAAAAAAAAAAAGGAAAAGGTGCCGTCTTTTGTAGCCGGGAAAAATCAAGTCGGAGTTTAAACGTTTGGCTGGCAGAGATAAATGGGGATGAAAGTATTTTGATTTCGAAAGTCCCAGACTTTTTGTAATCTCCTTTCTCTACTTTCCACCAGCATACATCCTCTTCATCATCATGAAAAGCGCTACGCCCAATAGAAAATCATTTGATAGAAGTATTAGGCGTCGACTAGGACCTGGCCATCAACTTGCAGAGAACACCGATCTTTTAGTAAGCACAAGGATACATTCCCCTTCCTCCTAATCATGATACTCCTTTTCCTACTAGATCTACCTGGACTTTGTCTTGTTTATCAAACGACTAGCTCGGGAATCTCACAATGAAGCCATCAAATCTCAACCAATAGATAAGAAAAGGAGGCCCAAGGTACGTGTCGGTGCCGAGGAAATACAAAAGGTCTCGGAGGTAAGTAGGCCCATGCTATATGATCAGGTTGATTGGCAACTCATATGGCTTTATACATTGCTGATAGGACGTACTACGTAAATTCCGTGGATAAGACGTATAGAATCCCCCCCCCCTCTCTTCTTTAATCAACAGTGTATATATCCCCACCACCCCTCTTCACACCAATAAAAAAGACAATGACATCAATGCTTCCATGATTTTATTCTCAGTTACTAATATGATGTGTATTATTCTACCTAACAGCTACATTCACCGTTCCTTTGATTTTTTCGAGGATCGATGTCGATGTTTCTTCTTTTTTCCCTTGTTGTTGCTGCTGCTGCTGCTGTGCTTATGATGCTTGTGATGTGATTTCTTGACCTTCTTCTTCGTTGTTTTGGTGGAACTGTTGGGTACCTCTGTATCCGAATCCACATCCTTTGTCGCATCGTATCCGTCATCAAAGTACTTGTCCATAGAAGAGCCATTCCGAATCTTCCCTCGTCCTCGGTACTGGATCGACGTCGTATCATTGGTATCACTGTCGTCGGACGAGGATGTATCACTACTGCTGTTGCTGCTGTCGCTGTCGCTGTCGTCGTTATCACGTTTCCTCTTCAAGGTGGTATCGCTGGTATCGTCAAGTCGTCGCTTGCCCTTGTTGTGAAGTCCATCGTTTCTTCGAAGCTTCTCTTGGAAGGCTTTGGCGTTTTCTTCAGCTTCCCTTATGACCGCTTGATTATGGCTATCGGTTTGCTTCATAATGTTCATCAAGAAGCGCTTGTTGGGTTTCAGTGGATTACTAGAAGGAGGTCTATGAGAATGAGGTTTAGTCTCCATAATCGCCTTGAAGGAAAAGTCGGGCTTACGGTGGTTGTGGATTGGGTTGGTAGGCTCGGACCCCTTGTGTCTTGTATTTTGCTTGCTTGGCTTTGGCTTCATTGGTGATGAGATCCGTCACATAGCTGTCTAGATCTTGATCGGATACTTGACGAGCATTGGCACCTATGGCTGACCTGACGAGATCATTGATAACTGACGAGAAGATGCTTTTTGGTTTTTTGTCGTTTGGCATTGTGTAGGAAGGAAGGAAGAAAGAAGTAAAGGAGGGAGACAGAAGTTTTCGTTCTCTTAAGACCCTCTGTCGGAGTTCAATGTCGGAGTTTGATTTTTCGGCAATGGGCACAGGATCCTAAAGTGCGTACCAGAGAAGTTCATGCAAAAGAGTGAAGTCAAGTATATGATTCCGAATGTGTCCTATTATCATATTGCTAGAACAAAGCGCCCCTTAGCTTGCAATAATCTGAGTTTGAATGTCTACCATCTCGAAAAAAGGATTGACCATCCCTCATGAAAAAGTGTAGCGTTTCTTGGGCCTGCATTTCCTTGTCAATGAGATAGAAGACTCTACTTCAAATTTAACGTACAGAAAGGTGTGTTTCACATCATCAAGTGATGTCAAGCATGCTGGGTTCTCTTGGATGAGAAGCTGACTTTGGGGGTATTTCAAGTAGTCGATGTTGGATGACTTTGTGTTGTGTTCGCATATGTGTATAGCATAGGAGCACTCCATTTTTTGTGGTGTTCAATAGATATGAAGTGCATATCTCCTCATGTGAAATTTGAAGGTAGGTTATCTATCTCGAATTCTAGTAATAAGGCAATTCTATACAGAAAATTGGACGTCAAAACCGATGAGTTTTCTAAAAAGTTCACAAGTTTCTAAAAATTGCCATCACCTGCCCAGCCTGAGTGATTCTCATCCACAGAGAGACGCTATGCATACATATGATCATAGTGAGTGTCAGCGTAGATCCACAGTGAGTACCTACATAGATCCACAGTGTCTTTCTGCATAGATCCATTGTGTGCCCACATAGATCTACAGTGTGCGCTGGTTTCTTAATGTGACACTTTACCTGCATAGATCCAAAGCAAATGCTCACAATAATTTAGTGTGCGTGTGTGGTTGCGGTGGGAATGGGGCGAGCCTGAACGAAATGTAGAGGCAGTAAAGGGAACCGCCACTCGCTGTGGATCTACGCTGACACTCACTATAATCAAATGTTTGCAAAGTGTCTCTCTGTAGGTGAAAATTATCCAGAGTGGACAAGTGATGGCAGCTTTCGGAAACTTCTCGACTTTGAAACTTCATCGGTTTTGAAGTCCAATTTTCTGTAGAGAGTTGCCTTACTGTAAGAATGTGTCTGCTGCCAGTTGACAACAGTCGGGTGTAGAAAACCAATGTTGAGTGAAAACTGAACCACGTTTAGGGAGTAGTTCAGTCATCTTTTTATATCTTCGTCTATAAACACCCCGTTCTTCAGGCACCATTCTTTTTGGGCGTTCAGTTCTGCCCGCAAACCTATTTAAAATTCCGACTTTTTTGGACCTGCCCACTCGTCCGCTAGTTCTGCAATTGGAGTCCACTCTGACATGGCAAACGAATCCGAAGTCTACTTTGACATGGTTCTCTACACCAATGCACTTGAACGGTTGCAGCAGGAAATAGGTGAAAAAGCAGCTTCAGTGTGACATAAAAACACTGATATGGCCTACAAGTGAACTGGTGCGCCCCCTTGCCTGGACCTGAAATCGCTGGCCCACACACTCTAGATTTTAAAACCCGATTTGGCTACAAGAGCTTTTTTTCTGCCCGTTCTTTATTTTGCTCCTTCTTCCCCTCGTCATTACTTTTTTGCCTCCATTGTCATTCTCTTTACTCCACAACGACAAACGAACGAGCGAACGAGCAAACGAACGAACGAACGGTAACTCTCCTCTTCTCACGTCATGTTCATCTTTTGCTTACCATTACTAACTTTTTGCCTTTTGCATCGCTCCTCTTTCTTTTGACACTAGATCGGCTACGACGATGACGACGGCAATAGGGACGACGACAATGCTAATGACGACTCCACCACTGCTTCATGTCGCCCAAAAAGGCTCTTTTTAAAATTTTCAAATGTAAAAAACATGGGGAAACCCTCGCAAATTTTTTTTTAGGTGCACTCATCTTGTCCATAGTAGATTCCCTAGCCATTGTACCGATAAAGTGCACTATCCCTTGATCCATTCGCAGCACCTACTACTACTGATACTTTGCTTAACACCGGTCTGCTCTCCTCCTTCTTTTTACTTAGCTCGTTGCACTAGATTAGTCACTCCATGACAAGCCCACTGCCACCCACTAGGTTATATAGCTCAAGCATAGTCTCATTCAGTCAATAAAAAACCTACTTTAACTCATCTCCATGGCTTCTTTCTTTTGCATAAGCTCCTGAAGAGCTACTCATCTTGAATTTGGTCTCTATAATGTACATGATCTTGTTATGGGTTTGGACTAGGGAAAAGTTTTTCGGAGTATGAATCAAGTAGACTTTATTAATGCAACAGGAATAAAGGGCTATGATACAGGCTATGTTTGGGGCCGTGGTTAAGCTAAGGTGTAAATGGCAACGAGTTGTAATGGGAATGACTAAACTGTCGTAAAAACTAAGCTAGTGGAGATAGACAAAGACGGGGAAGATGTGTATGGGCATAGAATTGGTAGACTTTTATTAACAACTTCAACTACAAGATTCTACGGCGTCCCCATGTTTCGTAATCTTTTGCGTCCAACCCCTAATCTAACCACATGTCCTTCCAGTCCTGCTGTCAGAGAGCCTATATCCGTTGCCATCTATTCGATCTACCAAGAAAAAAGGAGTATTGATGCAAAAGGCAAATGTTGGTCATGTTAAGCCAAGATGACAAGATAGTGAGAAGGAGAGTGCTGCCCTGCATTCGTCGTTTAAGGCCGTTGTATAAAGGGCGAGTCGTTCGTGGTGCGGTGCTAATGACGACGGAAAGAAAAAAAGTGATGAAGGAAAGAAGAAGCAAAGAAAAGATAGAGGGGGACAAAAGCTACATTTATAGCTCCTGCAACTATGCGGAGTTTAAATACTAGATTTTTGAGAAACCTGCAGGATTTAGGGACACTACAAATAGACAATAAAAGAGACAATGAAAGAAGGATGGTTTTATTTACAAAAGGAATATAAGGAGATGAGAGAGCTAGGACTACCGGAATGATCATTAATCTAATACTACTCCATAGTTTCAACGATACCCATGAGAGCAGACTTGTCCAGCGGCATATAGAGCAGTTCTGTCCCGTCAGCCAATCGTTTAGTGACCATGACCTTGTGATCCTTGAATTCAGTGAGCTGAGAGCGCATACCAGTTTCCGTAGACACCAAGAATTGTTCGCGACACTTTTCATAGTACTGATGATAAGGCAATCCAACCTGTTCATTTCCACGGTCCAAGTTATTGATTTCCATTTCCAGCAATTGGTATTCGGCCAGCACCCGGAAGATCCCTCGTCCATTCGATGTCAACGAGGCAAGGACATGTTGTACACCACGCGCACCACCATTTTCACTGGCACCCATCAACAATGTGTTTTCAAAGCTTGTCTCCACCAGATAATCGTCGAAGGTTGTGGCATCATGGTAGATCCAGTTGAAGCGAGCGGATTTGACGTTATCCCAAAGTAGGCCTGCGTTGATCTGATCGATGGACCCCACGAGATGGATATTGGTTGCTTCAGCCAAGGACGCCAGGGCAGCTTGGGCATTCTCGTTTCGTAAGTTGATCCCATCCATGTTGTGCACCACCAAGTAGAGACGCTTGTAGCCCCGTGTTTCGTCAGCAAAGTATCCACGCACCATCGCCACTTGTTCTTGCAGTGTGCCCGGAATCGATGTCGCCTCCAGAGCCCCGACGAGGATCTTGAGCATGATATCTTTGATGGTGATCGTAGGGAAGAAGCCGTTAACAACAATGAGTGGCCCATCTTTCATCACCTCCATGGCGAACTTGTTGATCAGTTGTCGTTTGGAACCATAGCCGTAGAAGATCAAATTAAACCCAGATTGAAGTTCAAAAAGCCATTGAGGGAAGTGTTGTTCGTGGTGTGCTATCAGTTTCGCCAGTTCTTGTCCATGCTTGACGGGTGCTGCATCCAGGATCTCTTGGAATTCTTGGGGTTCGAGCCTTGGAAGCTTGGAGAGTGTGTTGTTGGAAGTCTTGGAGGATCCATGCAAGTCTTGGAAATATCGTTCGTAGCCAGCCGCCTCGTCGAGTAATGATGACCTTTGTTGTCCCGTTTGTTCATCTTCAGATTCCTCCTCCTCGTCGACCGAATCGTGTGCCTGATCATCATCGTTGTCGTCGTCGTTGCCACGTGGTATCCGTTGTCTTTTGCTGATCTCCAGTGTCGTTTGCTTTTGTTGTGGGCCACGTTTCCTACCAGATTCTGCCAATGCTGCTGATTTGCCGCTACGATTTCGTTTCTTAGGTCCAGGATCACGAGGGTCATTGGTGTTACTGTTGTCTTCCAGAGTCTGTGAGTCAGGGTTCACCACCTTCTTCATCATATTCATGGTTGACTTGTTGCGTTTTCCGGAGAATCCAAAGATATTGCGCCCAGAGACATCCACGTTCTCCTTTTCGTTCTGATCGTCTTCACTATCGTCGTCATCCTGTCCATCAAGAGCTGTATGAGATGCCGCTGACGTCGTTGTTGAGGTTGCAAAGTTGTTGTTGCGTGATAAGGCGTAGGCTTCGGCGTCGGCGATAGCACGCTGGGTTGCATGTTGATCGGAAGCTAGTTGGTGAGTCTGTTCATCGTCCAAGTCGTAAGCTTGTTCATGTGCCTGTAACTGAGCTGGTTGTTGCTTTCCCTTTTCGTATCGTTGCTGTAAGCTTGTCATAAACTCTTGTTTCTGGGAGTTCGAGCTCGTTTTGCTGGCAGTGGCATCAATCGTTAGACCAAGATCCAAAGAGGCACCGGCATAACCACGGGGGGCAGGTCGTTTTGTTACGCTACCATGTTGCTTGGCGAGGAGTTCTTCTGTGTGTACTTGTTGTGAGCTGACTTTGGATACAATATGTATAGGAATGTCTTGATCGGCTTGTCTTCTAATCTCCATTGTGATTCAGGTCCGAAGCGGTAAAAGTAAAAGAAAGGGAGATAAAAAAAAACATGCCTTGAAATCGAAGGAGTGGTAAAAAAAGACTTTTCAACTCCGCCGAATAAAAATTGTACAAAGACATGGTGGCTCTATTTTTCCATTTCTTTCTTCTTTCTCATTGATAATATCATGTCCTTTGCCATTAACAGCGATGAGTAAGTATGGAACCCACAGAATGCAGTCAATAACACCCTGTTGCTTCCTTCCTTAGCACACTCCGCCTTGTCATTCAATTCCTACGAGAAAACAATCTACACCACACCTTGTCGACTCTGCAGACCGAATCACCGATTACATTCAACACTGTCGAAAATACCGATTCTTTCACTCAAGACATCCTTCAAGGAAGATGGGTCAGTGTCTTAAAACAAGTCAACACCATGAAAATACCCTCCGACAAACTATACAACGTCCATGAACTGGTAAGTGCCCAAGGACTACAGTCTGTTGTTTGTTGCCCAGATAGACACTGAAACACACTTTCGTCATGTAGGTACTTTTTGAACTGATGGAACAAGGCGATAGGGATGCAGCTACCATGGTATTCAACAATTCTGTGATACAATCACTTCGACGACACGATCTAGACAGGTATCAAAAACTGGCCCACCTTATCGACAGGACTTCTTATGCCGATACTACTGAAATGTATGGATCATCAAGTACCAAGGACGAACGCCGGAAAAAGGTCGCTGAAGGTAAAGAGGGTGGGTTGTAACAGTATTATCAATGGAACTGACCGAGGATAGCTTAATAGAGCTTTGTGCAGAAATCACGAATGTCCCTTCCTCACGCCTACTGACCTTGCTTGGGCAAAGTCTTCTATGGCAACAGAAAACTGGTGGAGTGCAGCTGGAAACAGGCTACGATCTGTTTAAAGGGGCGATGCCAATTCAAACTGCCGAAGATGCTTGTGCAACAAATCCTTATGTCAGCATCAAGGTAAGACAACGATCACTGCATGAAAACTGACTGACTAACCGACTGATAACTTTTGTTTGGTACAAGTTCCCAGGGAAGAAGACCTATGCTGAATGTGCTGTTTTCGCACCTCATGGACAATTCCTTGCTACTGGCACTGTGGATGGATTTATTGAACTGTGGAACTATACTACTGGTAAATTGCGTAAAGACTTCAAATATCAAGCCGAGGTAAGGCGAGAAAAACACCACGTTATCATGGAATGCTCACTCTCTTCTCCTAGGGTACTTTGATGGCCATGAACAATGCTGTCACTTGCTTGAACTTCAGTAAAGACGGTGAACTATTGGCTTCTGGTTCCATGGACGGAAGCATTGCTGTAAGTGAAACTCTTACTCTGTTTGATTCTGTCTGACTCCGTCTCTCTCTCTCTCTCTCTCTGAAACAATGCACTCTTTCATTTAGATCTGGAAAGTATCGAACGGCACATGCCTGCGACGGATATCACCAGCTCATAGCGAAGGCGTCGCCTCCTTATGCTTCAACAAAGACGGCACGCAAATCCTCAGTGGAAGCTACGACCAGACGATCCGACTCCACGGCTTGAAATCCGGCAAAACCCTCAAAGAATTCCGTGGCCACACCTCTTTTGTCAACAGCGTATTATTCTCCAAGGACAACACACGGGTACTCAGCGCCAGCAGCGACGGGACGGTCAAGATCTGGGATACAAAGACGACCTCCAGCCTGTACTCCGTGATCCCACAGATGGAAACTGCAACCACCCTCAAAACAGCAGCAGCGGCACTAAATCCCATCGGCGGCCTTGGCAGCCAAAGCGTCCAGCAAATCATCCCTCTGCCGAAACATGTCGACCAGTTCGTGGTGTGCAACAAAAGCGACGTGCTCTACATCATGACGATCCGGGGCCACTTTATCAAGGCTTTCACCAGGGTGCCGCCCGATACCAAGACAGCGTCATCCAATGTGGGCTTTGTAGCGGCAGCCACTTCGCCAAATGGTCAGTACGTCTACGGTGTGGATGAAGACTCGGTGCTGTATTGCTACCAGACGAACAACGGCGCCTTGGTGCATCAAGGAAAGGTGAACCAGGCTGAAGTCACTGGCATGGCTGGACATCCCCTATCCAACGTCTTGGTGCTTTATGATGCCACTGGCTTTGTATACTTCCTTAGACCATAGATTTGTAGTTATACCATTCCCATTCTTTTTCTCCTTTTGATATAGACATGTCTAGTGTAGATCGTGGCCATTTAGTACAGTACCTTTGACCCTTGGCAATAAAACTATCTTCATTTAATCTAGTCTACTCTCCTCTAAATGCTTTCTTCGGAATCATGCGATGTTTCTATCCATGTCACTGACTGGGAAAGGATCATTTCATTGTTGTGGTTGTGGTGTCAGGGCCAATGTTTTAGTCAAGGCTTAGCGACGGTACCTTTTTTTTGACCAAGCGGAATATCAAAAATGGCATTGCTTTTGTACTGGTAGTAGAGTTTATGCAAAAAAGTAAAAACCTTTCACATGATTTCAAATGCGTTTATTGTCTGAATGAGAGTATGTGGAGGGGGAACTATGAAGAAATGTACATGCTTCGCCATGGAAGGACTAAACTAGTGTAATGACCAACGGGCTGAAGAAGAAGAAGAGAGTTCGACCGAAGTGCTAAAGATGCCAGTGGTAGTGACCAAGGGGGGTGATCAGAGGAGTGATGCTCTTCAACAAAGCAAAGTCTTGAGGGTCTACAATGGAAAAGTGAGTGCACCTATCATGTTTTTCGTAATCCACCTATATCCGTTGCCATCCCATTCGATCTACTAAGAAAAAAAGAAGCAATGATGCAAAAGGCAAATGTTAGTCATGCCAAGACAAAGATGGACAAATGGTGAGAGGGAGAGAGTTACCCTGTATTCGTCGTTCAAGGTCGTTGTAAAGAAAGTGGGTTGTTAATGGTGCGGTTCAAATGTCAATGGCAAGAAAAAAGGTGATGAAGAAGCAAACAAGATGCGAAAAAACGTCAAACGACGAAAATCGACCAATGTATAGTCGCAGTCGGAGTTGTAAATTCCGATTATCGCAGATCGTCCGCTGTCAAACCGGAGTTTGAAAAAGTGCATGAATTCCACTTTTTTTTTTTT
>LT554731.1:323343-342926 GCA_900079185.1 Absidia glauca
GCCAAACCTTTGCGCATACCCTTCCGCTACTATCACTGATACTTTTACACAGCTTGGCCGTCTTTGTTCACCTCCTTTTGCTTACTTTTTACAGCAGTTTAGTCATTCCCATTACAATAGCTTGTTGCCATTAGACATTAGCTTAACTACAACCCCAAACATAGCCTGTACCATAGCCCTTTAGTCATATCCCATTAATATCCCATTAATAAAGCCTACTTGAATTATCCTACGAAAGACGTTTCTCGAATCCATCACCATGACAAAACCACGTACATCATAAAGACCAAACTACAGATTAGTAGCTCATCATTGACAACTCTTAAAACACCATTGGTTTACTAGTTGTAATGAGTCTAATGACATGTATATAATCGTAAGGTCTATCTTCGCATACATACAAAGTTTTATTGGTACAATAGGATCTTTGGGGTATGGTACAGACTATGTTTGTGGCCGGAGTTAAGCTATTGTATAAATGGTGAAGGTTGTATTGAGAATGACTAAGCTGCTGTACAAATCAAGCAAGTGGAGGCGGACAAAGACGGCCAAGCTGTGTAAAAGTATCATAGATAGTAGCGGAAGGGTATGGGCAAAAAATTGGTACACTCTTATCAGTAACTTGGACTACGAGATTCTACAATGGAATGGGAGTGCACCTAAAAAAAAATTGCGAGGGTTTCCCCATGTTTTTTACTTTTGAAAATTTTAAAAAGAGCCTTTTTGGGCGACATGAAGCAGTGGTGGAGTCGTCAATAGCATCGTCGTCGTCCCTATTGCCGTCGTCATCGTTGTAGCCGATCTAGTGTCAAAAGAAAGAGGAACGATGCAAAAGGCAAATGTTAGTCATGGTGAGACAATGATGGACAAGCTGGTGAGGAGGGGAGAGTTACCCTGCGTTCGTTGTTCAAGACCGTCGTGTAGAGGGCGAGTCGTTCGTGGTGCGTTGCCATTGTCGATGAAAGGAAAAAGATGATGAAGAAGCAAAGAAGAAGCAAGAAAAAGGATTGAGGGGAAAAGTGCTTAATTGTTGCCAAAGCGGAGTTTGAACCCCAGTGTGGGCACAAAGTCCTAACCATTTCCCAGCCCCACGTTCCAAATCCATTCGAGTCCGTAACAATGCCCAAGTATAAAGTACTAGAGATTTTTATTCTTTCGGGGATTATGAGTGTTTGATAAGAGTGGAATAATTACAAAGAGTAAAATGAGATTGCATGTAAACAAAAACTACAGTACTAAACTACAACGAAGACTATCTAATAATGAAGTTCTTGCTTGTCAAAGTTTTCGAGCCCAGAGTGAGTGAAAGTATCAGGATCATGAGTGGTGGTAGCATCGTCTTGAATACTTTGGTCCAACTCACGATGGTTGGTATCATCTTCAAAGTCGTATTCATCGTCGTGCCAGGAGATGGGGTTGCCAGTGACCTTGCCTTTCACATACCGCATCCAGTGAGGCACAAAGGAGCGAGCGAACACAGCCGTCCACCAATCTTCACGCTGAGAGTAGTCGGGTTGAATACGTCCACCACTGATCAGGTCCACCATCCAGACGAAGCCGTTGATGATGATATAGGAGATGATGCCGCCGATCACACCATAGGCGATAGAGTAGGTGAAGGGCATGACGGCCAAGGTAATGAAGGCGGGGATGGCATCACCAGGGTAGTCCCAGTTGATATTGCGAATACTGGAGGTCATCATGGATCCGACAATAATCAGGGCAGGACCAGTAGACCATGGTGGGAAACTGGCGAAGATTGGTGAGAAGAAGATCGAGACGAAGAAACCAAGTCCGACAACCTATAGTGCATAAAGAAGTGGAATGTGTGAGTGAATGTCTTTTTTAAAGGCTCGTCATGTTGACTGGGCGTGGTTGTATGCATACTTACAATGGCAGTAATACCAGTTCGTCCACCTTCGGCAATACCCGCACCGGATTCGACAAAGGCGGTACAAGAGGAGCTACCAAAGCAAGAGCCAATGGTGATACTGAGGGCATCAGCGATGAAGGCACGGGTCGAATGTTCAAAGTCACCGGCTGAGTCCGTGAAGCCACCATATCGAGCCATAGAGTACATAGTACCGGTTGTATCGAGAATATCCACGTACTGTTTAAGAAAGGCGAATAGGAAGGTTAGTACCTAATAGGGATACCACGTGATGATAGCCATATGTGTATGGAATTGGGGCCTTACCAAGAAAGTAACCAGAGCGATCCAAAAGTCTTTTCCGGTTAGATCAAAGTTAAATTTGCCCAAGACATCGTTCATATGATGTACTGTAACGACCTTCTTGAAGTAGTCGAATGAAGCATCACCAGCAGGAGTGTAAGGGAAGTAGGTGACCTTGTTGACACGGGGCCAAGAAGTGATGGCAATAAAGACAATACCAATCAGAATAGCACCACGCACCCGGTACATCAGCAAGATTGAGATGATCACCAAGCCGAGAAGACCCATATACAACGTGGGAGATTCCATATGACCCCATAGACAAACCCCGTCGGCATCCTTTGCACCTACGGGGCAACCACCCAAAGTCACCAGTGTCGATTTGTCCAGCGAAACAAGACCAATACCAGCCGAAGATTGTAAACCAATGAAACAAAGGTAGAGACCAATACCGCACCCCATGGCCACTTTGATGCTCATAGGGATCACTCTTGCAAACCATTGTCGGGCACCGAGAATAGATAATACCAAGAAGATGAAGCCTTCAATAAAGACAGCAGCAAGAGCTACAGATGGAAAACAAGAGAGATTGAGTTTACCCCGTACACACATTTTCCAATGCAACGAACTTACCAGTTTCATAGGGTACCTTCCCGGAGCCATGGTAACCAACAACGGTGTATGTAAAGTATGCGTTCAATCCCATACTATTGATCAAAAAAATCATAACCACCATAAAGAAAAAAGGTCAGGTTCGTTTCCCACCATACCACTATCCGTTCAAGCATTTACCCAGGAGCCATACCAAGAGGGAGGTTAGCAAAGACACCAATGAGAATACTTGAAATCATAGCAATGATAGTAGTTGACATGATCATTTGTAACTTCAAGTCGAATACACAAGCCGTGTAAGTAGGATCGTTGTCGCAGACGGGATCTTCGGCAGTTCTTGCGCAGAAGCAGGTACCACCACTACTACTAATGATAGAGGCGTTCACCGAGATAATGTAAGCCTATAAGCACAATTGCATGAAGCGAGTTAGTACGATAGAGTAGCATGTTGACGACTCTACTTACCATGGCAAAGAAGATGGTGATACCAGCACGAATCTCCGTCAAAAAGCGGGTCCCTTTACGTTCACGCCGAGCACCAGAGCCTTCCAATTGGAAATGTTTCCCAAATATCGAATGCGCCACCGCAGTATTGATACGATTGGCCCAGGCCATTTTGCAAACAAGAGTTTGTTAAAGAGAGAGAGAGAAAAAAAGAGGGGGAATGGGTGTTGAAGAAAGTGAGGAAAGAAAGAAAGAATGGAAAAGGAAAAAGTTGAAATGAAGTGAAGGCAGGGAATTGGCGGGGATTGAAAAAAATTTTCTTCGATAACGCCTGTTGTTCAAATGCGGCAACTGGCTCGGTTGGGGTCGAGTGAAAAAAAAAGTCTTGAGAGACGTACCAAATAGGACTTGATGCTTTATAGTTTCTTCTTTCTCAGCGTCAACCAGCCGCATTGATCGAGCTGTGTATTCCGGGGAAGGACGATGCTTTTTCTATGCATGCATGGCAAGCAAAAGCCTGTGGTTGCAAAAAAGGGCAAATCGTATCTTTAAACCTTGTGGATGCCGTATCACCAGAATCTCGCTTTTCATTGGTTGAAAGCGGAATTAAGCTCAACAGATCGGATGTGGAAACCCACCCTAATACATGAATACATAACTATTGTACACAACGTAACATTCATTGCTATGACACATCACACACACATTCTATAAGAAGAGCCCCAGCACAATACATCAAACCACAAAAGAGGAAGGCTTTATTACAATGCTTTGATAAACTAACATGTCTAGATGGGATATACAAAAGTATGGTTTCGGGGTAAAAACAGCCTATCTAGCATTAAGAGGATCCAGTTTCGGGGCATGGGAGCATCCGACAGCCATTGTCCTTGGTATCCGTGCGGGTCGTTCCATAGTCCATAGATAGCAGGCGGGGAATTGATGGCATATACGATCCCAGACAGCACAATCAGGAAGAGTAATCCCAGAATGCCAAGGATAGGTAACCACCAGCGGGGAGATTGTTTTTCCATTGGTATTTGATCAATCTAAAGAATAAAGGTCAGGTCCGTGAGATGTTACTAGTACCAGTTGCATTTTCTCTTACTACAGAGCCATTGGATAAGATTTGTGATCGCAGATGCTCGATAACGGCGGCCTGGGCGTCCAACTGTTCTGTCAATCTCCTCCGGTGTGTGATAGCGTCCCAAGGGTTCCAAAAGGATAGGTATCGTGGTAATGGCTTTGATGGTGCGGTGGTGGTGTCGGTGTGCCCTTGGTCCTGTCGCCTTTCCGCCTCCAGCTCTTTGATCCGGCGTTGTGATGCATCGTAGTCCTTCGTCAATTTGGTCAGTTTGTCTTTGGTGCTGATAATGAGAGCGTCGCTGATCCCCCTATCCTTCTCCAGTTTAGCCACCTTCTTTAGCGTTTCTTCGACCTAATTCGTCACGGCGAAAGCTGATTGTTTAGATTTCTGCCCTTCACAAGCTTTCGTCACTTACTTTTAAAAGGGTCATATTTGGTGGGATGATCTTTTCGAGTTGTTCCACCCTTTGCTGTGTTTTCTATGGACAAAGGTGATTAGAGTCGTAAGATCGTATGTGCTTTGCTTCCTTCCCTCTCTTACCTTGAGTTCATCTTCCTTTTGTTCCAGTTCCAGTTCCAGCCTGTCATGAGCAACCCTGTCGTGATCCCTCTCCTTGTGTAAAAGAGCCAGTTCGGTAGAGTTTCGGTGTAGTGCTGCTTTCCACTGTGCCGCATCGTTCTGTGATTGTTCCAGTGCTGCTTTCCAGTGGTTAACATCGATTTGTGCCTGCTCGAGTGCTGATTTGCTGTAGTTGGCGTCACGTTGTGATTGAGTCAAGTGGTCTTCTAGCTTTGCACATCTTTGGTTTGCCTTCAACAGACTAGATTGAGTGGAGTCCAAGGTCGCTTTCAATTCCTCTACTTGATCTATAAAAAGGAAAAATGAGCGATGATGGTAGGATTGGTCACTGTATAAGTCTTTTTGCGTACCTGATCTTTGTCTTTCTTGTCTGTGGTATTGTTGATCGGTAGCTTTAGCATCACATTTGAGCTTTAGTTGGTAGATTCAAAGGTCAAGTTAGTTATCGAGGTACGTTCCTTGTACATAGTCGTTACCTCTTCCATTTGCTGGAGATGATGTTCCTCTAATTCTTCGTGTTGTCTGATTTTTAGTCGGAGAGTAAGTATTTCGTTTTCCATCTCTTTCACTCGTGCGCCTAGCAACGTGGTATTCCGATCCGTTTGTTGTCGTTGCTGATCATTGTTTGTCGAGCTGCCATTCGAGATCTGGGTGGTCCAATGTTCATCGACCGGTTGAAAGGATAGCTTACTGTTCTGCTGGTGAGATTGTAATCGTTGTTCAGGTAGATTCTATACATAAAATAATGAATGATAATCAGTCCAGTTCCTCTTCCTCTGATTCATTCCATAGATTGAATAATCTCTTACATTCGAAAGCCGTTGCATATTTGATCCGCCAAATCCTTCTTCATACTTGTCATTCCTGCCTACATTGAGAAAAATCATGTGTCACTGTCAGTTCACTGTCACTTTACTATTATCAGGCACAATATTTTTTTTGTTCCGTTACTTACTTTCGCCACCACCGCTTTTATGGTGTGAGTTTTCGTCACTGTCGCTTGAGCCTCGGTATTCCAGAGTAGGACCAATAGACACCTTTTTGCTTTTGTTTTGAAACCGGAAGGGCATGTCATCCTGCTGTTCTAAAAGGCGAGAAGAGCCAGACGATTCTACACGGAGCTGTTGTTCTAGAGAGGGCGTGGGCGATGCAGGAGCCTGATCAGACAATCGTTGCATAAAATAGCTGCTGTTTTGTTTCTTGAGAGACTTGTTGTTGCTGTTGTTGTTGTCGGTTGTTTGCTTAGTGGCAGGTGGCGAGGATGTAGTGGTTGACAAAGGCTGGGACTTGAGTATCATGGAGTAGATGCATCTAATGTGGTAAGTATCCAACTCCATATCTGGATTCGCCAAGGCAAAGGTTTCAAGGTCTTGCTGTTGGGAGCTGTTCAGGGCAAGGGACTGTTTCAGTTCGTCGGAGTGTTCAATGATAGCCATCCATTCCTTGATAGTAGAAGTTCCGCGTGTTGTCTTTGGTGATTCATCCAGTGCTTTCGCCAAAAGAGTCATTAGCAGCTCTTCTTCGTCGGACTATGTCGTCAATTTATCGCAGAGAAGGGTGGTATAGTGAAGTGTGCGTTTGTGTGTGTAATAAAGAGCATCAAAGACTATTAGAGCACTATTCCAAACCACTGTCCAAGTCAACGCTCTTACTTACGTTTTCGAGATCAGTTACGCTGTATCCAGGATTTGCTTTTGCCATGAGTTGATTGTAAAGCTAGATTGGGCGGGAAGAGAAGAGAAAGAAAGGGAATCTGAATTTGGGAGGCTCTTTGTCTGCGGAATTATTTCACACTCCGACACCCATTTTGAATTCATTGTCACATTTCCGGGGAGTCGGAGGTCAAAATAACTTGAAGATGTTCATTTTGATAGTGGTATGTTGGAGTCGACATTGAAGACTTTTACCTTGTCGAACAATCTTCACATGGTCATATGACCTACATCTCCTTTTGTACCAAAAGATAGGGCTGGGAATCTATAGATGGCATCATAGGCAACGGAAAAAAATATTTTCAAACGCCGATAGAAAATCAGTCAACCTAGATCTTTTTTCCATCCTTCCTTTTTTTCTTTCTTTCTTTTCTTTTGTCCCTCTTCTCCTTAATGGCAGCTGAAGGTGCTTTATTGGCTATTACTGATGGCGTTCACAAGAACCCTGTGAAAAGGCGTGCACGAATGGCTTTATCTTGCCAAAGGTAGTCTACTACATGGAAAACGAACTACACTTATACTGACAACCTTTACAACTCTCTCTCTCTCCAGATGCCGACGACATCGCTCGAAATGCTCTAGAAGTCGACCTTCTTGTGATCAATGTATGCAAGCTGATGTGGGTTGTGAATACCTGGATGCTCCTGGTGATTTGGAAAGCACTGCCCTGCGGGATCGATTCGCTGGACTGGAGGATCAAATACACTCACTCCTTGGGGAATTCGACATGATAGAAACGTTAGTCAAGGAAACAAATCAACCTGCTCTTTGCACCAAGGCTCTTGGTGGATGGGACATTCAAAACGCATACCCGACTGGTCTGGCCATCGACACTCACTTGGATTCTGTCGAGGACATTTATAAATGTATCATTCAATTCGCCCTTGACAACGAAGCTCCACCTCCACCTCCCTCAGGTCCACAACCCTCCTGGTTACGAAGGAACAACACCATCTTCCCAACCATACGCCTATCCCACTTTACAAGTCTACAACCAGATGATGAAACCATCATGACCGACGATGTTGAAATCACTCATCCACCTCCACCTTTACCACAAACCATCGTCAAAAACCTTCTGCGATTGTACAAGACCTGTCTGCTGCACGGCGCTGTGCAACCCTTCAACGTCTTACTTCAAGATATGCTACTCGATCAAGAAATCTTGGATGCCACCCCGTCTCTGCAACTGCTCTATGCCTCTATCCTATGTCACATGTTGCCGCACGCTTACTGTTGGCATCGCGAAGCCTTCACCTCCCTCCATATCACCGAAGCCGAATGTGTCAGTCTAGCTCAACAATACTATGGATGGGCCAAATATCTCCTGTCTTCCCTTTACTTTGAAGCTCCCAATCTGGCGACCTGTCATGCGATATGTAATCTGGTGCTGTATCATATGGAAAGCGGCAACACTTCTGTGATCTATCTTTACTCTGGTATGGCGGTACGAATGGCCTTGTCCTTGCAGCTGTATCGGGAAGAAGCTTTGGATGGAATTGCACAAACACATCATGAAACTATCTTCAGGAACGCCAATATCCGTTACATCAAAGGATATGCTCGTTCCCTTCTTTGGTTCCTGTACTTTTTGGACACCGCCACATCCCACTTCCACAACAAGCCATACGAAGTCCATCTCAACAGCGGCGAATCATCAACAACCACTGCCTTCAACCCTTCTTTATCACAAGACGATCGCCAGGCCCTGTTTCAATGGCTCGAATTCCAATCATGTCAAATCACTCGGGATATTCGTCGAACATGCTTTGCCAACGATGCTGAACAGACACCTTACCGGGAAATCGAACGGATCGAACGCAGCCTCACCTCCTTCCGCGCCTCACTGCCAACATTACCGATGAAACAAGCATCCGTCTGGAGCACTCGTTGTCTTTATATGCATTGGATTCGTTTCCACGGCCAATGGATTCTCTTACACCAAACCTATTTACCAACACCATTGTCAATCCAACGATGCACAACCGCTGCCTTTGCTTTGGTGCAACTCTTCAACAACTGGATCATCGACATAGATTGCTACTTCCGTCCTTGTGTTCATGAATTGAAACAGGCGTGTGATATTCTCCTTTACCATGTCGATAACAACACAGATGTCAAGGTCAAGGCGCTGGACGGTCTGGCTCAATTGATTCAAGTCATCTTACTCACTCCGGTCAGCGACATTGCTAAAAAGCGCCCCTTTGTCCAACGGGTACAAGAAGCTTTACAACAAAATGGCTGGGCGTCCGTACCTGGCTGTAACTAACCCCCGCTTCCCTTTCTCTCTCTCTCCATCATCATATCCTTCCCCTCCCTGTCAGTACTATTAGTTGCCCTATAAATCCCAATCCCCTTGTTAGTTCTGCTATATTTATACTTTGTTTTCAAATAAAACCAATCTTCGATTGAAGCTAATGCTCTTATAGTGATGGGTGCTTGTGAACGTGGCATGTACTGGTTATTAAAGCGGTTTTTATCTCTTGACGATAACCCCTCATTATTCCTGCCAGCCAACTATTCAAACCCCGCTCTGGCCACAAAGACCCACTTTTTCCGTTAATCCATTTCTTTTTATCTTCTTTGCTTCTTCAGCATCTTTTTTCTTTCCATCGACATCGACACCGCACCACGAACGACTCGCACTATATACAACGACCTCAAACGACGAACGCGGGGTACCTCTCTCCTCTCAGCATCTTGTCCATCTTTGTCTTCCCCTGACTAACATTTGCCATTTGCATCATTGCTCCTTTTTTACTTGGATGATCGGAAAAGATGGCAACGGATATAGACTCTCTGGCAGCAGGATTGGATGGATATGTGGTTAGATTAGGGCTTGGACGCAAGGAATTACGAAAAACATGGGGAAAAACCCCTCGCAATGTTTTTTAGGTGCGCTCACTTTTTCATTGTAGATTCCCTGGCCATTGTACTTCTGGAGTGCCCCCAACTCTCAATACAGTCTGTGTGCACACTACCACTGATACATTTTGACGCCGGTGACCAGCTTCCCCTTTATTCATTCCGTGGCTCATTACACTAGATTAGTTATTCTACGGCGAGTCCTACAAGTAGCTTAACCATAGTCCCATTGTGAATAAAACCTATTTTGAACCATCTTCATGACTTTACTCTTTTGAATATGCTCCATTCATATCGGAAACTCTGACATGTATCGGTGCGCCAAGTCTTTACCGGTGGCTACGGACACTTAGAGGCAGGATGTGAAATAAAGCGGCTGGGCGGCCTTTGAACACAGTTGACTTTTTTAGAAACTTTATGATTTCTAAGTACTCAGATGGATAACCCATCTTCAAAGTTCACGTGGAGCAAGATGAAATGTATCTATTAAAGGATATCGATTTTGAAGTATATCTGCGTTGTATGCTTCTTTGAGCTCTCCATTAAGCCCCAAAACAGCGATTGATTCCAGCGGCCCCAACGTCGGTCATTCGTCCACCAAGCCCAAATGTCCTTGGCATCATCTGGTACATAATCGAATTAAAAAGACGTAGTTTGAATAGGATTGCGCAGGAACAGAGTAAGTGTTAGAGTGAAGATAGCAGGTCGAAGTCTGCATGAAACAATGAAGTTATGGTTTATAAAAGAGTTGCTTATTTCTCAGAATCGACATAGACGACCCACCGTCAAATCTCACATGCGCCACGATAAAGTGCATATCTATCGACTGATACCCATAAACAAGTACTTTTACGTTGTGTGCGACCCGTGAACGCTACGAGAAGCCCCTAAAAGCGACTAATTGGAGTGGTATCAAAAATGGCAATGCATCCAAGGAAGTCTGTCTTTCTTGGTATCAGTCGATAGATAAAAACCACTTCTGAGTCTATGTCAAATTTGAAGTTGGGTTGTTTCATTCTGTTCACAGGAAAATAGACTCCAAAAAAAGTGAGACTTTTTACAAGGTCTGTCCTTTCTTCAAACGGTGAGGGTTGACAAATTAAAAAAAAATTGGACTTTTGGCGTCCATTTTTTTTATAGAGTTGCTTATTTTTCAAAACCGAGATGGACAGCCCACCGTCAAATTTCACAGACAACATGATGCAATGCATATCTCTCGACTGATACCCAGAAACAAGCATTTTGATGTTGTATGCGGCCATGAACGCTCCGAGAAGCTCCCCCAAAAGCGATCAATTGGACAGGTATCAAAAATGTCAAGCCATCCAAGGAAATCAGGCTTTCTAGGTATCAGTCGATAGATAAAAAGTACCTTTAGGTTTATTCCAAATTTGAAGTAAGGTTATTTATCCCGTTCACAAGAAAAATGAGCTCCAAAAAAGTGAGGTTTTTCTAAGGTCTGTCCTTTCTTCAAATGGCGGCGTTTCAAATTGAAAAATCAGAACTTTTAAACTTTTGACGTCCATTTTTTTTTATAGAGGTGCTTATTTCTCAGGACCGAGATGGACAACCCATCGTCAAATTTCACAGACAACACGATGTAATGCATATCTCTCGACTGATACCCAGAAACAAGCATTTTGATGTTGTATGCGGCCATGAACGCTCCGAGAAGCCCCCAAAAGCGACCAATTGGAGTGGTATTAAAAATGGCAAGCCATCCAAGGAAATCAGGCTCTCTTGGTATCAGTCGATAGATAAAAACCACTTCTGAGTCTGTGTCAAATTTGAAGTTGGGTCGTTAGTCCCGTTCACAAGAAAAATGAGCGTTGAAAAAGTAAGACTTTTTCCATGGTCTGTCCTTTCTTCATGTGTGAAATAAAGTGGAGAATCGTTTGCAAAAGAAGTTTTGGTATCAAACCGAAAACCTGGGAACGGATACTTTTGAGCCGTCTCTTGACTCAGGCATCGGTTCAGCTTGTCCTGCCAGAAAGCCTGTTGTAAATTCCAACGTTTGAGCTGCCCTTGCCCCGATGCCCCTGCGCCCCACCACCGTTGGTTCTATAATCCAGTCTATAACACATCCCCCACCACCCAACTTTTGCAGACGTACTAATGTTGTCCCTTTGTCCCCAGTTTCATACTCCAACCAACAACCACACCGTTAAAAAGGATGAATTTCATGTTATTGAAAAAAAAAGTATATACAATGGAGGGAGCTAAAACTACAGTTACATCAAACAAGGTGGTAGATACATACACTAGAGATAATAATTCAAGTCATGCACCATGGCTTCCAATTCCCATTCGTCGACGAGGAGTTTGTTCTTGCGTTTCGATGTTGTTGTGTGGCGCACGGCTTCGACGAGATGATCGACACTAAACTTGTTGTTCTGGGCGTGTTCGGTGATCTTTTGCCAGATCGGGGTCTTTTCATCGTCTTCCACCACGACACGTTCTTGATGCTGCTGGGGTCGAGGTGGGCGGTGGGGTAGCATGGGTGCCGCCGAGCCGGATTGCGCCTTGTCCTTTTTCACTGCCGTCTTTTTATCCTTCAAAAGATCGTCGTCCATTGTCGTCGTCGTTCGTTGCACCAGATCCAAGCCATGGTCGTCGAAGAGAGAGGCATCTTGATGCACGTACAAGCGTTCAAAGGCATCGTAGCCGTCCAAAAAGGTAGGGGCCTTGTCCAGCAAGTCGGCAGGGGGTATGATTTGTTCCGTGGAGGGACTTGTGCTGTGGGAAGCAGAAGAGGAGGAAGAGGAGGAGGAGGAAGAGGAGGACTTGGCCGAGTGCAGGCTGTGATCAGGGTGGTACAATGAGACCAGTTCAATGGGATCCGATGGGGTGTTGGATGTGTTGGCGCGCAAGGTTGCTGGTGTGGTAATTGAGAAAGTGAATTCCTGGGGCTGAGTATCGTTTGATGCCTGAGGTTCTTTTTTGTGCAAGGAGGCGACGGGTGGTGCAGTGATGATAGGTTGATTTGGTAGAATTGGCACTGGAGGTTTAGCAGCGAGTGGCTTTGGATATGTAGCAGCCGTAGGTCGAGTGGGTTGGATCGGAGGGAACACATCAGGGGTGTAAAAAGAGGATAAGGGCGGAAGACCGAGGCCGGGTAATTGTTGTTGCTGAGGCACAAGACCCAAAGATGAGAAGAGGTCCCGGCTGTTATCGACGGTGGTAGTAGACAGTGCCATTGGCATCATTCCTTTCAGAGTAGTGTTTTCAGCTTCTAGTCGACATATGATGGCCCTGAGGTGATGGTTCTCCTGATACAGTTGGTTGGTTGCAAAAAGATGGTTTTCCTGTGCCTGCTTGATCTTGATTTCCAGGTCCTTGACGTATCGCTCTTTTCTTTCGCGGAAGTTTCGTTGAGCAAGCCGGTTTTGTTCTTTGCGTTTGATCTTGACTTCTTCGTCGTCCTCCTAGTAGAACAAAAGGTTAGCATGCATACACTCTACGAAAATCGCTACCCTTACCTCCAAGTCAATTTTCTGAGCGCTGTCATCGTTTCCGGTAGAGGGACTTGTATCTAAGGGAAATAATAAGTGAGTAAATCCAACCACCTTTTCAGTCTCAGTGTTGTATAACTTACGAGGCGCTTTCATTACATGGCCTTCATTGGCATCCGCTTGGTCGGCTTGGTCGAAGAGTGTAGCGTCCAGCCATTTCCGCTTGAAGTGATGAGCAGCATGTTCTTTGACATAGTCATGTTGACCTGCTTGGTTGTTTTGTGTTGGGTTCATGGAGAGAATGCAATTAATGAAGAAGAGAGAGAAAGAAGGAAAGAAGGAAAAGAAAAAAGCGAGAGGGGAAAGAAATGGAAATCGGACATGGGCGGAGTCTGAAAAAATGATTGCTCGGAAACTGGTCTGAGGATAGCAAAACGGAAAATCGAACCCCTCTCGTCTAAAAAGAAGATCTATCAACAGTGTGTTGTTCAGTTTTCGATAGAAGAAAGAGCTAGAAAAAAGGAACAAGTTGGACAATGGCTGTGCGAAGAAGGGGGAAAGAGCTCCAGGTAAAAAGGGTGCGGAAGGACGTCCAGTGTGAATGTTCAAAAATCACCCCCTTTATTCGGAGAAGTGAGTCTAAAGTGCCCTAGCCCCAACTGACCTTTGATTTCATACCCGCGGGAGATCCTTAGTCTGACTGGTGTACCCTAAAAAAGCGGCGATTTAAAGTGTTTCATCCCCACACACTTGTGGTAAAACAGTTCCTTTGTCGGATCCCCTGTGGTGTCACCTCTCTATAAGGAAACAAAGCAAACACATGGTGTTGTAAAAGACAAGTCAGGACAGTTTATTAAAATTTAACGTTATGATATAAGTATGTATGATGTATGAATGTATGTATAGATAGTTGGTGGTATAAGTAGGTAGGGGGAAGGGAAAGGGATCAGACAGAGGCGAAGCAGCGTTGCCAAATGGGATCATAAGCGGGCGGCAAGTGAGTGCAGGCGGTGGTGGATTCTCCGTCGATCATGGAATGATAAGAGGGCACTCGAGACAGATCCACACCATGCCACCAGATTTCATCACTGACTTCGTTCTGTGGCGTGACAGTTTCGTCCGTCTCCATGTCCGAATCCATGGACGATGTGTGGTGCAAAGGAGGGCGGCAAGGGACCACGGAAGAGGTGAGGGTCATGGCCCGTGTATAGCTGGAGATGGTGACAGGTTGGCGGGAATCGACCAAAGAGGGCGACGATGCACCTGGTTGATGAGAAGACGCCGTAGAGTCTCCTTGTTGACGGAGAGTATCCCAAAGTTCCCGAGCATAAGGTAGCGATCGCCAGCTTTCATCATAGGTTGGTAGAGCGTTGGCTTGAGCCGAGGCAGCAGAGATTGTGGGGCCAAAGGAATCCATGATGACAATGGGTAAAGTAGCACGCAGTTCGGACCAGTGACCATCAGCATTGACGATCGAGATGACAAACTTGAGTTTATGGCGGATTTTGATCATGGCACTGTTGGCATCGCAAAAGACAAGAGGAGAGCGGGCGGGGACCTTGACCTCCAGCACCCGAGTCCATGGCGCAGAGGCAGAGCCATCGTGATTCACCACCGCCGTACTAAACGGGTTCTCCTGACGACTGACCTTGATGATGCGAGAATCCGTCTTGCGCTTGTCGTTAGTCTGGTAGGTGCAGCATTCCTTGAGTGTCGCCATAATAGCATGGACCCGCAGTTTGTTGGCGATCGGGAGGATGGTGAAGGAGACCGGGATGGTGGCATTGTGGGCGTACAGTTTCGAAGGCAACGAGATGTCGTACACCATCTTTTCAGACCAAGTGTTGTGGATTTCAAGCGATTGGATCAGTTCGAATTCGGAAGGTAGTACACTTCGTACCACACGGATGGGTTGCTTGCGTTCGATGGTGTTGTGCAGTAAAAAGCCCCCTGATCGTTCCAGATTTGCTGTCAATTGGTAACACACCTTGCCCATCTCTGCTTGTAATGTCGGTGGAAGGTCTCCTGGAAGACTAAGGCTGAAGTCCCATGAATGTTGCCCAGCTGGAATAATGTGTGGTCGTTTGTTGCTTTGCGCCGCTAGAAGGGTCCAGTCATGTTGAATAATCGAGCGTTCCTGTTTGTGCGTGTGTTGAGGTCCTAATGCAAAGCAACTAATAAGTAAACGATACACCTTCTTTTCTGTTGTTATGTAACTCTTACCTTCGGTCCATTGCACCTTCATCTTGCCTTTGAAGTCCAGAGTCAAACCCTTGACCTTGATCGCTTCGGTAAGAGTCAAGTTGACCGTGCCTTGTAAGAGCTTGCCAGCAGATTCTTCCGGTTGTCCAAAGAAATAGATCTCGTCAGAGTCAACATTGATCTTGAGGTCGATTGTTTTAGTAAAGCCGTGCACCATGTCAAGATTATAAAGAGTGAGAGAGAGAGAAAGAAAGAGAGAAAAGTGATTTTGATTTTTTCGATCCCGCCCGTCCCCCTTTATATACCTGGCAAAATGGTTGCATACTAGCGTTTTATGGCATCTTTACTATTAAACAATCCTTGTTTTTCACCAATCGATCCCGCCATGTTCCAATCGTAAAGACCCTTATGGTAACTGTCGGATTGATACGGATTGACTCTAATCTTGCTGTTGATTGGTTATTTCCATCAATTATAGCTTTCGGAGTTTGAATATACATGGAACCATGGTAACGAGCCTATATTTGTTACCACAGATCAGCAAGATAGGACAACATTGTAAAAGTCGGAATAAGGGACTGGATCAAGACACAATCGACACATGATAAAAAGACAGACTTTATTTGATTACAATAACTATGAAGTGGGTATCTATTGGGGACAAAGGAAGTAGGCAGAGGTAGATTGGGTTTGATAAGACCAAATGAAGCCAGAGATATGGTAGGTGACTTGGAAGAGAAGGTTGAGAGAAGCCTGGGTTTTCTGATCTGGCTGAGGGGCACACGATTTGATGAGATCGTCCATGGTGGGTGCATTGGTGCCACGCAAAAAGTCGATCGTGGCGACAAAGGTGATGGGTTTCAATGCCTTTGCGTTCAGGACAAAGGACCCCGTAGAAGCATTGGCTATCTTGATGCCAGTATCATGGTCGAAGATCCCCAATTCTAATGAAGCCACATGTGTCGGTACCCAGTTGTCTTTATTGTCGGCCACCATCGATACGTTCCACTGTGTCTGGAATCGGGTGATCTGGTTGTCGGTGGTGGTGAATTGGTTGGTGCTGTTGCCGTATAATCCAACTGTGCTGAGATCCATCTCGAACGCACGTGGCCAAACAAAGTACCACACAAGCACCACAAGGGCAATAAAAACAAACGCAATGGCCACCAGTTTCTTGCATCCTATTCTACAGCAACAACGTCGTCGTTTTCGAACATCCATGGGTGTGTCAGGTGATTTGGTGGCTTCCTTGGTGTGCAGCGGAATTGAGTCGTCCATATCCATCACAATGTTGTCATGTGGTAAGAAGCCCATACCCTCTTCATTTCTTTGCTGTGGTGCTGCATAACTGGGTAAAGGGTCACCGTCTTGATACATGGAAGAAGTAGTGGTGGAGTTGGTTTTCCGCGATTGGTAACTATGGTCGTTGGGCCGTCGGTGTTGTCGTTTAGGGGTGCCTGAATGATGGTTGGACGACGACACTGTGCTGTGTGCGTATTGTTGATGCGGAGCGTAAGGGTCTGAAGGGTAAGTCTGTCCTATGCTGTTGCCATAAGGTGACCGGGAGCGACCGTTTCGGTCTGACCTTTGCATTGGAGGGCCTATTGGTTTCGACAATGAGAATGAGTAACTGAGTGAATGCCTTTCTGTTGGTCATTACTGTACCTGGACTACGAGTGTTACGAGAAGACCTATAAGGATCGCTGCCATGGTTACTCATGTTGTTTGGTGCTCGATTCAAAACTGTTGCTGTTACCAAAGAGAAAGTGAAAGAAGAGAGGTGAGAGTGGGAAGGGGGGGATGGCGAGCCCTTTTGTATGAAAAAAAAACATTTCAAACGCCGACATTTGGTCAAACTTTGTACTCCCTGCCCCTTTTTACAATGCTTTGCCTTACCTATTAGAGCCAAGGACATTTATGCAAAAGATCATTATCCCTGGACCTGTAATGAACATGATAAAACGAATCTATCGCATTGTCTCTTTATCCCTTTGCAAGGGTTCGTAATGAAAAGTTTTGGTGCCCATCAAAGTGACGTATAAATAGCCATTACTATTGTGGAACCAGGTTGCCAAAAAAGACTTCTTTACCCTCTATTCATGGACAATGGCACCACACATTGACTATGTTCTATAAATAACACCCTTTTCCGCTCTACCAAAGGAATGCCAAGTGATTGTTTGCGCTAAGGAGCATTTTGTAGCGGCGCACATACCGCAACAAGCGTGGAATGACGAGGGATTGCTACGGACAGGTGGGATTTGGAACGAGGATTGGGGGTGAAATTAAGCCCGTATGGTGGCGCTTTGATGTCCGTCAGACAATATTCAATCCCCGCTCTGGCTACAAATGGGCAACTGTAATTTTTCGTTAATAAGGGCGGAGATTACAAAGTACAGGTCAGTGAATAATGCGGAGATGAGGATTCATGCAACTTACCATCAGCAGCCAGAGCTACTCCATTACCCTTCCTTCTCAAAAGAAGGAGGACACCCATCCTTTCATCCAAGAGGTGGGATGCCCAAAAAGTACTTCGATGGTTGAGCGTATGTGATAAAAAGGAGGGGAAGAAAAGTAAAGACGATGGGAGACATTGGTGAGCTATAAAGGTAATGTATTTATCAATGTCGTCAATGCCTGTCAGGCGTATGGCAAGTCTCTTTTTCTTCCCCTTTTTGAGATAGATCGGATTCGAACCCTTGCTATTGGTGGGCATTGAGGTACCGGAACTATCAATGGTGCCAATGTCTATCAGGTGGATGGCAGGTCTTTTTTTTCATTGCCCTTGCACTCCGTGAAAGTTGGTCCAAGGTCGAAAAACAGAAATCAGAGAGTGGCCATCAGACCTATCGTACAACTGTCATGTATGAATGACGGATTGCAAAAAGTAAAAAATATGAACTTTTTGAAAATGTGAACTCTTGACGTCAATTTTTTTTAAGAGACGCCTATTTCTCGAAACCTAGATGGACAACCTACCACCATATTTCACAGGCAGCACGATGCAATGCAAATCTATCGACTGATATCCAGATATAAGCTCTTTGATGGTGTGTACAGCCGTGAACTCTCCGAGAGGCCGCCAAAAAGCGACCAATTGGAGTGGTATCAAAAATGGCGAGTCATCCAAGGAAATCAGGCTTTCTTGGTATCAATCGATAGATAAAAAGCACTTCTTAGTCTATGTTAAATTTGACTTTGGGTCGTCAATCCCGTTCACAAGAAAAATGAGCGTTTAAAAAGTAAGACTTTTTCCAAGGTCTGCCCTTTCTTCAAATGGCGGGGTTTTAACATTGAAAAATCTAAACTGTGAACTTTTGACGTCCATTGTTTTTAAAAAGCTGCTGATTTCTTAGAACCTAAACGGACAACCCACCGTCAAATTTTACAGGAAACACGATGCAATGCATATCTATCGGCTGATACCCAGAAACAAGCAGATCCTTTGTAGCCCGAAGCGGGTTTTGAAATCCAAGCTGCAAATCACCTTGTGCGCAAGATTCCCCTCCGTCACAATCGCCAAATGAATGAATAGAAGGCTATGTGAGTTGTCTTTATTTCTAACGTCGTGACAATTACTGATAAAGAAGGTAAAGGAGGGAAGGGATGGATAAACTATACACAAAGATGGAGAGAGGGGGAAGGCTACACTAGATACATTCTATCACTATTTTAATACCACAGCGGCATTGCGACTACTGAGATAAGCCTGAATACTGGGAACACCAAGAGTGCGGACGAATTGGTAGATTTCAGAATTGTGGTATCGTAGTCCACTTTTAGGGTCGGTATAGCTTGCTGAGAGCCCAGTGATATCGCAGTATTTCTTCTGGGGTCGTATTGAGGGTGGGCATTCAATGTTTTGATCTATAGAGGCAAGTCAGTGTTGGACTATAAGGGAAAAGAATGGACTTACAAGTTGGTACGTGTAGATCGAATTCCTGAGCTTTTTCCAAGGTGAGTATCTGCTTTAGATTCTTCGTTTTCTTGGGAGTCGTATACTTGGTGTTTTTGAATGGTTTCTTTTCCAAAGTAAGATTCAATACACCGTTGGAAGCATCGCTATTGGTATCCTCGGCGAAAGGGGATCTGGGCGTCGTTGGTCTTTTGGATCGTTTCGGAGCCCTACGATCAGGAAAAGAGAAGGTAAGCCAATGATTAAGTCTACGTTGGGTTCGTATCCTACATACATGATTGTTGTCGTTGAATGATTGAAAGAGCAAGCGAAATGAAATTGCGATTTGTCCATTCGCTTTTCATTCCGGAATATTCTACCTCCGACTCAGCAGGGCCAAGCTGACGTGGCCAGCCATTGAAATTTTATTTCAACTCCGCCTTAGCTAGCTTTTGTAGATTTCACTGACGCGCAAACCTTTTCCTTTCTCTTTTACATTAACGATCTCCTCTCTCTCTCTCTCTCTCTCTCTCTCTCTCTCTCTCTCTCTCTCTCTCTCTCT
>LT554731.1:355990-377076 GCA_900079185.1 Absidia glauca
ATCGAACTGGTGGGCAAGTATACTGTGGATCAAGATACTTGGGTCGTCACTGAATACATGGATATCTCCCTGGCTGATGTCATTGCCTCTTCCTCAGCCTTGGTGTTTACCGAACCTCACATGGCAAGAATCACAAGGGAAGTGGTGCGTGCTTTGGCCCACTTGCATCGACTGCATCGGATCCATAGAGACATTCGCAGTGACAATATCTTGCTGAACATGCGTGGTGATGTTAAATTAGGTAGGTTGAAAAAGGAAACTACCGCGGGTCATCTTCTTTGGGTTGCAAAACAAACACTTGCTCATTTATGACATTCTAACGTATGCTTGTGTCTTATGATCATGCCAGCTGACTTTAGTCAATGCGCGCAGTTAGTAGTGAATCAAGATAAGCGACGATCTGTTGTGGGTACCCCTTATTGGATGGTAGGATAGACACACTATTAACTGGATCGAGGGCTCACATCTTGGCTTACATAGGCACCCGAGGTTATCAAAGGGACTGACTACGACACAAAGGCCGATATTTGGAGCTTGGGCGTGACAATGATGGAAATGGCTCAGGGCAATCCGCCCTACATCGATCATCCTCCTCTACGGGTAATGGGTTAGACTAAACTGAGCCAAGAGAAGGTCCTGATGTGTTTTATTTTATGATAGGCTGTCTTTTTGATCGCTGCCAATGGTGTCCCTGATTTGGATTGTCCTGATAAATGGTCACCTCTGCTTTTGGATTTTATTAAAAAGTGTACGACAACCGATACAAATCTCCGGCCTGATGCTGACCAGCTACTAAAGGTATGGAAAACACATAGACATACACACACTTACAAAGAAAACTCATTACCGTTGTTTTGAAGCATCCCTTTTTGGCCTTAGCAACCACCCCTGAAAATACAGCAACTTTGGTGAAGAATGCAAAGCTGCTTGATCAAAGTCTATTCGAACAAGAAGTCGTCGATAGTCTGGAAGTGGCCAGTGCGACGGGATAACGCTACTCTTGTCTACTGTGTATGTTTTCCTATCCATCACCATGTCATCTCTTATTATACATAGTCATCCCTTTACTGTTTTTTACCCTCTTTGATACCCCTTTTACCATCTCTATCTCTCTTTATCCTGTTGTTTTGCTCTCATAGTTTAGTCTTTCTTCGTATACATTTTTACCAGAAAGGTTGGCAATAAAGAAAAAAGATGGAACACTGTGACATCTCGACCTATGTATATGCAGCGGCGGGAAGAAAAGTGCTATCATATCTAAAGCTGGGAGGGGATGTGGGTACAAGCAAGGGAGGCCAGAGCCAAGCGTAGAGGCGGGTGGGCGGGGAGAGGAATGTAGATAAAATCAGTACTCACAATGGATTTGTGTGGGCTTTCTTATTGAAAGCCATTTTTAGGACTTGGAACTCCACCCCTCATCCCATTTGGCAACATTCAATTTTCTCTGATCCAGTCTACTTGTCATTCAAAATGTAAGTCAACATCATAGCATTAGAATGTAGTAGCATGCCCACTTTGATATGTTAGGGATCTGCTGCAAATTGAAGCTCAGGGACACGATCCTGCCCACACACTCCTCCAACAGTGTGTGCCTATCCACTCTAGATTTCAAACCCCGAATGGCCATAAGTTTTTTTTTTCTGTCTTCCTTCATTTTTGCTCCTTCTTCCCCTCGTCATTCCTTTTTTGCGTCCCAAAGTCATTCTCTTTCCTCCACGACGACAAACGAACGAACGACCAAACGAACGAACGACCAAACGAACGAACGACCAAACGAACGACCAAACGGTAACTCTTCCCATCTAACGTCAAGTTCATCTTTTGCTTACCATTACTGACTTTTTGCCTTTTGCATCGCTCCTCTTTCTTTTGACACTAGATCGACTACAACGATGACGACGACGATAGAGACGACGACGATGCTAATGACGACTCCACTACTGCTTCATGTCGCCTAAAAAGGCCCTTTTTAAAATTTTCAAATGTAAAAAACATGGGGAAACCCTTGAATTTTTTTTCTTCTGCACTCATCTAGTCCATAGTAGATTCCCTAGCCATTGTACCGATAAAGTGCACTATTCCTTGACCCACTTCCAATGCCTACTAATGATACTTTGGATAACACTGGTCTGCTCTCCTCCTCTCTTTTTCTTAGACCATTACACTAGATTAGTCACTCCATGACAAGCCCGGTAGTCACTGCCATCCACTAGGTCATATAGCTTAAGCATAAACTCATTCAGTCAATAAAAAATCTACTTGTGCCTATCTCCATGACTTTGTTCTTTTCCATAAGCTTCAGTGATCTTAAAGACTGGTATGTAGCGGTACAAATCTGATTTTTTTAATTTTCAAACGCCGACTTTTTGAAAAAATGACAGACATTGGAAAAAGTCTTACTTTTTTGGAGTTCATTTTTCTTGTGAGCAGGATGAACAAACCAACTTCAAATTTGGCATAGACTTAGAAGTGCTTTTTATCTATCGACTGATACCAAGGAAGCTTGATTTCCTTGGATGGCTTGCCATTTTTAATACCACTCCAATTAGTCGCTTTGGGGGGGGGGCTTCTCGTAGCGTTCACGGCCGCACCCAACGTAAAAGTACTTGTTTATGGGTATCAGTTGATAGATATGCACTTTATCGTGGTGCCTGTGAAATTTGACGGTGGGTTGTCTATGTCGATTCTGAGAAATAAGCAACTCTTTTATAAACCATAACTACATTGTTTCAACTGACACATACTTTTGCCCCTGCGCAATCCTATTCCAACTCCGTCTTTCCAATTTGCCCCTGCGCATTGCCTCTGCGTGGAGAATTCCCCCAAAATCCCATGATACGCTTCACATTTTGATACATCCAGCTTTATTCACTGTCGTAATCAACAACCATAGCTATTCTACATAACATCTATCAAGTTAAATACAAAAACACCCACTATTCTATTCAGAGTTGGTTATTCAAAGCTTTGATTCCATGGACTTCTTGTTAGCGCTGGACAGGGCTGCATCGATCACTTGGATGACCAGTGGTACTATTGGAAATCAAACGTAAAGGTTAGACAATGAATACGGTAGGTTGGTGCAAGTTTAGTCATACCCATGGCAGCAGGATGTTCGTTGGGCACCATGTGAGTGCCTTCCACTTGGACTGCTCTGATGTACTTGGGATTCAATTCGGGCAAAGCCAATGGATCGATGTAGACACTAGTAAATGAGAGATAGGGAGCGATCAGTCGTCAAGTTCTCTTACACAACATGCATATCGCCCCACTTACTATGTTGAGTCTTGACCGTAGATGAATTGCACGGGGATGTTTACGGCGCGAAGAGAGGAGTAGGCTGTGGCGGTGCCATAAGAGCTTACATTGAATACATGCTAAGTAGAAAGAATGATGCGGTTAGTAGTCTTATGAGAGGGAGGTTATGCACTTACAAATTCTTGTTCTTTGGGAGTTTTGAGCTTGACTGTTCCTTCAGATGTTTCATACAAAGCATAGTTCTAATGATCGAATGTAAAAAGGAGTCCAATTCGTTAGATCGGCGACCGTTTCTATACACACACAAAAACAAAGTCGGCTCTATTGATCTTACCACATAGAGGTCCAATACTTCAGGATCCATTATCTTCCAAAACTGTCGATGAGCCAAGGACTTGAAGCAAGTTTCTTTATCTGGCCAGGTGTCACGTCTCTTCAAGGACGAAAGCATGGGCAATTGAGCGCGAACTTCAGTATCCGCTACACCGGGGCCCATGACAGGTTCGATTGCACAGATAGCAGTGAAGGTATTAGGATACAAGAATTCTGCAAGAAGCCTATTATTCGATCACAGCGTAGGAGAAAGCAATACGATGAGTCCCCTGTTGGTAAACCCTGCACTTTTTGATGATGACTTACATGGAGGTGGCCCCGAAGCTGTGACCGATCCCGATAACACCATCATATGCTGAGTGTAGGTCGAAGGTTCGTACGATCTGTTGGGTATCTAAAGCATTATCAAACCAGGTATCTGTAAAGAAGGAGATGAGTGATATGGAACAATAGATCTGCTTCCAAAGGGCTTACATGACTCCAAAAGGGTGCCTTCATTCAAGCGGGCAGAGTCACCGTGGTTTCGCGCATCCCAGGCAAAGACACAAAGATCGGTTTGTTGATAACGGTCCTGTTGATGCATGCCCTTTACTACTTGTCGGATCAGAGGATGGAGAGTTTCCTTGTTGAATCCATTGGAATGGGAGAATACCAAGGCTAGTTTTTGTTTGCTGGGTTGTTGAGGTGCTTTGAAGCAATGCTTGTCGACGGCAAGTTTTTGGATTTCATAGCCAAGGGTACCTGGATGGACGCTGATAGTGGTGGATTCTGTAGGGATGAGTCTAGGCATTGATTCCTTTATTCGTCGTTGTGTGGGTTGGTGCGGTGCTATAAGATGATAGGTGCGAAGATTTATAAAGTAAAAGAAAGAGGGTGGGGAAAGAAAAAAGTAAAAAGTCTTTAAATACCCGCCCTTTTTTTTCCCCACACACATGTGGCGGTGATTTGTGCTGACAAGTGAGGGTGGCCGGGAAAACATTTCCACCTTGGATCCGAATGAGGGCTACCCCACCACGGCCACGGCGTGGGTGTCCGTCGGCTTTTCATATGCCCTACCGATACTTCCTTAATAGGCATGTTGTGTCAAAGGCGCTATCGGTAACACACCATCCTCGGCCATAGTCAAGTAGAATACATTCATCGCATACAAAGTTCCTCCGGATTGCGGGATCGACGAGTTTTGGTTACAGTACTGTTGCCGAGGATCTATCAAACAAAGGGAGGACAACAAAGGTTAATGGGGTAATGAGCGGTACTTGTGTATCGATTTCGCTGACACACCGTTACATTATGGAGCTACTTTTCTTAAAGGAATGTACAGCAAACTAAGAAATAGAGAGATATATACCTCATAGTGGAAGAGTGGAATCTGCAGCTAAATGTGAACTGATGAGAGTGAAGAAAAAGGGGAGGGGGTTGTGTCGGAGTTTTAATCAAGCGGCATTGGCAAAAATCATATTTGATCCGACTTTTTACTTTTTCTCTTTCTTTAGCTTCTCTTCCGCTTTCTCATCATTGTAGCTTCTCTTCCGCTTTCTCATCATTGCTAAAAGTCTTCAAATTTTAACTTGTCAACAACCATATACTGAATACAGCTACATCGCTTTGCATCAGCCCCATGTTAAAAAACTTTGGTAAATTCAAGCAGGTAAGCTAATTACAAGGACATGATGGGGTCCATGGCAAGGGGGGGGGAAGGCGGTCTAGTATAAGGGCACAAGGGCTTCAGAAGAAAAGAATGGATGGAAGGTAACCAGCTAGTAGAAACAAGTATACAACACAACTTACCTGCTGTCCTGGTTAAGCTTGCCCCTTTTTCTTTTGGAGTCTGCTCTGGTCCTGTTCTAGACACGGCCTGTTTGTGGAAAGTGGGCGTTACTGAAAGACTAACAAGTCTCCTTCTCTTTATTTTGTAGTGGACTGGTGAAAGATTGGGTGCATCCAAGGTGACTTTACAAACAGAAGACTTCCAACAACTCGACGCTGAAACGGAAAACAAACGCACGGGGTTTGAAAAGGTGAATGAAGCAAGTGAACAAGTCTACGATCAACTATCCAAAAAGAAACCTTCGCCATACGATACCAAAGTGAAGTGTGCTCCCTTGGAAAGCTTGTCAAACTGTTGGATTGGTCATAGTTCTGACTTTAATGATGATTCTCCTCTTGGTAAGTGGAACACCCTGGTATTTTTATGATAGTGGGATTATGCATCATCTCACTCCCACATCTTCTATTTATATGCCATGATTTTAGGGGTTGCTTTGGTGAATCTTGGTCAAACCGAAGCCCAGATTGCTCTACTTCAGGAAGAATTCGCTACCACCATCAAGACTGACTACATTGGTGTACTTGAACAAGGATTACAACATTACAAGGACTACTACGCATTGAAGAAGAAACTGGAATCGAGACGACTTGACTACGACGCCAAACTATCTCGCCTCAACAAATCGAAGAAGGAAAAGCCAGAATGGGATCAGGAGATGCAGGCAGCCAAGGCAAAGTACGAAGAGTGTGAACACCTTATCCTTGAAAAGATGGCTACTCTACAGGACTATGAAGTAAGGAGTAAGAAGAATGATCCGTCATGTCGTACAGCCAACAAACTAACTAACTATCCCACTCTCTTCTTATGCCTACCTAGATTGATCACTGCACTGCTTTATCTCACCTTATGAAATCACAATTGGCTTATCATCAACGCTCCGTGGATCTTCTCAATGAACTATGTAACCATATGCCATCTCCAGCAATCGATCACTCATCTCGACCACCCATGCCTCCTATCACCAGATCTTCCACCACCAACGGATCTTCCCACTCAGCAAACAGCTACTCCCTCTCTTCGCCCATCGCCGCCCTGAAGCCCAATCAAATCCTACCCGGCAGTCGCAAATCAAGTATCGATGGCCTCAATAGATTCCGTCGTGCTCCAAGTTACTCTTCCGTCTCAAGCAGTCATAGTAATGATCAACCTCCACTTCCCTCGCATCGTTTGATATCTCCTGGCTCAAGACCACTTCGAAAGGCCATTTTTGATTTTGAAGCTCAAGCCGCAGACGAACTCTCCTTTGACATTGGCGATCTGATCACCGTGGTTGAACCCGTGGATGAAGGATGGTGGATGGGTGAAATGGATCAAGATGGAATCAAGCACAGAGGTATATTTCCCGTCGATTATACAGAGGAGGTCATCAGGGCCCCATCTCCTCCTGCTATGCCTAATCGCCCCCAGAGGACGACTATGACAACGACACCAGCAACTAGTCTCGACACTTCAACCAATCACTATGAACGGCACTCCCAACAACAACAGGACGAAATGCACAATGATCAATCGCCCTTCAATGACAGCCTTGCATCCGGTACCCCTGCATTTTCTCGTATCCTCTCATCAGCTAGCCCCAGCCCTATTCCCCGAGCTAGATCACCACCAGCACCTTCATCTTATGGATTACCACCAACACCGTCCTCTACTCCCTTGTCGAGAACATCCTCCTTTGCATATAGTACAACTCGAACGCCTCCGCCCCCACCGATCTCGTCCCGATGCAGCTCTCCATCCATCACAAATGCTCCCCTGGCAACGCGGCCCCCTCCTCCACCACCACCACCTTCAAGAATCAATTTAACACCAGCCCCTTCGCCGAAAACAGGGACTCAGCAAATGTTAGATTGTCAACAGTGTGGATGCGACGACTTTAGTGTCAACTTGTTTAAAAAAGATCAGTGTAACAACTGCTTCCACAAGCATGTTGCATAATGATCCATGTAGATAGTCTTCGTATAGTCAAATTTAGTCATTCCATAGATACCAATCAATAAAGTCTACCTAGATCCTTCTTTTTATCTTCTATCGTCTCCCACATGCGCATATCATTATAACAAAACAAAGAAACACCACCCATACCCATCCATACGAGAAGCGAGGAGTGTGTGTTGTTTTATTTTATAATGTAGTGATACAGTGATCCATCAAATCTATTCTAAAGCGAGGAATGACAGGACTTGATCGGCAGGAAGCTACGATTAGAAGTAAGACATATCGCCAAACTTTTCCTTGTAGCCAGGGATGGTGTATTGACCCTTTTGGACCATATCTTCGACGTTCTTGTTGACTTGAGGGTTAGCAGCAATGATATCGTCAACCTAGCAACGCAAATAAAATGGGGAAGGTGTCAGTGAGTTTTTAAAGTACGTTATCGTCTCCCCCCCTGCCGCCTCTTTCGACTTACGGTGAGTTGTTCAATAGGTCGGGAGCCTTCAATGTTGCTGAGGGTGGCATTGAGATCCTTGAGTTCCACATCGATTTGTTGGACGGTGGTCTTTGCCTTGGCAACCTATAGCACATAATGTCCACAAGAGTTTAGTTGCCATGTCAGCTTCCCCCACCCCTTTCTCTTTCTACTTACAGCCTTGGTTTCGAATTGATCAATAGCCTTGAGTTGAGCATCGAGGTTGTAGGCAACGGGCTTGAATCCTTGGACGGCCTTTTCAGCAGAGTCAATGACGGTTTGGTTCTTCAACACCTTGCGGTAATGGGCAAAGTCCACAGAGGTAGGTTGAGCTTGCAATTCATTCAACACACGCTTGACTTCTTCATTGCGCTTGCGGAAGGCTTGCAAAGAGGCGGCGGTTTCTTGAGGAAGAGAGGCTGATAACTTGGACCAGTCCAATTGCTTAGCAGCAGCACGTACAGTTGAGGCCATCATGTTGTTGTGTCGAAAAAAGAAGTGGAAGAGAGGGGTGAAAGAACAAGGTCCATCCCCCTCAAAAACATTTTTTTAAGGCTCGACTCGACGTCACAGTGATTTTTCGAGGGCTAATTTTTCAAACCCCGCTTACCTCGACAATCATGCTCCGCTATTCATGCAGACTCCGTTTCGTCTGTTCTGTCCCTTTCCTCGACTTCTATGGCTTGCACAGTGGTTCATCATGTACATTCTTTAAACTATTATGATACAGTATGTTTATTTTGTAGTTTCAATAGGCTATGTAGGCTCAAACAGGCACAAAAAGAAAATAAACATTTTAAACTCCGATGTTCAAAATTTTTAAAAAACGGCCCAAAAAAAAATTTAAATTCAGTCACCTTGGTGTAGGGGTTATCACGCATGCTTCACACGCATGAGGCCGCCGGTTCGATTCCGGCAGGTGACATTTTTGGATCTAGTTGGCAAGAAGCGGAGTTGTTTGGGCTGCCTTTTTTGGTTCCTATTTGTCCAATTTTGAGCTGTCAAACATAGTGGAAACGTGCTTTGCGTGTTAGCCCGTAGTCATGTTGTGTGAGAATCATCGAAGAAAGCACTTGCTTCATATGGATAACAATGAAATCATGTGTATAGGTAGAGAAAGGATGGCATGTGTCGTAGTCGTGAGAGTACTGAGTCAAAATATCAGGATTTATTCGATAGAATCGAGAGAGGGAAAACATCTTAGTGATGGGAAAAAACCCTCTTTCTAATAGATACAACGGAGTATGAAATGATAGGCTAAAAGGTAACTATGGTACTTTGTGGTTTATGAGCGGAGTTTCCTCTAATGAGGGGAAACCCTCTCATGGATACGACAGCATGAAAGAAGAAGAATTTTTAGATCCAGGGTCAGATAGACTTTAATGCCACCCACAATTGCTTGTAGACTCAAAGTGCTCTTGAGCATGCGTCGTAGACTTTACTCACACTTTTTTCTTCATCTATCGTCGCAGCAAGGGCTTCACCACTCTTTAAGATGGTTGGCACTCAAGTAATTATGTCATTGTGAAGGACACAGGGAAGGACACAAGTTTGTATGCTTGTATCCAGTCCATCGGAGTTTTAACCCCGGCTTCTGGCTATAAAGAACCTCATTTTCCGTCAAACCTTTTTTTTTGTTCCTTCTTTGCTTCTTCTTCACTTTTTTCTTTCCATCGACAGTGACACCACGAACGATCTGCGCTCTGTATATTGACCTTAAGCGACGAATGTAGGGTAGCTCTCTTCTTCTCACCATCTTGTCCATCTTCCATGACTAACAGTTGTCTTTTGCATCATTGCAACTTTTTTTTAGGTGCTCTCCCATTCCATTGTAACCTCTTTGTCATTGCATTGCTAAACAACACTATTCCTTAGCTCACCTTATTGGCACACTGTCACTGATATCTTTTGCGTTACTGGTCAGCTCTCCTCCCCTTCATTCTCATGGTCTTGACACTAGATTAGTCTTTCCAGGTCCTGTGCATACATTCGTTGCCTTCCCCCACCCACCCATATAGCTTTAACGTAGTCTCAATCATTCAATAAAACTTACTTGAAACCATCTTCATAACTACCGTTTTGATTCCTATATCAAACTCGAGCGAAGAAATGGAAATTCTGGTGCTGTTGCTCTGACTCAACTTGAATTATGTGTACACTACAGATGTCGCTCTGTGTAAAGTGCAAAAATGAGCGAATCTCTTTTTTTAACTTGACTACTTTGACTTTTAAACTCTATCTACACAAGTATTATGTGTTCCTGACATCCTCCTGTTCAGAAAATCAAAAAGCTGCCGATTTTTTCAAACGTCGACTTTCCAAAAAAGGAAGGAGTCAAGGCCTCCCCGCCCACTTTATTTCACCCCCCGCCTTTTTCAAACGATCAGTCAAGACTTGGCGCACCGGTGTATGTCAGCGCTTCCAAGATGGCTGGAATATATTAAAAAGATTCAAGTCATGGAGATGGTTCAAAGTAGGTTTATTGAGCGAATGAGACTAAGGTTAAGCTATATATAGGACTCGTCATGGAATGACTAATCTAACGTAATGAGCTATGGAATGACAGAAGAAGAGCTGGTCAGCGATGCCAAAAGTGTCAGTGGTAGTTTAAAAAGGGATAAAGCTAAGAAGTACACTGGCTACAGAATCTACAGTGGAATGGGAGTGCACCTAAAAAAAAGTTGCAAGGGTTCCCCCACAGTAATCCCTTGCGTCCAATCCTTGATCTAACCACATGTCCGTCCAATCCTGGTGTCAGAGAGCCTATATCATTGCCATTTCATTTGATTTGTAAGAAAAAGAAGAGTAATGACGGAAGATGTTAATGTTAGCAATGTAAGAGAGGTGGACAGGATGCTGAAAAGGAAACTTACCCTTACTGTTATCGTTGAGGGTCGTCATGTATAGTTCGTGTCAGAGGGGCGCCCTGGCAAAGCCGATGGTAAGAAAAAAGTGATCGGGAAGGAAGGAAGAAGCAAAGAATAAAAGATTTGTGAAAAAAGTGGAGACTTATATCGTTTTCAAACCCCGCCAACCCCCCTCTCATTGTGCGCGAAATTCAGGATACGCCTGCATGCAACCTTGGAGACTGGTGCTATAGTAGATCCTATAGACATTGCAACACAGACCAGAGCAACTTACTTTGATCACTCGCACAGATCCTTTTGACTCGGTTGGTGTGATCCCTTTATCATTAAGCTGGATCAACCTTGTCGTGGCGTGCCATGCAAACCATCGCCCCACCCGCCTGCTAGATTCGTCTTGCATGCCCCACAAACAATATCCCTGCCTGCCTCACATAGACATTTAGCTTGGTCATAGTTTTATTCTCTTCGTAGTACAACAATCAATAAGGCTCGCTCTTCATCTGTTCATGGCATTTTGCATGAACAATTTTCAAACCCCGCTTTTCGAAGCCATCATGCACCACTTAGCCCTAGCGTTCCCCACCTATATAGCAACTGATACTATACAAGCTGGCAATTAGAAGACAATCAATGGTATTTAATTTATTCATACATGAGATATATAAGGTGTAGATAAGAGGGAGAGGGGATTTGTGTAGTGAGAAGACAAGGTGGAGCTAAGCGATGAAGGGGGGGGGGAGGCTATTATTAGAGGGGGGGGGATGAGGAGGTGGTCATTGTATGCTACCCAGGGATGTAAAAATTGCTTCATTCTGCTGTTTGCAAAGACTTGAGAAGAGCTTCGGCAGACAGTGTATCCTCGTCAGTTGCAGCATTACTGTGAGTTCGTCGTCGTCGAGGTTCCTTGTTGCTTCGTTTCTGTCGAGTTGTACGGACTTCCACATCACCCACCCGTAGTTTGGCCAGTAGATCATCCATCATATTACGATCGGCTTCAGTACCAGTGTTTGCATCTGTAGGAAGAAGACAAAAGAAGATGATTTGTATGCGTTCGCTAATGCAGCCACTACGTTCACTATCCCCTTACCTTCGCTGATATCGATGCCAGTAACCCGTTGCGAGGGAGCGGGCAAAGAGTTCGCCGCCTCTGCAGCCGCCATTTCTTGTTCCTTCTTCTTGAGTTGCCGTTCCTTGCGTTCCAGTTCCTCTTGTTTCCGTTTTTCTTCCCGTTCCACCTTCTGGCTGTGTTTCTCTTCGACGATGCTGGCCTCCTTCCAAGAGACCACAAACTGAGAGATCGTGTTGAAAAAGTCGTCTGGTCGCATCACCTTGGGATTTTCGCCGTAGAACACCATCACGTCCTTCCATTTGGCATCCATGTTGATATAGAGCGTTTCCAGGTCCTCGAATCGATTGTTGGCGGCTTCATAATGCTCGGTCATTACCTCGAGGAATCGATCACCTTCTTCCAGTTCGACGTCTTCGGGCTGCCATTTCGTTCCTAGTTCCAATGCTAGCTGTTTGAGACTTTGTCGCATTTCGGTGTACTGTTGGACCATATCATTGACGCTGGCCATCACTAAACCATGTGCCAACAGAGAGAAAAAAAAAAGGTCAATATCGTCCAACCATCACAACTTTCCAGCTTGACTACTGCACTTACCTCTGGCTGCTTGTGGTGCATTCTTCAGCTCCTCTACAAACTGTAGCAGGTGGGGGAAATGTCGTCGCACAATACCAGTCAGGACATGCAAGAGTGTCAAAGAAGATACGTTGGATGCTCTAGTGTCGACCAACTAAAAAAACCAAAATAAGATACAACTCTCCATCCACCATCCTAGCCCCACTTTACCTTGTTGATACTTGAGATACGCATGCCAAAGGCGCCGCCTTGAAGACTAGATGCATTCATATAGTTACCGAGCATAAGGATGACCTAATAAAGTAGGATGCATTAGCCCAGAGAAGAGGTTCATCGAGACCTACCCTGCCACACAAATGTACTTACACAAAGCAGTTCCTTGAAGCTATTTGAGTTCCTTAAAGCATCCGAAATGTCCAAGACTATGGTCATATTCTACACAATAGCATTAGCGTTAGATCCTCGGGCCTACTGAAGACTCCGAACCCCTTTCTTCCATACCTTTGAGAGCTGATCGTATCGTTCCCAGAATTGTACCCGGAAGAGCATAAACTGGATTCTAGTTTCGTATCGATACATTTTCATCATCTATTCCGGGGATAAAAACGAGTGAGTGATTGCCAGTGACCTTTTGTAATCCTTCCCTTCTTCACACTTGTCAACTTACCACAATAGTAAAGTGGTCCGGTTCAGCCAGTTCTTCACATTCTTCAGGAGGCGCCTTGAGATACTTCTCCATGATCTTGAGGTCATCTTGTTTGTCGGGCACATACGTGACGAGGTTGCCGAGGAATGTTTCAGTGCAAAGCTCGTCGTCCACAGCCATAATATGTTGCTTCGCTTCCTCCAGAGTCGCGAATTTGCTGATTTTCGGTAGCACCGCGATGCCTAAGTGACGTCGAAACAGGTCAGTGAGCCATAGTACCACAAAGGGAAGCATACTTACTGATACTTCTGCCCTTTTCCTTGCCCAAAAACCGAACAGCATCCTTCTTTTCATCAGCTTTTTTGGCGAGACGTCGTTCGAAGAAGGTGTTGACCTTGGCGGGAAACAAATCCTGGATCTTGACAAACACCCCGTTCTCGTCCATAGCATCTTCCAGAGCATCTTCGTCCACCGATTTTGACACCCATACAGTCTTGTCCACACTGCGTGCATCTAGCTTTTGCCATTGTAGATTCTTGAGTTTGATTTCAGGGTAATGGCGGAGTTCCTTTCGTAACGGGCCCAATGGCACAGCAGGTGGTCTTGGTCCGCCAGGGCCGCCTAATCAGCACAAACGAAGTGATGGTTTAGTACCTTATAAAGACAAGTTACTCGATTAGGTGTAGTATTTACCTGGAGGAGGAGGGGGAGGAGGTATACCAGGGCCACCAGGAGCTAAAAACGGACGCAATCATCAATCCTTCGTTCATACTGATAGTGCTTGCTTCTACTACTTACGAGGAGGAGGAGGAGGGATGCCAGGTCCACCAGGAGCTATCAACGCAAGAACATCAATCACAGACCCATGATGCTAGCATTACCACTATTACTTACGAGGAGGGGGAGGAGGGGGAGGGGGTATGCCAGATCCACCAGGGGCTATGTAAGAAAATGCGATTAGAATATGTGATTACCATTAATTCTTTCTTCTGTCATTACGTGGAGGTGGAGGAGGCGGTATACCAGACGATCCAGGGGCTTCAAGACAAAAGTTAGCGGTAGTTAGTGAGCTACCGTTGTTATCATTCCGTTAAAGTTCACTTTTCGCTACTTACGAGGTGGTGGAGGTGGCGGAGGTGGCGGAGGAGGAATTCCAAGACCACCAGGAGCTAATTGAAAATATCGACGTTAGTATGTTTTACGCATCATGACGCTACAAGATCCGTTAGGTTGCTATGGCTTACGAGGTGGGGGAGGAGGAGGAGGAGGGATGCCGGATGATCCAGATACTATGTAAATATCAAGTTAGTTCAATGGGCGGTGCATTGATCATTTTACTTTCAATACTTACCGGGAGGGGGAGGAGGGGGAGGAGGGATTCCATCTACGACGTGAGATTAGGATGATCAGTACTTGTGAGCCCGTAGAAGATGAAGATCGTTTTTTGGTTTTACCGTGAACTGGAGGAGGGGGTGGGGGTGGAGGAATACCGGTATCATTAGGTTGGTTGGCTAGATGGAATAGAGAAGCGAGTTAGCGCCGTTTGTAAGGTAGCTTTTGGTGTACAGCTTACCAGGTTCAGGAGTTTTTGGAGACAAAGAAACTTGTCCTAATGCATTTTCAAAAGTTCAGCATATAATACCCGTATAAGGTGTGTTTCTTCCTTACCTTGGTCTTCTAGTTCAGTTGAGGCTGGTTTGTCAGCTATATCAAAGAAGATATAAAAAATTCAGGGGTAATGTCGTCATAGATCTGCACCTTTTTTATGCAAGCCTTACCTTGGTCCGTGCCTTGTCCATCACCCATAATCGTTCCAGGAATGAAGAATCCACCAGGGCCAATATCAACGTTTGAAGGTCTTGTTTGATTCTGCAAAAGTCAATGTCAGTCCTGCAACATTCAATTTATAGCTCTTGGTGTCCCACTTACCTGTGATTGTCTTTGTTTCTGCGGGCCAGCGGTCAGTTTCCATTGTTCACCAAGAACCAGACCAGGCGATCTTCCATCCGTGGTGTCCTTATCCTTCAATTCCTGTTGAAGCATGGCTATAGTGGCCTTTGAAGTGCGTAGAAGAGCCCGTAACGATGCGTTTTCCATCTTGAGATTCAGGGACCCTAAAGAAAGAGTAAGTGAGAATGAGTATGTGTATCCTCTAAATGGCTGATCTAGCTTACTTCTTGGTGCTTCGGCCTCTTTCAATATAGGAGTGTTGGCACCCCCTTGATGAGATCGCATGTACTCTAGTTCCATCCGCAATTCCTTGTTTTCAGCACCCATTCGAAGTAGACTTTCCCGGTTTTCCGCTTCCTGTTCTTCAAGTTGTCGTAGTCTGTCCAATTCGCCGAACTTTTGGATGAGTTGCCCCACAGATACCCCATAGGCCGAGCTGAATGCTTCCGTCCCCACACTGCTTCGTCGATCCATCACGATTTGGTGCACCAGTTCGCTGATCATATGGTGATAATGGGTCCTAGATACATGCAAGCAGGAAAAAACAACAACATTCTATTAGAGCGCCATCCATCAATCCTCTCCATACTAGTACTTACTTGACGTCGGGTTCACCTTTGATTAGTAACATGCTTCTAAAAGTCGCCACAAGGAACTCCACAGCCTGAGGAGCATCAGCCAAGTTATCCATAATAAGTTCAAACAATTCGCTTGGTTGAGAGACTTCGGAGTACATGGACAGTTCGTCACCAAACGCTTCTTCTAAATCGTTTTCGGCGGCATTCTTGTAAGAGTTGATCTGCACGGTCAGTAAATGGTAGTCCAAGGCTTCCAGCTTTGGTAGGATTCGAGTCATTCCAGAGGCATTGAGCATATTCCGCAGATAGATGCGATCGGTAACTTCGCTTGGGACGTTGGTCAATACATTCACAAGCATCATATTAGACAGCTATTGCAACAACATATACGTCAGTAACATCCTCCTTCCCCACAATAAAGGTAGTGACTTACGGCATATTCCATGAGATGATTATCAGGGGCATTGTAGACACCTAAGCGTTTAAGATCATCTGCAGCACCCACCAAAGAGCCCATTCGACCACGACCATCTACAGTTTGTTCCAAATCCTTCAACCATAAGTCAAAGATGCCAAGGCTCTCCCGATGTTGTTGTAAGAGTTCGAAGCCTTTCAAAACATGGCTATGGCCCACCGGTACTTCACAATGACACAAAAAGAAGAGCATATCACAGGTGATCTTGCGAGTTTGCCAATGAGGACAGACCAATGAGAATACCAGTGTGTGCGTGTATGTTGGGTGGGCAATGGCTTCACGGATACCCCACTAAAAAATAAGAAAATGACATGAGAATGAGACACAATTATCGCAGTAAGAAGGAATCCTTTGTTTTCACTTACCCTTGTGTTCAAGATCACCTTGATACACTTGATCATTTCGATTTCCAGGTCCAAGTACCGATCCTTTCTATTGGCAGGATGTGAAATGGTAAGTAAAAGAAAGAGAAAGGAAAGAGCACATACCACGATGACTTACCTATCCGGTTTATGATTCACATAGGATAGACCATTGATTAAGACATGGAAGCCCTTCAGATTGATAAACTTGATAATCCAACTAGGGTAGAGAGAATTGGGTTAGTGTTTGCCCCATTCTCCACATCATACCATAGTACTTACTCGATAGGCCGTGTTCGTAAGCTAACTTCCAAATGAGAGGCAATCGCAGGGGTGACAGCACGTAGATCAGTTTCCATAAACTTTCGTATGTAGTACTCTGGCGTATTCCGATCAGAAGACAACGCATTTGCGTCTAGAGTTGCCGTAGCCGCCGTTGCTGCTGTATTTGTTGCTGTTGATGAGCCTGCTGAGGATGAAGAGAGACTTGTTCCAGGGACCACTTCGCCAGAGAGGGGTCGTGAAGAGTGAAGATGGTTGTGGTACATTGTCTGTCGTTGCGAGTGCTTTTCCACCGCCCGTGATCCTGCGTCCACCGTTGCGCTCCACATTTCGCCCGCCTTTTCCGCCAATATGTTGATTAAAGGAGGTGGGTCTTCTGCACCACCACTTCCTGAGGAGGTACCAGAAGCGAGTATTTCGGCTTGGCGGTCTTGATTGATCATTAGCCACTTTTTTGTTGCATCCCAAGCCAGCATGCTTTCGCGTACTTGTTCATCTCGGATACCACGACGAGCCTATATTTACATTGGCAAATGTACAATGTTGACAACCAAAGATGAAGTACAAAGGGTTCAGTACAAGTCCTGTATTCATTGCTTTAACCTAATACTTACAAGCATCTGTTCAAACAGTTCATTGATCTGTTCAGGAGAAGGAAGGTTTTCAACGCCAGGCACCTGTTCGCTTGTGCTTTTATGAGACATAGTAGATCGCCGGCCATCAATGGATTGTCTGCCTATGTTTCAACATGAAGAAGGAGGTAAGATATGGGCCGTTTTGTTTCAAGGTAAGAGTGGGTCCTTACTGCTAGAAAAGCTTTGGCGATGAGTAGAGGTTGGCGGTGAAGTCGACCGTTTCTGTTTCCTCCTTCCTAGACTTCCGAAGAAATCAGACATGGTATTAAAGGTATAGTGTATGTGTTATGAATGAAAGAAGTAGAGAGGGGAAGAAAGAAAAAAGCAGATAATAAAAGAAGGGAAGACAAGAAAGAGAAGATGAGCTAAAAATAAAAAATTCGAGCCAGGCACTAGCAAATATTCAACCTCCGATCTGGGTTTGAATGTTTCAAAAAGGAAGGTGCTCATTGAGAAAGGAATCCTGGTAGGCTGATTCAGGTGATGCTTTGAACAAGCCAGAGGCGATGACTTGGCTGCTATCGTCAAGCAGCGAACTGATAAAACAATAAAGGATAACAACTAAACAAACAGATGTGCAGGCTTAGTATCACAAATAAAGTATCTGTCGTACCTAAGGCGCTATGCCTGGCATGTTTGGCGAATCTCCTTATCTACCATGTCCCAAACTGCAAATTTCCGTTGTTGATCAATAGTGATGTTCAAGGAACTCCGAAGACTCTCAGTGGGCGACGCACACGGACCTTTTTTTGTACTCAGTCTCTGTACTTTACAGATCATTTAGGCGCAGAATGCGATTGATAGGCAGGGTTTTGTCTCCCATTCATTTTTCCTAAGAAGGCAAACTCCGACAAGGTTACAAGAAAAGCAAAAAGAACCCCGGTACTGCACATACCCAAACCGTGGCCAAGTGGATTCCAATTTCAATGAGATATGGCAAGGTTTCTTTACTGCCCTTAATCACCAGGGGTAAATGGATGCTCAGGACTCATACCTCCACAAGTGAGCAGCCGCCACATGATCGTTGCCGGATGTGTGGCACAGAATTACAAAACTCACGTTTCTATACAACCGGCTAGCGTTGTGATCGCACATTGTCCTGACTGTTTATACGTCAAATGTGAAAGAGGGCCAATTCATGCAAAAGCACAAGGGCCCACTTTTAAACTCCGAACAACCGCAGATTGAATCTCATGTTTTGAGCGGGTGATGTGATGAATAAGAGAAGGGCCTCGTACATGAATGGGTTGAATCATCGCTTTGGTAGTCGGGATGCATATGCTAACAATATTTCAAACCCCGCGTATTTCAGAAAGAGAAATGTTGGGATCGCAAGGAAACACATGGTGACTGAGCATAAAGATTTAAAGAAAATACCATCACCCACCTTTTAATCCTATCCTACTCTGCTAGAATCCCCGTCCATATCAATCACTTCAGAACACGCTCTACACTAGCTCATTACCATCCCCTGTACCCCTCATATCATCTTCAAACTCCGACAGATCGCTCCAGAGCCCTCACATATCTATCCAAACTTCAATCCAACATATCTCGCCCAGAAATGCACCTAGACCACTCATTTTACCCTTGGAATCTGCAGCTGAAACCCAGTTTTAGACGTGGCCGGGTAACGGAGCCGAGTGTGGTGCGTGAAGATATGACATGGTTATGCATCAATGACAACTTTTAATGGTGTGGCGGTGGCTAGAAGGGATCAAATAGCGGAGTAAGGCTACTGTAGCAGGAGAAGAGTAAAAGCCATATGGAGAAAGAGGCAAGTAAGCTTTATTGAGCGAATGAGACTATAATTGAGCTACATGTCTAAGTGTAGGGGCGGGAATAACTTGCCATGAAGTAGCTAATGTAGTGTAATGGCGTTGGGAAGGGAGGAGGCGAGAGCAGGCCGACGATACCAGAGTGTCAGTGCTGATGAAAGCAGGGATTAGGCCAGAGAATAGTGCACTTCAGTATTGCGATGGCTATGGAATCTACTATGGATGAGGTGAGTGAACTCAAAAAAAAAATTCAAGGGTTTCCCTCTGTTTTTCATATTTAAAAAATTTAAAACAGCCTTTCTGGGTGGTATAAAGCAGTGAGCGAGTCGTCATCGTCGTCATCGTCTTCGTTATCGTCGTCGTCATCGTCATAGTATAATCTAATGTCGAAAAAAAAGACTAGTCATGGTAAGCTAAAAGATTAGCAAGATGCTGAGAGGAGGGAAGAGTAATCGTTCGTTCGTTCGTTTGTTCGTTCGTTCGGAGAGGGAAGAGGAAGAGGAAAAGGAGGGAAAAGAGGAGCAATTTAATTGACGAGGGAAAAATGACGAGGGTAAAAAAAAGTGATGAGGAGGGGAAGAAGACGAATGTGAATATTATTTTAACCTATGAACGCAAGTCTTTTCTGACAGTCCGCTCCGGCTGAAATCGGGGTTTGAATAGTGATAGAAAAATCCAAGTGTAAGCATGGGAAAGTGATTGGAGAGAGAGCAGTGCTGAGTGGTAGGTAGAGATAAACATAATAACAAACCAAACTAAACTAGACTAGCAAACAACAAACAAAGAAAGGAAAGAAAAAAGAAAAGAAAAGGGCAAAGAAGGGGGAGGCTATTATCTAGAGAGCGGGATCCTTGGGGGCAAAGGCGGGCGGCTTTTTGGTCGAGCCAAACCAGGAAGGGATCCTCTGGAGCAGGTTGAGGTTCTACATGCTCTGGGTGTTGTAGCAGTTCCAGGGTCAGCAATACGGCCAGCATGATCGGCCAGCGCAGCTTCCATTTGGCAATGGTGGAAGTGGGAGCGAGGGCGGCGAGGGAAGCGATTCAGCAGGTATGATAGAGGGTCCTGGATGTGGCGTGGTACTGAGAGGCGAGGGTGGAGGCGGAGACAGTTGATGATGTGCTGTTTGCTGATGGTAGTGCCACACAGACATGGTTTCGGGGTACCACCAGTCAGCCAGCCTAGGCGCCATGGAATCAAGCGGCTCCTATGGATGTTGAGCATGGGGGTCACCATGATAGGATCGATCCCTCTTCGAGGGCGGCATTGCTGTAGGAGGACCGAGGATCGGGAGCGTTCGGCATGATTGGCTGCGAGGTACTGGTTTAAAAAGGGCTTGATCGGCGGCGAAGGGGTGGCGGTTGAGAATCGTTGCCAAAGGTCTTGTCGTATCAGTTGAATCCAGGGTGATGGTTTCATGCGAGAGAGTGGAGGAGGGGAAGAAGAAGCAAAGAAAAGGACTGGTAGTCATACTTATAGGCATTTTTCAATCTCCGCCACGCCTAGGTTTAGGCATTAGAATGAACAAAGGCTCACCCATGCAGACAAGATTTCGCCCTTGGGAGAATCCAATGGTAGGAATCTGATGGTACATGACAGTAGAATCCGTACAGAAAAAGCTCACTAATCAAATCTGCCTGCGTTTGGAAATATCACAAGAAACTCCGTCACCCCGCTTAAATTGGCCCTGAGACGTTCATCACTATAAATCACTTCAGAATGAGCCTAGCAGAGTCCTGATGGTATGCACTTGATCATATACCATAGCAGAATCAGTCTGCCAAAAAGGAGCTCATTGCAAGGCGCAGTTCAGCTGCAATGGCATTTGTGAATTCTGAATTGACTTTTGCTGTTTTTCAGCCTGTTGGAAAACTCCGCCAGAAAAAGTTGAGAACCGTTCTCAGGTTTTCATTTTGGTTTCGAAAACTTTTTTTTCAAATGATCATGGTGCTGGATGGGATCATGAGCCTACTAGATGAAATGTCTTCAAACTTGAACGGTAGGATCAGGAAGGCCGTGCGAGCATGCACATGCCATTAGATTGCGAA
>LT554731.1:377411-394007 GCA_900079185.1 Absidia glauca
TAAGTGCCAAAGGGCATTAGTTCAGTGATAAGCCTAGGACCCCTTGACCCTACCACTATAGGAGCGGAGTTTATGCACCCCCTGAGCCTACACTGAGCCTACCCCTCATATCATCTTCAAACTCCGGCAGATCGCTCCAGAGCCCACATATCTATCCAAACTTCAACCCAACATATCTCGCCCGGAAATGCACCTAGACCACTCATTTTACCCTTGAAACGACCGGAGGGAGCCCAGTTTTAAACTCCGCAAATTCAAACTCAGATTCGCGTCCCGCCGGCTGAGTTATGACCCATTTTGTGGTGTCTATTTTGCTGAAATCCCGGATTTTGTCCAGTGTGGTAGTACAAAGGTGCAGGGTTCGAACCCTGCGCCTGTCAAGTTAATGCGGAGTTGATATCATCAAGGGTCCAAAAAAGTTGATCAAAAATAAAAATGTAACCCGACTGATTTGCACTCTCTGATTCTGGCTACAGTTAATAGCTTTTCCCTCAAAACCTTTTCCTTACTTCTTCTTTGCTTCTTCATCACTTTTTTCATTCCAATGACATGGCACCTTATCACCAACGACTTGCCCGGTTTTTATTGACTTTCAACGACGAACGCAGGATAACTCTCTCTTTCTCAACATCTTGACCATCTTTGTCTCGCCACCACTAACGTTTACCTTTTGCATCGTCGCTTTTTTTTTTTGGTAGTTTGAACAGAATGGGGACGGACATCGGCTCCCTGGCAAGAAGACATGATTGACGTGCTTTTGGATTAGGGATTGGGATTAAGGGATTACGAAAAACATGCAATGTTTTTCGGGATGCACTAACTTTCCATTATAGATTCTACAGACATTGTACTTTCAAACAGTGTTACTGAATTGCTGTCCTCCTTTTGCCTACTTCCTCTGACACTTTTTATGCTGCCGTACAGCTTTTACCTCCTTCACCTCTTGGTCATGACACTAGGTTAGTCATTCCTAGTCCTATAAATACCTTTGCAGACTTTCCCCTCCACTTATAGCTGAAACATAGTCTCATTTGCTTAATAAAATCTACTTGAAACCATCTCCATGACTACCGCCTAGATTGCTAGGGCCAAACATGAGCGAAGGGACTGAGATTCCGTTCAAGGCGTTTCAAGGATCGGAAAATCAATATCTGGGCCAATTATTTTCACAACTTCTCGGGTCCTTGGAGATGCATGAAACAATGAACGATTACGCAGGCAGACTCCAAAAAGCAAAATAGTGAAGTCAAGAAGTAAGTTTTATTGATTGACGCAATTGATGCAGAGTAACGCTGTGGTAAAGCTACAAGTCTAACAGGGGCAAGGATTCACGGCAAGTCTAATCTAGTGCAAAGCCAAAGGAAGAGAGCTGGCCGGCTGCATTAAAAGGGTTATTTGTGGTAGCCAAAGTAGTTGCCAATGTGGTGCTACTTCAGCAACGCAAAGGCTACAGGATCTACTATGGGAAAAGAGAATGCTTCTGGGTGAGAGTAAGACTTACAAGATCATAAAAAGGTTCAAGTCATCTTGTATTTGCCCGTTAAGGAACGTTGGTATACAAGGTCGATTCAAAGGTGATGGCTATCCGTTGGCAAGGTAAAAGTGATGAAGAAAGGAAGAAGAAGCAAAAAAGAAGTCTGGGGAGACGCACAGGTGTATTTTTCATTTCAAACGCCGCCTCAAAAATTGGCGTGCTCCTAGCAATTTTTCCTCCTTGTGTGGCTTTTTTTTTAAAAAAACTTGACCCGCTTCTTTCTCTTCCTCTCTTCTCTTTCCTCCATTCCATTTTAATTTTCTTCAGCATGCCTTCTGCACAACCTCTCCCTGATAACGTCGAACTGTTACGCACACGAGTCCTTGTTGAACGTGATAGAGTGACTAGCGTAAGTCTCTGTAGCCCCATCTCCCGTGATAGGAAGAAGATTACTCATGTCATTTCTTTCCACAGGTAAGCGGTAGCGATTATCCTCATCAATACCCTGGGATCAGCAACGCTTGGGATCTGGAGGAATTCAAAAAGGTAAAGAATTTTCCTTTGGTTTAGACTTTACTGACATTTCGATTCTTTCATTCCATTGTTTATGGTGGTTGGTAGAACTTCCAAGTCAAGATCAACCGCCTCTCTCAACACAGTATCGAATTCGACTTGATTGGTGTGGATGCCTCTGTTGCCAATGCCTTTCGACGTATCTTGATTGCTGAAGTAATAAGGATTAGTACTTGCTAAATGAGCTTTGATTGACTAACCGATTTCGTCGTTTGATAGGTCCCCACTATGGCGATCGAACACGTATATGTGATGAACAACACCTCTATTATCCAAGATGAAGTACTGTCTCATCGATTGGGCTTGGTACCTATCAAGGCACCCCCACATGCCTTTGATTACAAGGGTGGTAAGGGAATACAGAGGGTGTGGATACCATCAGCGCTAACCTTTTGTATACGACTCTATAGCTGATGATGGACCTACCGATCTAAACACCCTTGTTTTCAAGCTCAAGGTGAAATGTGAACGCAACCCTGATGCAGCTGAAGGTGAAACCGATCCTAGCAAGTTGTACATCAATAGCCAAGGTAAAATATCGAATTGATCGACGACAAGCGACTGATTGAACTTGTACATGAATAGTGTACTCTGGTGATTTGGTATGGGAACCTAAAGGCGACCAAAGTGAACGCTTCGCAGACGATCCTATCCGACCAGTACATGAAGATATTCTCATTGCCAAACTTCGACCAGGACAAGAAATCGACATGGAATTACATTGCACCAAAGGACTGGGCAAGGATCACGCCAAATGGTCACCTGTCGCCACTGCGTCTTATCGTCTTTTGCCTGAAATCAACATTCTCAAACCTATCAAAGGCGATGATGCGATCAAATTCAAGAACTGCTTCCCTGAAGGTGTGGTGGCTCTTGTAAAGGATGATGATGGGGAAACCATGGCGAAGGTCGTGAATCCTCGTAAGGATACCGTCAGCAGAGAAGTACTACGACATAAGGAATTCGAAAATAAGGTGCGATTGACCAGAGTCCGTGATCACTTTATCTGTAAGTAATCATCCCCTTTGGACTCATATAGATAACTCATCTTTTTCTCATAGTCAACGTAGAAACCAGTGGGATCATCCCCCCTGAAAACCTCTTTGTCATGGCCGTGAATGTCCTCATCGAAAAGATCAAGATTATCCAACCTGCTTTTGAAAAATTGGCAGCCGAGGCTTAGATTTGGCCCACTTCATACTTCACTTTTGGCATTCTTTACATGATATTTATACATTACATATAGTCTCTACATTTGTTCCTTCTTCCGCCAATGCTCAGACCCCTCTCCCTATCCTATCCCCTTCTCATTGTACTTATTGATTACTATCCCCATCATTCACCGCCTTCCTATCTTCAAATAAAGCAAAACAGCATTAACAAACAGCACAGCACCGTCTCCTGATAACATATTATGACTGAACAAAGCTATTTACTTGATGTATTCCATAAAATTATGATTGAACTATTGTTTGAGTAGTGGGAGGGTGTTACATATCAGAAAGTTTATCCGCATATGTATCCTGTCAGTCAATTATTCAAACTCCGCCTTGGCTACAAGTGATCATTTTTCCCGTCAATCCTTTCTTTGCTTCTTCATCACTTTTTTTCTCTCGATCAAAATTGGCGACGCACCACCAACGACTCACCCTCTATACAACGACCTTAAACGAACAAACGCAGGGTAACTGTCTCCTTATCACCGTCTTGTCCATCTTTTGTCTCACCATGGCTAACATTTGCCTTTTGCATCATTGCCCTTCTTTTTCTTGATAGATCAAATAAGATGGCAATGGATATAGATTTTCTGGCATCAGGAAATAATGAACATGAGCATAGATTAGGGGTTGGGCTCAAGGGATTACGAAAAAATGAGGAAACCCTTGTGATTTTCTTTTAGGTGCACCCACTTTTCCTTTGTAGATTCTGTAGCCATTGCACTGCTAAACATCACTACTCGTTTGTCTACTCACCTTAGCTCACTACCACTGACACCTTTTGCGTCGCTGGCCAATCTCTCCCTTCCTTCACTCTCTTTGTCATGACACTAGGTTAGTCATTCCATGTCCTGCACATACCTTCGCTGCCGCCCTCCTCCCCATATAACTTACACATAGTCTGAGTCATTCAATAAAATTCACTTGAAATCGTCTCCATGACTACAGTCTTGATTCCTGGGACCAAATTTAAACTAAGGAACCGAGTGTTTCGCTGCTGTTGCTCTGACTTGACTTGAATTTTATATACAATAGGGATTCCACTCTGTGTTTAGTATATGAATGAACAAATCTCACTTTTTGACTTTACTACTTTGTTTTGGTAACTCTATCTACACAAGCACCATGCGTTCCTGGCATCTTCCAGTTGAGAAAACCAAAAAGCTGCCGAGTTTTTCAAACCCTGCATTTGAAAAAAGGAAGTCCCCATCAAAAATGCCACTTTATGTTGGACATGCATTTCTCGTAAAAAAGATAACAAGCCTTACCGCAAAACTTACATGAAGAAAGGAGTGCTTCTTATCTACCGGATGATACTAAGGATGCTGGGTTTTGGTGGATAGACGATCGACTTTGGGGCCGCTGCAATCTGTCACTGTTTTGCGGCATGATGTAGCCTTCAGAGAGGTATGCAACAGAGATAAACTTCAAATTTGGTATCTTTCGATAGATATACATTTCAACTTGTTCCATGTGAAATTTGAAGATGGGTTATCCATCTCGGTCTTGAAAAACAAGGCAACTTGTTACAAAAATTCCAACTAGAAATCGAAAAATTTCTAAAAAAGTGAACTGTGTTCAAACCCCGCCCGCCCACTTTATTTGACCGGCCCGCCTTTTTTAAACTCTGATGTGCGTAGCAATCGGCCAAGACTTGGCGTACCGGTGCATGTCAGAGTTTCCGAAAGGGCTGCAATGTAGTAGCAAGCTCACTCTGATATGTTAGGGATCTGCTGTAATTTGAAGCTCAGGAACACCGATCCTGCCCACACACTACTCCAACAATGTGTGCCTTGCCCTCTAGTTTTCAAACTCCGATTTGGCTTACAAGAACTTTTTTTTCGCCTGTTCCTTTTTTTGCTCCTTCTTCCCCTCGTCATCACTTTTTTGCATCCCCATTGCCATTCTCTTTACACCACGACGACAAACGATTGAGCGAACGAGCGAACGAACGAACGAACGAACGAACGGTAACTCTGCCCTCCTCACGTCATGTTCATCTTTTGCTTACCATTACTAACTATTTGCCTTTTGCATCGTTCCTCTTTCTTTTGACACTAGATTCGCTAAAACGATGACGACGACAACAGGGACGACGACGATGCTAATGACGACTCCACTACTGCTTCATGTCGCCCAAAAAGGCCCTTTTTAAAATTTTCAATTGTAAAAAACATGGGGAAACCCTTGAATTTTTTTTTAGGTGCACTCATCTTGTCCATAGTCGATTCCCTAGCCATTGTACCGATAAAGTGCACTATCCCTTGACCCATCACCAGTGCCTACTACTGATACATTGGATAACCCTGATCTGCTTTCCTCCTCCCTTTTGCTTAGCTCATTACACTAGATTAGTCACTCCATGACAAGCCTTGTATTCACTGCCACCCACTAGGACATGTAGCTTAAGGATAGTCTCAAAGAGTCAATAAAAAGTCTACTTCAATAAAACTTTGTAGGTGTGCGCAGATAGATCTTACGATCATGTACAGGTTATTATATTCCTTCCAACTGGTAAACTAATGGTGTTTTAGGAGTTGTCATTGATGAGTTACTCACCTGTAGTTTGGTCTTTATAAAGTACAGTACATGTTCTTGTTATGATTGTGGATTAGGGAACAGTCTTTTGAAGAATGATAAAAAGTATACTTTATTGATGTAATGGTTCTAATGGGCTATGGTACAGGTTATGTTTGAGGGGCCGTAGTTAAGCTAATGTGTAAATGGCGACAATTGTAATGGGAACGACTAAGCTGCTGTAAAAACCAAGCAAATGGAAATGGACAAAGACGACCAAGTTGTGTCAATGTAGCAGAGATAGTAGTAGGAGGGTGTGGGCAAAGAATTGGTATACTTTCATAAGTAACTTTGACAACGAGATTCTACAATGGAATGGGGGCGCACCTAAAAAAATTAATCTTTTGCGTCCAATCCCTAATCTAACCACACGTCCATCCAGTCCTGCTGCCAGAGAGCCTATATCCGTTGTCATATTATTCGATCTGTTAAGAAAAAGAAGAGTAAGGATGGAAGATGTTAATGATAGCAATGTAAGAGAGAGGTTGACAGGATACTGGAAAGGAGACTCACCCTTGCTGTCAACGTTAAGGGTCGGCATGCATAGTTCAGGTCAGAGGGGGAGCCATGGCAAAGTCGATGCTAAGAAAAAAGGGATGGGGAAAGAAAGAAGGAGCAAAGAATAGATTTGTGGAAAAAGTGGAGACTTAGAGCATTTGCAAACCCCGCCAACTTCCCCTCCCACCGCAAAATTCTTAATGCCCGCGAAATTCATGCACCTGTCTGTTTCCAACTCCGACGTCAGGTTTCTCTCGGAAAAAGTGATTCTTTGTAGCCAAAGTTGTAGTTGAATGTTTGACTGTTCCTCCAAAATATGCCCCCACCGCTCTGTTAATGGGATTCTGATACCCACACCCAACGGTTTGGTGCTTGAAGGAAAGGGTCAAGTCGTGGGTACCATTCTGTTATGATAGCTGTACTCTATGAATGGTTCGATTGACTATAGAGGCATAACACTTTATTTATATATATAGTAACAACAAGTTTGCATAATGAGCTAGATAAGGAGGGTATATCAATAGTGAAGTATAGTATATGTATAGTAATCTGTGTGTTTGTGTGTAGATAGAGAGAGAGGGCGGTTAGTTCTTGAGTTCCTTCCTTTTCTGACGACGAGTCTTGATAGCATCGGCCAACAGTTCCAATACATCTTCGGTTGTATCCCAATCTATGCAGCCATCGGTGATTGATACCCCATACTTGAGTGCCGCAGGCCCATCTTCAGGCACAGACTGTTTTCCTTCATGCAGATGTGATTCCAACATAATTCCCATGATTCCTTCTTCTCCTTGAGCAATCTGATCCGCCAGTTGTTTAGCCACCTTGGGTTGGTTACGATAGTCCTTGTTTGAGTTCCCGTGTGAGCAATCGACCATGATACGCGGCGGCAAGTCGGCTTTATCCAGTTGTTGTTTAGCTTGCTGAATGTGTGTTGAATCATAATTGGGTCCTTGGGATCCGCCTCGTAAGATAACATGACAGTCTTCGTTTCCATGTGTATGAGTGATAGCGACAATGCCAGCAGGGGTGATACCGAGGAAATGGTGAGGGGAAGCGGCCGCTCGAATACCATCAATGGCGATAGAGAGATTGCCATCCGTACCGTTCTTGAAGCCAATAGGAAAAGAGCTGCCAGATGCTATTTCACGATGGAGTTGTGATTCTGTTGTGCGTGCACCAATGGCGCCCCAAGAGATGAGATCTGCCAAGTATTGTGGCGAAATGGTGTCCAGTAGTTCAACTGCCACTGGCATGCCCATTTCAGTCAATGATAAAAGAAGGCCACGAGCAATACGGATGCCTTTGTTAATGTCGTAACTAAATGAAAGGAAGAAAGATGAATTAGAAAGCCGATCCTTATATTTATACAGTCGACATAAATCGGAGTTGGAAAGTCATCGACACCCCCCATCTTTTTACCACAGGACAAAGAAAGTTTAAAACTTACCTTTCATCAATATCTGGGTCATTAATCAGACCTTTCCAGCCAACGATGGTTCTTGGCTTTTCAAAATAAGATCGCATCACAATCAAAAGATGGTCCTTGAACCGATGTTTGGCTTCCAATAGTAAAGAGGCTAAAACGGCAGTGAGTCGGAGTTTGAAATAATTACAATTCATGCAAAGACTTACCGTACTCTTTAGCCGCAATGGCATCGTGAATTGAGCAAGGACCTACCACCACCAAGAGTCTATCGTCATGATGATGAAGTATGTGAGAGATTTCGTCTCTTCCCTTCAACACAGTGTCTTTGGCCTTGTCTGACTACAATAACAAAAGAGACCGAACAGGTAAGGACAGTGCATGAGTCGAGCCCTATGCTTTCATGAGAGTCATTTCTTACCAGAGGGAACTCTTCAGATACAAAGTTTGGAGTGAGAAGTGCGTTATAGCCTTTGATGCGTAGATCTGACATGTCTTTGTTTAAGTGAGGGTGATTAGAAAAGGTGGATCGGAGAAAAAGTGCAAGTGAAAGAAGGAAAGAAAGAGTGGAAAAGTGAGAGGGAAAAAGAAAGAGGGAGCTTATATAGCTACCAAAAGAAACTTTATATAAGCTGGCACCCAATCGTTTTGTTCCTTCTCACTTCGTGGTTTCTTCTTTTAATACGAGCTGAGACAAAAAGAAACTCGGCGACTATACATAAAACTTTCCTTATTGGCTGATCATCAATGTTTTATTTTTGTTGTTGTTGATGTTGTTGTTGAGCTTTTTCATGCTCTCTCTTTTCTTAGGATCCCCTCTGTGTGCGGAGTTTGAAATCAGATCTGAGCAGGTTTCTGGCGAGTCATGTATGAATTGCATGCCATTCAAACCGTTATCGATGGATGGTAAGGGCATAGATTCACTGAAATCAGACAGATGATGTCAAAGATACTGCTGGATCATGACTTACTGATCCTCGGGAACATGGCTCATGACTCACATATGCGTGCACACCCTTTTCGTTCACGCATAGCATCCACAGCAATAACAAATCTGCCCAACTTCTTTCGTTTTGATATATTTGTATCTGATCCGCTCAAAATAGATTTGGCTGCCTTGCATGAACCTGACTTTACGAAGAAAAAGCGATTGGCTGAGAAGCGCCTCCATGAAAAAAGGGGACTCAAAGAATCATGCAGATGTTTTGGCTCAGCTTCCTTCTTACCTGTGTATTACTATGCTTGGGATTAACTAGCTTAGCTTCCGACGGGTATCATCAATGCATCTTAGCCTCAAATGAGTCACCTTGATAGTAGTCATAGTGTTTGCAATAGTAGACCCCGGTGTTGTCATGGTTACCAACATAGCCTTTCCCTCTTTCATGATCAATCACATGCAGCAAGATTTATACTAGCTGTTTCCCTTCACTATGTAGACAACTCCGTCATGACAACCAACAAGATGAGGAAGGATGTATTTGGTTTTTATTGGAATCTATTTTTGTGTAAGGACAATCATCATCATCATCAGTGCTAAAGCTAAAAGGTACAATCCATAACAACGTTCATCGCTATACTATTTATAAACCAAACAAACAAAGGAACCAAGTGAATCTATTCTACCGGGTAAGCAGGTGTAGGTGTTGTTGTCAAAGCGGGGATGTTCACCAAAGTTGAGTAAGCGGTTCTATTGGTTAGAGAGGGTTAGAAAGAAAGACAGAGGAAGTGCACGAATAAACTGACACTTACGTTGCCCATCGTGTTAAACCATGCTTGATACCTCGTAGGAAAACAAAGGATTCCTTGTTGTTCACACGTTGACCACGTAACCGATACCATTTCCAAGCATGTCCAGCCACACACCAAGTAAAGCCAGTGATGAATTGCATTATCACTTGATCCTTGATAACTGCTGATAAAAAGATGGTCATTGTTGAGGCACCACTTTCTTTCAGTTCCCTAACGCTTCGTTCGAATTGCTTTTCAAAGCGCATGTCGGGCACTGTAGGTCGTAGGCTGAGATGTCCTCCTCGTTCGTATTCATCGTCGTCCGATGTGTTGTCACCTTCCAGTTCTCGTGTAGCTCGTAATATTTCTATTTCCCGTCTTTGTAGTTCCAGTAGTCGTTGCATGTGTTCATCATCGTCGGTAGTTGCCATTGTCGCAATTGAAGGAAGAAAGAAAGAGAATGACAAAAGTGGGGTTTCGAAATCTTTTGTGTTTTTGGAATTTGGGCCCATCTGCCGCCTAGTGATTGAATCCGCAACTCCGATTGGTCGAAGGGAAATCCCAATTTACTTCATTACCCTGCTGCATGTACTCTACTGATTTAGCTTTTTGTGTTGTCTCCCCCCCCTCAAAGCTGCCTAAGGCAGTACTCCATACATCATACATGTAATAGGTAAGATTAAATACCGGTTTGTAGGGCCTAGCTAGTCGCACGTTCTTTTTGAGCAGGTCAAGGTACATCGATATTTAAAACTCCGCCATAAAAGATCATTTTTTCTCACTTTTGCTTTCTTCTCTTCCTTCTCTTTCTTTACCTCGATATCATCGACGCTGTGATTCGCCCTCTTTGTATATTTGACTTGCTCCCTTCTTTCTGCTACATGAAAGGAATAGAATGGCCTTGATGAAGTCAAGCGGATCACACGATGGCAATACAAACACCACCACCACCACCACTTCCACCAACACCTCCACCGCCGCCGCCCCCAACTCGAACCCCACCTCCAATAATAGCAACAACATGACCCATCAACAAGACGACTCGCACCTACATCAACGCTCCTCTTTTGCATCCAAACCATCTTATGAACGTCATGGTCGTTCCTTGTCTTCAGGCACATCACACCATCCAACAGTGACCAACAGTACAGCAACACCCACGACCACTTCCTTACGACGCTCTACCACTACTACAACCTCAATCAAACAACGCCAAGCCCCTCCTGGTGGAAGAAAAGTCCTCTTCAACCTTCCTCCTCCTTCACCTCCAGCAACCAAACACAACAAAGCGAAACTGTTTGGGCGGCAAGCGAAACAAGGCTTTGTCACCAACAAGATCCGAACTTCGAAATACACCTGGTGGACATTTGTACCCAAGAATCTGTTTGAACAGTTCCGTCGAGCCGCCAACATGTACTTCCTCGCCATGGCCATTCTACAACTGCTGCCTTACTTCGGTGTCAAGTCTCCTGCCCTGACACTTCTTCCTATCTGTGCCGTGGTCTTTATATCAGGAGTCAAGGATGGAGTCGAAGATTACCAACGTCATAAGGTGGACGCTAGATACAACGGAACACCGACTCACATACTTCTTGGCTATAACAATCCAAACTATGACGATACACAACTGACACCAACGACACCAGCACCAACAGAGACACCACCACCACCATCATCATCAACTACTCCCGAGGCGGCCACCGACTCAGCCGCTGCTATCACGATCATGGGTGACCACAACAAGAAAGGCTACTTTGGTCCTGCCCTCTCTAAAGATGTCCGGGTGGGTGATCTCCTCCTTCTCCGCAACGGTGAAAGCTGCCCTGCTGATTGTATCCTCCTCTCAAGCTCTGATGACGAAAATGGGATCTGCTTTGTCGAAACCAAGGATCTTGATGGCGAAACCAACCTGAAACCACGCACTGCCGTCCCGCCTTTGATGCATCTCCAATCTGGCCACGACTGCTTGCAGCATCATTTTTACGTCGAATGCAACTCGCCCTCTTCTGACCTGTATTCTTACGAAGGTACCCTGGTGCTCCTCGACAAGAAAGGCGACAATGGTGCTTGGCAAGAAGTCTCAAAAACGCCACTGTCTATCGATCATCTGATTCTCCGTGGCCATGTCATAAGAAATACGCCGTGGGCTCTGGCCGTCGTTGTCTTCACTGGAACCGATACCAAGATCATGCTGAATTCAGGGGAAACGCCAAGTAAACGAAGTCAAATTGAACGGGAAATGAATTCTGAAGTAAGTAATCCACTCATCCTCTCCTTTCACTGTCACTAACCCATCTTATCTTCCTTCTAGGTTCTGATTGCGTTTGCTGTGTTGATAATTCTGTGCCTGGTCTGTGCCGTGATGTGTGGGGTGCTGAAATACAAGGATGATCGAGACGGCGGGACCCAATTGTACTCTCAGCAAAATGAATCTCCTGCATTCGCTGGCTTTACAAACTTTTGGTAAGCAGTATGACGTAAGAAGTAGGTTTGATACTAACATATGGTTTACGCTTTAATATGATTTAGGTCAAGTCTGATTATCTTCCAAAACATCATTCCTATCTCTTTGTATGTATCCATCGAGTTTGTCAAGACCTTCCAGGTTAGTACGAAAAAGAAAGACTTGTTGTGGCTGACCGACAGCTTACTAAATCTTCATGGCTGCTTCGTTTTTTTCCGACAACTAGGCTTTCTTCATTTGGTGCGACTTGGATATGTGGGATGAAGCAACAAAGTCGAGCTGCATTCCGAAATCGGTAAGAAGAATACACTCATCAGAGCCTAAACAATGATGGAAAACTCAGCTTTGCCTTTATTAGTGGAACCTATCGGACGATCTTGGCCAAATCGAATACCTCTTTTCTGATAAGACGGGGACACTGACTCGCAACATCATGGAATTCCGGGAATGCACGGTGAATGGAAGACGCTACGGGAACAATGGATTTGCCCCGGAAACTGAAGGGGCTCGTGGGGCTAGACTGCGTCGTGAACAAATCGAACAACACCATCAACAAACCTCTACCATTCCTTTAATGAGCAACGCCAATGACGACCCAGCATCCGCCGCAGACTCTCCTAGCACAACAACTCATAGCGAAAAAATGACAGCAATGACTCATCTTGATCCTTACGCCACCAATAGTGCCAATCATGCCAACGCCTTCGATAATAACCACAATGATAGTGATGATGTAAGCAGTAACAACCAGCAGCGCCGCCTCATGATACTGGATGACTACAAGCAGGCCCTATTCCGACTCTTTACACCCAAATATGCAAGTACTGATCCTGCCTGGCTTTCATTTGTGGACCCGCGCATGATGCATGATCTGGAAAACAGCAATGATGATGAAGGCCATGCCACTGCCTTGAAGGAATTCTTCACTCTTTTGGCGGTTTGTCATACGGTGGTGGTGGAACGGATCGACAAGGACGGTAAACCCATGGTGATCGACGAGTCCTCTGATGACAATGCTGCTGACCTGGATAACGCCACGAAGAAACCCCAAGTCCTCCCCTCCTACTCAATGGCGTCGATAGAAAACAATGCCGGCACCCAAGCAGACAGTGACACTGATCAAGGCGAAGGCGACAAGAAGAAATCGAAATGGAAGCCTAAAGGGACATTTGGAAAGACGTTTAAAAGGCGTCGTCATCGGCGTGGGGATTCTTTGGATGCAGCACTCTCAAACGACGACACTGAAGGTTTAGCGAAACTCTTGGAGCGTGTGGATCCGACGGTGGAAGAACAACTCGACTACAAGGCAGAATCTCCCGACGAAGCAGCACTGGTAATGGCAGCACGCAATGCTGGATTTGCATTCACTGGTCGTCAAGGCAACCGACATCTCACTGTGGATATCCTTGGCCAGCCTTACACCTTTGAACTTCTCAATGTATTTGCCTTCACATCGACCCGGAAACGTATGAGTGTGATTGTACGCCGCCCTGCCCCCTGGAACGACACCGTGCTCTACTGCAAAGGCGCCGACAATGTGATGTTTTCTCTCCTGGACCCAACCCTCGATATCAACAAGGCACGCATGGCTCAGACTCAACAAGATATCGATGATTACTCTAGCGATGGCCTGCGAACCTTGGTGCTGGCTTACCGGACCATTGATGATCGTGACCCGTACTTCCAACAGTGGCAACAAAAGATGAAGGACGCAAGCACGGCAATGGATGGACGAACGGATAAAATCAACCAACTGCAAGACGAACTGGAGCAACGACTGATTCTGCTTGGTGCGACGGCGATCGAGGATAAATTGCAAGAAGGCGTCCCAAGCTGTATCGAAGATCTGCGACGTGCTGGCATCAAAATCTGGGTGCTGACTGGGGACAAGCTCGAAACGGCGATCAATATTGGGTATGCAAGCAATTTGCTGGACAGTAGCCTCAAGTTATGGACTGTGCGTGGCGGCGGGAATGGCGCGGGTGGCGAAGACGATGATGGGACCGACGGTGGAAGTGTAGACAAACGGCTGGACTACATTCTTACTCAACTACAAAAGTCAGGCGACACATCGAAGAACGACAGCACGGCCCAGGATCATTCTGCCAACGAAGGTCAGCATCATGCATTGGTGATTGAAGGTGGTGCCCTGGCCCAGATTTACGAAACCGAAGATTCCAAAGCCAAACTCCTCCAGGTAGCACTGCAATGCAAAAGCGTGGTGTGTTGTCGTGTCAGCCCTCTTCAGAAAGCTTTGGTGGTGGAACTGGTGCGACGAAATCAAGGTGCGGTTACTTTGGCGGTGGGCGATGGTGCGAACGATGTATCAATGATCCAGGCAGCCAATGTCGGGGTTGGTATCGCTGGCCAAGAAGGTGTCCAAGCATCCATGGCGGCCGACTATTCCATTGCTCAATTCCGATTCCTTCGAAAACTACTGCTTGTCCAGGGCCATTGGAGCTACGAACGCATCTCTGAAATGATCCTCAACTTCTTCTTCAAGAACATTATCTGGGTCTTCCCTGCTCTTTGGTACCAGATTTATAGTCGCTTCTCCGGCAACCTCTTTTACGACTACTCCTTTTTGCAACTGTATAACCTGATCTTCACCGTGGCACCAATCGTCATCATGGGTATGTCAAATCATTAAATCAATGGTAGATAAGATACTGATCCGATATCACCTTCTTACATCTCTTACTTAGGCGCTACCGACCAAGATATCACTTCTTCTTACCTACAAGAATACCCACAGGTCTACTCTATCGGAGTCCAACAGAAGATCTATACAAAACTGCGATTCTGGATCTACTTTGCAGACGGTATATGGCAATCCCTCATTGTATTCTACGGGTTCTTCTTTTTGTATGAAACAGATCCCAACCCGAACGGCTATCCTGAAACCATGCTTCAACTCTCCACCTCAGTCGCCATCTCTGCCATCGTCCTAGCCAACATGATGCCTGGATTCAACACGTACTACTGGACATGGTGGCAATTCGTCTTCATTGGGCTGGAGCTCTTGGTTACGTTCTTATGGATTGTGATCTACGGTGCTTTCCCAGCTAATGCGATCTACGGCATGGCAACAATGGTCTTTGGTGGCTGGTCCTTCTGGTTGACCTTCTTCGTGGTTATAGTGGTCGCCTTCTTGCCCCGGTATACTTGCACCTTCATCGTCCAGTGGTGGTACCCCGACATCATGCATCAAGTACGTCACGTGGAGATGTATGATAAGAAACAAAAAAGGGCTACTGCGAAGGATGGTGATCATCGACCATGGTACTCCTTTGGTGGTGCGAAAAGGCTCAATGCGCAACAGCCGGTGTAATAGTGTATATCACTTCCTCTTTTACTTTATATGTTACTTTACCTGTGTTACTTAGTCTACTATTATCTATTGTATACCTTTACCTACTGTCCCCTTTGTACTTTTACTTTGACTCAAGAAAAAGGGCACTGCAATTCCACTCTCTTTCCCACCCTTTCCTAGCAAATCTCATCTCTTATGTATTATCTATCCATTCGCCTCATAGTATACTTGACGCTTGTACTCTTAATAAATAAAACTTTGTGATCAATATGCATTTAGTATCACTCCCAGCTTTTACAGACATAAACTTGACCTTCCAATAGTGTGTACATGGGCACATGGCTCACCTCATGCATGAAAGGGGCGTAAACTTAATTTTTCGTTGATTAGTTTGAAGAAGGGCCAGACCTTGGAAAAAGTCCGTTTTTTTCGAACTCATTTTTCTTGTGAACGGGATGCACAACCCAACTTCAAATTTGACATAGAATTAGCGGTGCTTTTTATCTATCGACTGATACCCAGTAAGGGTGATTTTCTTGGACCATATGCCATTTTTGATACCACTCCAATTGGTCGCTTTTTGTGGACTTTTCAGAGCGTTCATGATCGCATACAACACACAATTGTTTGTTTCTGGGTATCAGTCGGTAGATATGCGCTGCATCGTGTTGCCTGTCAAATTTGACGGTAGGTTGTCCATCTCGGTTCTGAGAAATAAGCAACTCGTTATAAAATAAAAAGGGTGTCAAAAGATCACATTTTCAAAAAGGTCAGATTTTTGTGTTTTAACCTCCGCCATTTGAAGAAAGGGCAGACCTTGGAAAAAGTAGGAATGCTACAGACAGAACCACCAGGACAGAACCAATCTGAGTATGCTGAATTTTGCGGGCAATATGGACTGATATGGCGTGGGACTCTCTGAGTCCCTGACTTGAGTCCCGGGCATAGCTGGGCTTAATTCAAAATGAAGATAAAACCGCCCCGCCTAGGCACAGGAATGGTTCTACTCTTCTCATCGGGAATCGATCGGCAAGGCCCTCTCTTCTCCTGGTATCAGGTCAAACAAAAAGACACCGATCAATTGCGGCTCATCGGCTCGTATGGCGGGTAACGTGTGTGGGAACGTGGATCAAATACGAGGCCAAGGCCGATGGAACAACACAACGATAAACGGCGCATATCTCACCAACCTTCCAAGAGAATTGGTGCAATCGATGTCAGGCTTCCCCACATACGGTCGATTCTTTTATCTTGCACGTGCCGCCCTTAACCCACCTACCAGCCTCTGCAAGAAGTTGTTCCCGGCGATCGGCGAATGACATGACC
>LT554731.1:394017-411319 GCA_900079185.1 Absidia glauca
TCGTCGCTGAAAATGCATTTGTACAGGTGATCATGATGTTCAGGAAGACTTTTATAAAAGACTCGGTGGTCATGATGGATTTCCACCCCTGCTATCCCATTTGGCAACATTCAATCTTCTCTGATCCAGCCTATTTGTTATTCAAAAGGTAAGTCCACATCATAGCATGAGAATGTAATAGCATGCTCGCTCTGATATGTTAGGGATATGCCGCAAATTGAAGCTCAGGAACACGATCCTGCCCACACACTCCCCCAACAATGTGTACCTATGCGCTCTAAATTTCAAATCCCGATTGGCCATAAGATTATTTTTTGGCCCGTCCTTTTATTTTGCTCCTTCTTCTCCTCGTCATTACTTTTTTTGCCTACATTGTCATTCTCTTTACTCCACGACGTCAAACGAACTAACGAACGAGCAAACGAACGAACGAACGGTAACTCTCCTCTTCTCACGTCATGTTCGTCTTTTGCTTACCATTACTAACTTTTTGCCTTTTGCTTCGTTCCTCTTTCTTTTGACACTAGATCGGCTACGACGATGACGACGGCAATAGGGACGACGACGATGCTAATGGCGACTCCACCACTGCTTCATGTCGCTCAAAAAGGCACTTTTAAAAATTTTAAATGTAAAAAACATGGGGAAACCCTCGCAATTTTTTTTTATGTGCACTCCCATTCCATTGTAGAATCTCGTAGTCCAATTTACCAATAAAAGTGTACCAATTCTTTACCCATACCCTTCCACTACTATCTTTGATACTTTTACACAGCTTGGCCGTCTTTGTCCCCCTCCATTTGCTTCCTTTTAACAGCAGCTTAGTCATTCCCATTACAATAACTTGTTGCCATTAGATATTAGCTTAACTACGACTCCAAACATAGCCTGTACCATACCCTTTAATACCATCCCATCAATAAAGCCTACTTGCATCATTCTACGAAAGACGTTTCTCAAATCCACAACCATGACAATACCATGTACATTATAAAACCAAACTACAGAAGTGTAGCTCATCATTGACAACTCCTAAAACACAATTGGTTTACTAGTTGTAATGAATCTAATGACATGTACATGATCGTAAGGTCTACCTTCGCATACATACAAAGTTTTATTGATACAATAGGATTAAAGGGTCATGGCACAGACTATGTTTGAGGCCGGAGTCAAGCTAATGTGTAAATGGCGACGGGTTGTAATGAGAATGGCTAAGCTACTGTAAAAATCAAGCAAATGAAGGCGGACAAAGACGGCCAAGCTGTGTAAAAGTATCAAAGATAGTAGCGGAAGGGTATGGGTAAAGAATTGGTACACTTTTATTGGTAAATTGGACTACGAGATTCTACAATGGAATGGGAGTGCACATAAAAAAAAAATTGCGAGGGTTTCGCCATGTTTTTTACATTTAAAAATTTTAAAAGAGCCTTTTTAAGCGACATAAAGCAGTGGTGGAGTCGCCATCAGCATCGTCGTCGTCCCTATTGCCGTCGTCATCGTCGTAGCCGATCTAGTGTCAAAAGAAAGAGGAACGAAGCAAAAGGCAAAAAGTTAGTAATGGTAAGCAAAAGATGAGCATGACGTGAGAAGGGAAGAGTTACCGTTCGTTCGTTCGTTTGTCGTCGTGGAAAAAAGAGAATGGCAATGTGGAGGCAAAAAAGTAATGACGAGGGGAAGAAGGAGCAAAAATGAAGGACGAGCATAAAAAAGTTCTTGTAGTCAATTCGGGGTTTGAAATCTAGAGTGCATAGGCACATATTGTTGGAGGAGTGTGTGGGCAGGGGCGGTTTTATCTTCATTTCAAGTTGAGTCACATCTATGACCGGACTGAAGTCAGGGACTCAGAGAGTCCCGCCATGTAAGTCCTTATTGTTAGCAAAATTTAGGTACGCAAGGTGGTTCTGTCCGGATGGTTCTGTCTGTAGCATTCCCAGGTCTTACTTTTTTGGAGCTCATTTTTCTTGTGAACGGAATGGACAACCCAACTTCAAATTTAGCATAGACTTAGAAGTGCATTATATCTATTGACTGATACCAAGAAAGCAAAATTTTCCTGGATGCTTTGCTATTTTTGATACCACTCCAATTGGTCGCTTTTTGGGGACTTTCGGAGCGTTCACGGCCGCATACAACACACAATTGTTTGCTTCTGGGTATCAGTCGGTAGATATGCGTTGCATCGTGTTACCTGTTAATTTTGACGGTAGGTTGTCCATCTCGGTTTTGAGAAATAGGCAACTCGTTACAAAATAAAAGGGTGTCAAAAGATCACATTTTCAGATAGTTCAGAGTTTTTTGTTTTTGCAAACCCCGCGGGATGTGAATATTTCATCACTTTTATCATTTATACATGACAGTTGTATGATAGGTCTCATGACCACTCTCTGATCCCTATTTTTCGAAGTTAGACCAACTTCCACGGAGTGCAAGGGGGAAGGAAAAAAAAAGACCTGTCATCTACCTGACAGACATTGACACCATTGATAGATCCGGTACCTCAATGCTCACCGATAGAGGGTTTGATTACTATTAGATCGAGGACTTGAAATTCCCAGCTACTTACCCCATGGCGGTATGCATACAAAGCATTTGCAAACTCCGCCCAACCCAAAAATTTGCGAGCGGTGCACCTGGTTTACCAAAGTTGTAAGCACCCTAATCAAAACTTTGCGGCTGACCGACGTGGGTGCTTTAAATCATGTACTGTAAAGTATAGTATGGGCCACGATTCATACGTACAAAGTTCTCCACGCTCAGTCATGAGTACATAACTCAACCCTTCGTTCGCGGGCACGATCTCAAATTCCGTCATTGGCAAGAAAAGGCCCTGTATTTTTGCATGAATCTGTCGAAGGGTCCCGCAAAAAGCACATACGTTGGAGTTAGAAACCACCTCTTCTACCTGCATCTGTATCTTTCCTTTCCTTATCCTTCATCACCATTTTGTGCTTCGGAGCTTCATTTTCTTGTACTCTTCTCTGCCCTTCTGACCCAATTCTTCTCCATATCTCTTGTACCATTGCTATCGTCACTGTAAGGATCATTCTTCGAATTTGGTGGTCCGCTGATTTGATTGCAATGTACCTGGCCACTTTTACTTTCGATCATCCCTTTGCCTTAGTTTCTGTGCATCACCGCTAAGGCCGTTTAGGCAGACTATTTATGTTACCAGTTGGCCCCTGACTATAATACCTGCCATGACCGATTGTGGGTGCATATTACTATGATTCACCAAATTCTCTAATCGTCTTTTTATGATACCAATCTACTCTTTCCCACCTTCTATAAGTGAAGCCTTCTATAGTCGTACTTTATTCAAGATAAGATATTGACACAGTGACCACTACTAACTAAACTACAAGTTATCTAAACTATAAGCCTAATTCTTGACGACTGTCGTTGCCATAGATTTGATATTCCAGCAGGATAGGGAAGAAGAGCCAAAGGGAGAATTCAGGCCAGTAGCAGTCGATGAATTGTATTTGACAGCCCCTGCTAGCTTGGTGTAGTAGGAAATCACTAAGCCGGATCTCGCCTGAAGTTCGTATAAGGATGTCCAGCGGTGATGATGTTGATGTATATAAGCGTTGTTCGATACTTTCTGGGCTGACATTTCTGTTAAAAGAAGTACGTTTAGTTCACATGGCCCAGCACCTTTCTTGATGTTTACTTACTCCAGTTCCAGTTGTCCTTCCTCTACCAAGTGTATGTTTCGTTTGATAGCAGTTGTCATTTCATCCCTTGAGGTGTATGGGCAGCAAATGTTGAATGTTCGACTAGATATGAAGAGAGGGAGTAGCTGTATGGTTAATTTCAGTTGGGATGCCTTCCTGCTCTGTACCTTTTATTGTTCTTTGTTAGATTCACCACTTGTCTTGCTAGGTCAGCCACATCCTTTGGTAATTTGGTCAAATCGCCGAGAAACTGGACACGGATATCGTTTGTCTTGATGAATTGGCTACAAAGTTATGTGGTAAGGTTAGTCTTAACATCACAGGCGAAGGGGAGAAGGGGAGGTTGAGCATGGAAGACAAACATTTCTTACTTATTATCACAAAAGTCCATAAAAGTTTCGCGGAAGAGCTGCATAAGGTAGTCCACTTCTTCCTTCGATCGTTTGAAGTTTTCGATACTGAAAGCGTAGACGGTTATTTCGATCACCCCCAGTTCCATGCACAGTTCTAAAACCTAATGAAGAGCATGTCATTCAACGATGGAGATCTGATTAAGTGACCTACCTTGTCCAGGCGTTTCAGACCTTCATAATGCCCGAAGCGAGTGGAGGCAGCGCCCATTTTCCTAGCGAATCGTCTGTTACCATCCAAGATGAATCCTATATGCTTTGGGATCCGTCCTTTCTTCAGTATAGCGATGGCGGCCTGCTCCAAACGAGATCTTCCGTAACTACAGTACTGTTCAAGTGTATTGGTGATGGTCGTTGGTAGTGATAAAGTCAGCATTAAAATGTATGATGTGCAAACGAAAAGAGAGAGGAGAGAAAGGAAAGAAAGGAAAAAAAAGAAGAACTTGCCCTAATTATAAAAAATCGCACCGTGTCGGCATTTGAAAATCATTCATCGTCCTGAATGAAACCCGAGAGAGGGGCATACGCCACTAAACTTGGACCGAGAAATGTTCACTGGTTATAGATTGAGTGTGGTATGGTGTAGCTAATATAACTAAGCAAGAATACGAACATCTTTGGTATGTTGTATCAATGTGTTAAAGAGCATCAGGGGGGAATGCACCAGTATTTACGGAGTTTAGAAATGAGACAGGGCGGAGGTCAAAGTGAATGTGTTCTGTCGTTATTGGAGGTTGGGGATGATAGCTACAAATTGGTATTCCATTCCTGAAGGTAAACGGGAATGATAAAAAAACAAGATGATTACATACCATGCGTTTATTGGTACAAATAAGTGATTTTTGGACTACTGGGTGTATCAACATTTCTATCAAGCTAAAACTACTAGGTACAGAGGTAAAAACAGGTTGGGTGAGGCAGCCGTGTGTAATCTGTCAATGGGGGGGGGGCACCACAGGATCTATTCATATGTATTTCATTGTTCCTCCATACTTGAATGCATGCAATTATCAGTGTGGCATCCAGCTGTTCTTGGATAGTGGTCCCTAATGAGAGGCATCATAGACGCTACAAGATTTTCACAACTTTTTGGTAATCGCCTCACACTTCATTTCTGTCCACACTTTCCCTTTGATCTTACTTACCTTTTCGTCCAAAAGTGTCCGAGTTCAATTTCTACACATTGAGGAGAGAGATCGTTAGATCGTTAGACTGATAATAGCCCCATGTTTGGTAATCCTTACTGATTTGATGCGACGCACAACCTTTGCCCGAGCCCTCGTTTGCATGTGGTTTGTCTCTCCAATGTTTTCTTGTAAAGCACATGTGATTATAGTCGGCACCTACCTATAAGTGTAAGTGTTAGTTAGTCAGTAACGTGTAAATAAGTAAGATGACCTCGTGATGTAACAAGCCACTTTAAAAACCCGGTTCCTACTAGATCAGACATTCTATATACAGGGTTCGTCAATCCAGTGTTTTATTTGTGCCTATCCGCTTCATTCATGGGCTTGATGGCATCTAACAAGACAGTAAAAGAAGAGAGTCACCTTCTGGGGTTGTTCCATCAAAGTTACATGTAATCAAAGGATGACAATGGGGAAGGAGCGTCCACTTAAGCTAGAAAGAAGGTGAGTATAATTGGCAATGGTGAAATTAGCTTCCAGATATGTATGATGGTGATTAGGAAGTGAAAGAGAGGCAAAACATAAACTGGCAAGAGTTTAGGCCCTAATATCACTCTGGCGGAGTTTAAAAAGCCATTCCGGTGACAGGCTCGTCAGCCCCTACATTTATACAACTGTAAGATAGCCTGTGTATGTTAACTTTGGCTAGTGAGCGGTAGATTACCAGTATAAATGGCAACATATTGACTGTATATGTCGTTCTCCCTTCTCTGAAACCAATGGAAAGGGTATTGTCTAACGGATTCCCCTGTAAAGGCATCTCAGGCCAAAAGTAATGCCGTGCTTGAATGATAAGCGGAAGTTCCTCGGACTCTACTCATTTGCTCGGTCCTAATCTTCCACACATTAGAAAAGTCCCCCAATGCACTTTTGCATATGTACATACTCTGTTAGCCCATCATTCCTCGCTTTGAGACTGACAGTAATCTTACCCCAAGCTTACAAGACATGGTTCCTTTTAAAATGAAGGATTATCTATACTGTAGTACTGGACTCCTGAAAAGATACAAGACTTTTATAAAACACTCTGTACTGTAATAGGAGAGTAAAGGTTGATACTTCAATTAGTGTCCCAATAAGCAAATAACCTTAAGAGACGGAAAGGTCCTGGTAACCTAAAAAGGATTGGCGGGGTTTGAATATCGAAACAGGAAGCATGAAAGGGGCACCAGGCTCACATACCAATGTAACCAAATTGATATCAATGTTTTGATGTTACGACAGAACAAAGGTCCAACTATATACCAAAAAGGATACATTTACATGTAGAATAGAAAAGAATGCCTTGTTAGGGTGAAGGGTTTGACCTCCAACTTGAAAAAAGGGCATTCTGTGTTCAGACTCCGCCAAACTCTCGAATCTACCTGAAACCCAGCACCATGTATCCCTACGGTCAATAAGAACCAAAGTTAATGTTGAAATCATGTATAAGAGGAAAGATAATAAGAGTAATAAGGACGAGGAGAAAAAAAGGAGAAAGAAGAGGAAAAATCGTTCAGTTTGCGTTGTAAGAACAAAAAAAGGTCTTGCATGAAAGTACTTGTAAGTTCCGATCCAACCAAAGTTGAGCCATTCCTCAGGGCCTTTATATCGCCGCTTTACCAGAACTCATTGTAAATCTTCTCTTCTTTGTTTTCTCTCCTTTCTCTCTCTATTGTATTGTAGGTGTACCATATCTAAGCTGTAAATAGAGTCAGACCCTCCTAATTCCTAGCAGTAGAAACAAAATCAAATGGATTCACATCCCCTTGTCCTTGAACATTCACCTCACTTTGTTGACCCACAGAGCCAGCATTTCCAACCGCTAAACGTTTACATCTTCCAAAATCCAGTTTCACAAGGTTCCTTTACGTATGGTAACTACACTCTGGACGATGGTCTCTTTTACTCGCAGCAGCAACAAGCCTATAATCAGCAACAAGGGACTCCCCCATCAACCACTACAACCGAGGATAGCAATAGCTGCACTGGTGGAGGCCGAGGCAGTCCATTCGATGATGAAAACCAACTACCTACACCCGAAGAGTTCAAGACCATTGTCGACGATTACTTGAACAATCTGAGCCCAAAGAAAAGAGACAAAGCCCTAGTAGATCAGCACCGTTACTACTTGATCCAGCAAGTGTTGCGGGATCCGAGAAATACTGCCATCTCCACCGCTCAATTTCGATTCTGGGTGAAAAAGATGTTCCAACTTCAATTGGGGACAGTTGATATCATTTGCCACGATAGTAAGCCGGTCGCTATCAAAGAACACATTTACGATATCTTGGTTAGGGCACATCGTGAAGCTCATCATGGCGGTCGAGATAAAACATCTGCGTTGGTAAAGTTTGTACCAAAAAAGGAGATGGGAAATCCAAGTCGGTAGTTTTTCTGACCTGCATAAATGTTCTATTTTTAGGTCCGAAGGAAGTTTTCGTGGATCCCTAAGGAATTGGTGGCTCGCTTTGTCCGTCACTGCCCATATTGCATTACAAGAAGAAATGGGGTCCAAAGTCCAAGTACCATGAAATCAAACTCACCTCGATATCATTACACATCGTCAGGTACGCCCATTACAATGTCAACTACTCCTAGGCACTTTAGTTTCGATCACCATGTACCTCCCGCTATTTGTACTCCGACAATCAAAGACGAAGGTGCCCTGTCTGTTTCCTCAGCGGGTAGCTGCCTTTTAAGGTCCCCAAACTACCCAACTATGTCATACGACAATGTGGTGATTTCATCTCCCAGGCAAATCTCTCACTTCCAATATGATCGTGACGATGGCGGCGTTTCAAATCCATACCCATACCGCTTGAGCCAAAACTTCCAGCCTGGCACATCGTTGGCATCCATGATGGGTCCCAGATCTGCATCCTCGTCGACTACAACTAATGCATCCTCATCCTCTTCTACATCATCTTCATCTCAAAGCTACAACAACTACTTGTCGACATTGCCTCCACCTCAACAGCTTAGCTTGGTGCCGAATGATACCCCTACTTCGGCTCATCAGCACAATCCATCATCGCCATCGCCATCCATATTCCTCCATCAGCAGAACTATATGATGCAGTCTTATCCAAACAGTACACATGGCTATTGCTCCAATATGCTGGGATTATCTACTCGTGAAGAAGAAGAAGGGGGCAGTTATTCCTGTGCCGACCAGAATCGCTCTACATTCACCCAACCTTTCCCACAAAGCATACCTCAACAACAATATGATCACTATGATCACCCACCAGCTGACCTCTTGGATCATCATCGCCAACAGTCTCAAGAAAACCAAGCTTCTTTCTTCAACAATGCAAACTCTTTGGTCTCATTTGTGAATTCAAACCCCGACATACCCTTTGAGGCATCAGCAATCTAATCACCAACAATACCCCCTCTCTATTCTAATAGGCCTTTTTTTGCTTACGCATTTTATTTTTCTATATGTGCTCCGTTTCTTTTATTCTTTAAAGTATGATTCATCTCCAACTAGTTTGACATTTGTACCAAAAAATCAAAAACACCAATACCAATACCAATAAACACCTTGGTTTTTATTGATACAGCTGTATTCCGAATGATGAGTTCAATTACTATGCTAGGCACTTTAAGTAGCTCGATACTTATGGGTAGATCAAGATTACAAAGTAATTTGCATGAAGACAAAGAAGAAGGGTTTGGGGAATGGGGCTTGCCAAGCATGTCGCATGTGTGGTGAGAGGAAGGGAAGATGCGCTGCAAAAAATACCTTATGTAAACCAGCAATCCAAACCAAAAAAGAATGGAAAAGTACCAAGGTAAAGAAGGTAGTTCAGATGTATAAAATTATTGAACCCCGCCATTTGAAGAAAGGTCAGACCTTGGGAAAAATCGCACTTTTTTGGATCTCATTTTTATTGTGAACGGGGTGAACGATCCAACTTCAAATCAGACATAGACTCAGAAGTGCTTTTTATCTATCGACTGATACCAAGATAGCCTGATTTCCTTGGATGACTTGCCATTTTTGATACCACTCCAATTAGTCGCCGCCTGCGGGGGCTTCTCGGAGCGTTCACGGCTGCATCCAGCATAAACGTGCCTGTTTCTGGGTATCAGTCGATAATATGCATTGCATCGTGCTGCCTGTGAAATTTGACGATGGGTTGTATATCTCGGTTCTGAGAAATAAGCTACTTTTTAAAAAAAAAGTGAAGGACAAAAAGCTCACATTTTCAAAAAAGTTCAAATTTTTAATTTTCAACCCCCGCCATTTGAAGAAGGACAGACCTTGAAAAAAGTCTCACGTTTTTGGATCTCATTTTTCTTGTGAACGGTATAGACAACACACCTTCAAATTTTACATAAACTCAGAAGTGTGGTTTATCTATCGACTGATATCTAGAAAGCCTGATTTCCTTGGATGACATGCCATTTTTGATACCTCTCCAATTAGTCGCTATTTTGGGGGCTCTCGTGGCGTTCACCGCGGCATACAACATAAAAGTGCTTTTTCTAAATATCAGTCGATAGATATGCATTGCATTGTGTCACCAGTGAGAATGGACAATAGGTTGTCCATCTCGGTTTTGAGAAATAAGCAACTCTTAAAAAAAATGAAAGTCAAAAGTTCACATTTTCAAATAGCTCAGATTTTTTAATCCTACTCCTTTATGACAAGCTGTTTTGGCCAACTCGAAACCCAGTGTATAGATAGATTTTTTTATAAAAATAGACCCCCGGATGCATGTGAAGATAGTAGTCGGTATAGTTAAATGTGCCTGTCTGGGTGGGGACGAGGAGAGAAGTTTTATTTGGCACTGTTTTAGGCTACATAAATCCTATTAACTAAGCTAAAACAAACTATCCAAAGTCGGTATCATGGAGGCCTGGCCATCACCCTTCAAGACTAGTTCATGGATCGTTACATTTGCTTGTTGGTAAAGTCTTTCCAACGACGAGACAGGCTGTTCTCCTTCGGTGACTATTCCCCCCAAATAAAACACCAATCAGTCCCAGAGTCATTGCCCATACACATCCTGTCTTACCGAGAATTGTGTCATTGAGATCAGAGGCCACCTTTTCTCTCCAACCAGGTCCATAGAGATAGGCATCTGGATTTGTCGCTGGGTCGGCATAGGCCAAGATGGAGAATGTTGATGTCAGTTCGGCCTTGATGTCCACACCGAGCAAATCGTCCTTGGCGCCCATACCATCCAATTCCATCATATCTTGAATGCTTGGTTCAGTTTTTGCCATAGGTGCGTATGTTGTATGCAGGTATTGTCCGAAATCTATCACCCTTTGAAGATCGCACCAGTGGTACCCGCCCATAATGTCGTCATCCTCCTCGTTTTCATCCATGTCCACCACTTTATCGGAATTGTCCATATCGAGAACGCTTCTTCGTCGTTTATCCCCGGTTTGTACTGTCGGCCTCGTATTCGTTCCATCCGTTCCTTGGTGACCGAGAGATTTCACCAGATCAATAAACTTTTGGCATTCCAATCTGAATAAGAGACGAGGATGATGTGATAGCATTTCAGGGTAGTGTTGTTCACATTTGATAAAGACTTGGTTGATCTGCCCATCGCGTAGAGCCGCACATATGTCTATGCAAAGAGTCATTAGTGCCTCTTTTGTTTTCTTCTCTGCACACTTCCTAACTTACCTTGTCGGGTCTTGATCCTTTCGTATTTTTCCTGATCTTTTCCATCGTTACCACCGGCCACGTCCTTCTTCATTTTCAAACAAGTGCCAATATAGCCTGCATGGTTCAGATAGTCCATCACCAAATCATCCATGGTCGAAGCCTTTTGCGTTAGTTGCTGCTGCTGCTGCTGCTTTTGTTGTTGTTGTGGTGCTTCTTTTGAAGGGGGCAAACATGTCAATGGAGTCGTTTCTATGATCTTCAGGGCCAAGCTATCAGCGATGTCTTCACGGTATTGACCGATATCAAACATAAAGGAGGAATTTTGCCCAAAGTTCACAGTAATCGTTTCGCCAGGAACTGAGAAGCCAATGTGTGGATAGAGTTGCTTGTCACTGATATGCCGAAATGCAGTTCCAAGGTGGACGCCATTCTTGGTGTAGAAAAGTGTGTTGCTGCTAAAGTCGACTCCGCATCCAATCGTATCGCCAATACCGAAACCAGTTTCATATTTGTGATGGTCGACGATGTGCCTTCGTGGTCCTCCCGTTAAGTATCCACTTTCGCCATGGTATCCATAAGAATCTTCGTCACAACCTACCAACCAATCCAGTCATATGATTAGTGAAATTATTCAACCAGTGTTAAGCGAGTATCTTTCTTTGCATACCTGGCATACGATCCAATCGAGAGTATTCACTACAGACACCAACGGCGATTTGCCCATGATTCCCTCCATAGCCTTTTTCTATCTTGACTTCATAGTAAAACAAGCCGCATTGGGGTTTGATCGAGTGGTTGCTTCGGATAGCGGATGCTATGTTGCCCTGTTCTTTGTTTTTGCCTAGATGAATAAAAAAAAACAATACGATCAGAATCAAGCGGATTCATTTATGCCCTTACTTACCTTTAAAAGTGATTTCATTAGAATCCTGGCCAAGTTCCAACCCCTCACCTCGGTATGTTGTGCTCCATGCTGTAGGCAGACGAAGATCTTTGAGTTCCAGTTGTGTCGTAAACGAGTTGTGTTTTAATGGATCGTAGTCAGAGGAGGAGAATACAGGCGGAGAGGAAAAAAGATGGTCGAATACAGGTTTGGAATCGATTTCTTCAAAGAATGTTGTGCCTGGTGAGTTGGAGGACGATGAGGATCCAACACGTCTGGTCCTTCTGAGGGTATTCATCGATGTATTGCTGCTGCCGGTAACAACATGATTGTCGACGATTGTTGCTGTAAGAGAGTCCTTGGACGTTCTTGAGATGTGTGTAGTGTTGTCTTTGGAGTTGCTGCTGCTCTTGCTGTTGTTACATTTGGCAGTATCGTATTTTCGGCAGTAGAGATCATATTGCTGTTTGACCAAGGCAGAGTAGGTAGTGTTGTCTAGATAGAAGGGATATACAGGAGGGCCATGTGAATAGCTGTCAAATAGAGATACACAGTCTTTGGATTGCGGTCGACCCCGCAGTCGTCCGAAGGAGCCACGATTGTCGTTCAGTTGGCCCATCAGTATTCGGGCTTGGTTTTCGTGGGCCAGCACAGCGTTGCGTATGTGTTGACGTAAGATAAATCGGGACGAAGGTGAAGTAAAGTTATAAATGGAGTAGTCAGATGGAGAAGTCATGTGCGAGGAGAAAGATAAGTGAAAGAGAAGTAAACAAAAGAAAAGTGAATCAGAGAAGAAATTAACCTTGTGGGCGGAGTTTGAAATCGAACAAAGGTGTACCAGAAAGAACTATCCACAGGCCAGTACGGTACAATGTATGTATATACGGTACATGTCACTTGAACGGTTGAAGATACATGTAACCAAGTATCAGTATGGTTATCCATACTATATTTATCGTTCGTGTCTTTTATCAACAGGACACCATGATGCCGCTTATCGTGAGTGCCGCTCCTGCCATAGGACATTGTCAGGTTAAAGTAAAGATAAAGTGAGCTGTAAGAATATCCCAAAAGGAACCCTGCTAATTGTTTGTACAGCACAAGTATCGAGCAAGATGTGATCATCCTGGAACAAAAAATACCCAGCGACATAAAGTTTCAAATTTCTATTCTCTTTGTGCTACATACTTGCACAAGAAGAGCACTAGAAAATCGATCGGGGTACTATGAAACACTCGAACACAATCCTGTTTTCATCCTGTTTGATGGGGGATGCTATGTATAATGTGGATGAGGATGGCCCAATAGGATCTCTCTTTTGCATAGAATGCCTTTTCAGGCCAATGAGCGGGGTTTGAAATACACTTTTCATGCATGATTGCACTTTGTCAAAACAAGACTCGAGCTGAATGGAGATTGTAATGCTGAAGTTGACTGGAAACAAAAAAGGGTTTGTGCTAATGATGATGTGTATGATCACCTTATCTACAGTTGTTCAAGGAGAACGGAGCTAAAATGAGCGGAGTTGGAACATTTCATGGAAACATAAAGGATTGCACATCATAGCGCTTTCCAAGCTATACCTATAAAGATTGGAGGTGGTACACAGAATTTTTCACCAAAAGACATTATATAAAGAGTCTCCGTTCATCACCATCTCTCTCTCTCTTTCTCTTTTCAGCACGCCCTCATCTAAAAGTTATCATGGCCGGCTGGATATCGTCCTCATCATCCTCAACTCTCCAAGAAACTGAACCTTTGCTCGCAGAAGAGGGCACAAATCAACACAGTAATAATGCTGGGATTCCTTATCAAAACACAACTGAACGATTCTAACTCACCTTCATATACATTTTTATTGATAGGCTTCCCACAAAGAAAGCGGCATTTCAGATCGCTCGAAAGCTTGCGGGTCAGTGGGAGGCAATACCGTGCAAAGTATCGGGAGTATTTGGCCGAGTTCATTGGTACCTGTATTTTGATCATATTGATATGTGGTGCCTCAGCTGAACAAACCCTACATGTTGAGCCCAACAAATCATGGTTAACTTCATCTATCGGAAGTGGTAATCACATTCATACTCAACCGAACCAATCAGTCACTCACTTTCATTTTCTCCATCTCTCCAGGCCTTGCTGTTCTGATTGCCATCTGCATTGTGGGTCATGTGTCTGTACGTTTTAAACTCCGCTTCCTAATGCAGAAAAGCTAACCCCCTCTTTTTGATAGGGAGCTCACATCAACCCTGCAGTTACACTGACTTTCTACTGTTACTCTGGATTCCCTGGCAGAAAAGTACCTGGTTTCCTAGCAGCTCAATTCTCGGGAGCATTTACAGGGGCAGCCATCCTGTACGCTGTCATTCAGCCAGCGATCAATGAGTTTGACAATGGTGATCGACAAATCTTTGGGCCTCAAGGCACTGCTGGAATTTTTGCCACTTGGCCTGCCGTTTACGTCGAAAGATACTCCTCTGTACTCTCAGAGGTGATTGGTACTGCCTTACTGTTGCTGATAATTATGGCCACAGGACACCAGAACAATCTGCCCTTTAGAAATGCCCAAGGCTGCTTTATTGCCGTGGGCATCGTCTCGATCTCTCTCAGTCTGGGCTACACGTCAGGTTTCTCCTTAAATCCCGCTCGAGATTTTGGTCCTCGATTGTTTATCGCCCTTGCAGGTAAACGAGACTTGATCCCTTGCTCTAACTGTACTGACCACAACGCATTCTTATCTTCTCACTAACAGGCTGGGGCTCAGACGTTTTCTCTGTCCGTGATTACTATTTCTTAGTGCCAATGTTAGCTCCAATCCTAGGCGGATCTTTAGGTGGGCTGATCTATACCGTTTTCATCGATCAATAAACCTATACTCGTATGTCTTCCCTACTTTGTTTCGTCAATGAGTGTGACAAGATGTCTGAAACTTATCCTTCTTCCATGACGGTTGTTGGATGCATTCATGCAAAATTACTGACACAGTTTCAACTCCGCCATGTCACTATGACCTATTTCTGATCGCCATATTGACATACTTGACTGTTTCAAATACCTTTTCGCTATACTCGGGTAGTAGGGGCTTCAGTATAACTACAATCACAGGGTTAAATTCCAAGGTCAAATTCCTACATGTCCGTATTGGAGCTCATTTTTCTTGTGAACGGGATGGACGACCCAATTTCAATTTTTACATAGACTCAGAAGTACTTTTTATCTATCATCTGATACCAAGAAAGTTTGATTTCCTTGGATGGTTTGCTGCTTTTGGTACCACTCCCATTAGTCGCTTTTGGGAGGCTTCTCGTAGCGTTCCCGGTCGCATACAACATAAAACTGTTTGTTTCTGGGTATCAGTCAATAGATATGCATTGCATCGTGTTGCCTGTGAAATTCGACGGTGGATTGTCCATCTCGGTTCTGAGAAATAAGCAACTCTTAAAAAAAAGGGGGTCAAAAGTTCACATTTTGAATTGATTCAGATTTTTTGATGTTCAAACCCCGCCGCTTGAAGAAAGGACAGACCTTAGAAGGGGAATGCAACAGACAGAACTACCGGGACAGAACCAATCTGTGTATGCTAAATTTTGCGGGCAATAAGGACTGATATGGCGGGGGACTCTCTGAGTCCATGACTTGAGTCCCGGGCATAGCTGGGACTTAATTCAAAATGAAGATAAAACCGCTCCGCATAGGCACAGGAATAATTCTACTCTTCTCACCGGGAATCGATCGGCAAGGGCCTCTCTTCTCCTGGTATCAGGTTCAACAAAAAGACGCCTATCAATTGCGGCTCATCAGCTCGTATGGCGGGTAACGTGGATCAAATACGACGCCAAGGCCGATGATACAACACAACGATAAACGGCGCATATCTCACCAACCTTCCAAGAGAATTGGTGCAATCAATGGCAAACTTCCCCACATATGGTCGATTCTTTTATCTTGCACGTGCCGCCCTTAATCCACCTATCAGCCTCTGCAAGAAGTTGTTCCCGGCGATCGGCGAATGACATGACCGACTGGCGGCGAAAGAACTCAGTCCTGGCGATCCTATTCAACCTATCGTCGCTGAAAATGCATTTGTAAAGGTGATCATGATGTTCAGGAAGAATTTTATAAAAGACTCGGTGCTCATGATGGATTTCCACCCCTGCTATCCCATTTGGCAACATTCAATCTTCTCTGATCCATCCTATTTGTCGTTCAAAAGGTAAGTCCACATCATAGCTTAAGGATGTAGTAGCATGCTCACTCTGATGTGTTATGGATATGCTGCAAACTGAAGCTCAGGAACACGATCATGCCCACACACTCCTCCAACAATGTGTGCCTATGCACTCTATATTTCAACCCCCGATTGGCTATAAGATTATTTTTTGGCCCGCCCTATTATTTTGCTCCTTCTTCCCCTCGTCATTACTTTTTGCCTCCATTGTCATTCTCTTTACTCCACGACGTCGAACGAACGAACGAACGAGCAAACGAACGAACGAACGGTAACTCTCCTCTTCTCACGTCCTGTTCATCTTTTGCTTACCATTACTAACTTTTTGCCTTTTGCATCGCTCCTCTTTCTTTTGACACTAGTTCGGCTACGACGATGACGACGGCAATAGGAACGACGACGATGCTAATGACGACTCCACCACTACTTCATGTCGCCCAAAAAGGCTCTTTTTAAAAATTTCAAATGTAAAAAACATGGGGAAACCCTCGCAAATTTTTTTTAGGTGCACTCCCATTCCATTGTAGAATCTCGTAGTCCAAGTTACTAATAAAAGTGCGCCAATTCCTTGCCCACATCCTTCCGCTACTATCACTGATACTTTTACATAGCTTTGCCGTTTTTGTCCGTCTTTATTTGCTCACTTTTCACAGCAGCTTAGTCATTCCCATTACAATAGCTTGTTGCCATTAGACATTTGCTTAGCCAAGACCCCAAACATAACCTGTACTTTAACCCTTCTATCCTATCCCATCAATAAAGTTTACTTGAATTATCCTACGAAAGACGTTTTTCAAATCCACAACCATGACAATACCATGTATATTATAAAGACCAAACTACGGATGGGTAGCTCATCATTGACAACTCCTAAAACACCATTGTTTTACTAGTTGTAGTGAATCTAATGACTTGTGCATAATCGTAAGGTCTATCTTCGCATACATACAAAGTTTTATTGGCACAATAGATTGGTGGGCTATGGTACAGACTATGTTTGAAGCCGGAGTTAAGCAAATGTCTAATGGCAACAAGCTATTGTAGTGGGAATGACTAAACTGTTGTAAAAAGTAAGCAAATGGAGACGGACAAAGACGGCAAAGCTGTGTAAAAGTATCAGTGATAGTAGCGGGAGGGTGTGGATAAGGAATTGGTACACTTTTATTAGTAACTTGGACTACGAGATTCTACAATGGAATGGGAGTGCACCTAAAAAAAATTTGCGAGGGTTTCCCCATGTTTTTTACATTTAAAATTTTTAAAAAGAGCCTTTTTGGGCGACATGAAGCAGTGGTGGAGTCGTCAT
>LT554731.1:414089-437748 GCA_900079185.1 Absidia glauca
CAAGTAGTAGAGCACCATGAAGCCACTAAACAGGATAAGGAGGATACTAAGATAAGCAAAGCGGATACACACCCACCGGTTGACCATGTTGTTCATAAAGTTGGGTCTTGTAGCATCATCAGAGTTCCAGAGCAACACTTGAAGGAATTCCTTGGTAGCACCATACGCTCGGATAGAAGTGATCCCCGCCACCGTTTCGGTAAAATGACTAAAAAGAGGAGATTTGGAGACCGATTCGATCCGTTTACAGTCCCGAGCAGCATTGACAAACTTGAGTGTGTAATAGATGGTGCCATATCCAACCAGTAATGCAGGGACAATGAACCAAGGAGCCACAAGAACGATGCAAACCAAGATCGCCACCAATGCCACCCAGCCCTTCGCAAATAGCACGTTCTCCTTAGGTAGGTCGGAGTCGATAGTTTCGAGATCACCAGCAAATCGGTTGAGAATTCGGCCCACAGGAGTTGTATCGAAGAACCGAAGGGGAGCATGAAGAATCCGGTCGAGTAGAGCAACGTAGATCTTCCTGCTAGCACGCATTCCACCAATATAAGACATCGCATACCGGATAGTGTTACACAGGATACAGACAAAAGAGATGGCGATGTAGATACCAAGGTAGTATTCCACTTGCTTAGCGGGCGCTCCAAGATTTCCAGTTGAAGAGGAGTTATAGTCAGGGCTGAGTACCATCATGTCATCGTTGTGAGGAGCCTTGCTGTAGGAACTAGACCACTGCTTGATCCACCATGTAGATAGCATATCGGATATTTGGACACCAAGAATCAGCCCGACAAGAATTATCCAGTAGACCTTTCCGCCCACCATTCCCAGGTACTGCTGATAGAGTTGGAGCTTGATCCGACCTTGAGCTCGAACTATAACATGTAAGCATCGGTTCAGTACTGATGGCTATTTCAATCAACTTACATTCTTCTTCAACTAGGGTTTGAGCGTGATTGTCGCTTTGAGGAGACGAATCCTTTTGTTGAGTTTCTTGATCGACAGGGGCATCCTCCTTTGTATCTTGTTCAGCGCCAATGCTTGTCTGCTCGTTCACCAAAGTTGACAATAGACCTTCTTGACCAAGTGTTGACGGGTCTCCGCAGATGTCGATCACACCATTTTGCAAGTGAACCAGATAGGCACACTTTGGAAGGCACAGTTGGACATGGTGAGTGATAAGGATCCTTGTTCTGTTTTGCATTAACGGGCCAACCAAGCAGTGATCGTACAAATGCTTTGCAGTGTGAGCTATGGTAAATTAAAAGCTTGAGTAAGTAACAGCTTATACTAGATCAACCCCTGTTTTCTTTACCATCGACGGCGCTTAGGACATCATCGAGGAGAATGATAGATGCTCGGGAATAAACCGCTCTTGCCAATGCCAAGCGTGCCTTTTGACCGCCACTAAGAGTGATGCCACGTTCGCCGATTTCTGTCGAGTCACCATCTTGAAGGATCTCCAAATCAGGTACGAGGCAGCAGGCCCTGAGGGTACGGTTATAGCGATCTTTGATATAAGGAAGACCAAATAGGATGTTGTCCCGGATCGAAACATTTTGGAGCCATGCCGTTTGAGCCACATACGCCACGTGGTTTTCCAATAGCCACTTGTCGCCGTTATCACCATCAGCAAACTCCGAGGATACCATTCCAGTAGTAGAAGAAGCCACAATGCCACTAGAGAGATCATTCAGCATCGAGTCATGAGAGATACGAGGAAAATGCACCGAGCCTTCAACACAAGGGACTTCATTCAAAAGCGCAAGCATCATCAGCGTCTTGCCAGTACCCGTCCTTCCGCATATCACACTGAGTTCATTAGGTGGGAATGTCGCATTGATGTTTTTCAGGCTGAATGTCGTCAAGTTGTTCTGTTCTTCATCAGTCGCTGTAGCTGCTGTTGTCTTGTTGCCAGGTGGGGATACCCAAGTAATCAAAGCATCCGTGAAGCCGATGATGGATGAAGCTGTGTCCGATGAGTCACCGACTTGCTGTGCCTGAGATAGATCGTCTTCCTTCAAGTAATCTTGGATTCTTCGTAAGCTATATAGACATAGTGTATTAGCATATGGATTTTGATGCAATCATGCGACATTTGCCTACCTGACCATAGCTTGTAGGAGTTCAATGATGTTTTCGGGAAGTGCAGTCAGTTGAAACCGTAGCTGGGTAAAAATATACATGGAGGTAAAGGCCACAGATGGAGTCAGCTCTTTTCCTTCCAGCATAGTGTAGGACCAAAACGAAGATATGATCACCAGCAGCGGTAGACTAGAGAGTGCCATGACCGAGAAAAAGTGAGTAAGTACAAATCTGTAGTCATACATCTGCGTTCTTTTCACGGCTTACCTTTGCATAAGTGTCATGATAACCAGTTCACAGCAGTAAATGATAAACAAGTGGTCCATTTCTTGATTTCGCAGTTGCATCAGCCGAGCCTTCCATTGAGACTCCCAAGCAAAGAATTTGATTTGTCGGATACCACGTAGCACTTCATGGGTCACACTACCACGGCGATCGCGGGCCACCATAATGTCGTCGTAAGAATCAGAGAGTTTCTTCGCAGCGACATGGGTCACAGGAATCGAGGCCGCCATCACCAAAACACCCACTAGAGAAGAGTAGCCCAGCAATCCAAACAGAATCCACACGCCAATCAGAATTTCAATCGCCGAATCCCATACCATATGTGAAAAGGAGGTGAAGTCGCTGAAGATTTTGGCATCCGTGCTCATCAGGTTGATGATATTGCCCGTTGTAGATACTGTTGAAGGTGAATCTTCGTCTGTTGATTTGTCGTCGTTGTCGTCGTCGTCATCATCATCAGTAGTTGCTGAACCAGTCGATGTTGTATGGTTGGGCCTGAGCAGAGTCTTGCGGAAGATTTCCACATTCAAGGACGATCGAACAGCTATTTGGATCAAATGATCTGATAACAGATTAAGTAATGATTAATATGCCGGAAATGTAAGATCGGATCTACAAATTTGTACCTACCGTTTAGATATGTTCGCCCCACAATGATTTCATGGACAATGACGGCCAAAGCTTGGGCAAGGATACACAGCACAGCTTGGGTATAGAGTTGAGAGTATCGATCAGGTTGCTTGTCCTTGTCCATTTCCGTCAGTTCTTCAAGCACCAGCAAAAATTGTTGCATCAATAAGGGAGCGATATAGAGCGAAAAGGAGGCCACAATAGTCCACGAATATTGCTTGATGAATATATCTTTATGGGCCACGAAGAGTCGACGAAGAAGAGTCCAGTCAGTGCGGTCGCGAGTTTGATCCATGTTCTTTAGGGCAGTCAAGCTATTGATACGAGGGGGCAATCCAAGCACTTCAGTATCAGGTATGTTCTGTTCTTGCTTGTAGTAACGCATGGCCGAGTCAACAAAAGGATCCACATAGTTGAAGAGGACGGAGCTAAGGATGGAGCTGCTGTAAAGGGGAAGTAAGATCGATCCGGCCTGCTTGCGAATGTCCCGCCCCATATCATCCCAGTAGAGTCGGTCGTAAGGTATTGTTGCCGTGACAATGGTCAGATCAAGTTCAAGTATCAAGACAAACAAAGAAGGCCACACCGTCAGCCAATCCATCTTCCAGTCGACAAAGGTACCAGTCCACACCACCTTGATCCAAAACCGAAGCAACGTATAGCAGAGCATCAGCGCCAATAAAAGGCACAAGTGAGTGTTTAAAACGCCGCCCCACAGATTCGGAAGTCGATAGTAGCTGCTGATCCACGCAAGGGACACCACATAGACGGAGGCGGCAAAGACAAGCGAGTTTTCCACAGTGTCGTTGATCCCATTGTCTTGAACCTTCAGAAAACTTGACGAAAGCTGGTAGCCATTCACCAAAGCAATAGCCAAAGTCTCCACTATCAATCGGGGAAACCGGTAGTCCTTGAAGGGTTGCGCGAGGTCCGGATTCATCCCATCCAGATGACCGCCGTGTTGTCTCGATCTCCGCCGGACCAAGAGAGTGCCAACACTTGCACAAGAAGCACCAACTATCCCTGCAGAGAAGTAAAAGAGGGCAGTGTCACTATTCATAATGTCCTGAATGAAGGAAAAAGTAAAGAAGAGATAAAAAAAAGTAAGTGAGTGTCAATGGTCAGTGATATAGCCAGCTGCGGCATAATCTGAGTTACCTCAAGTTGCTTGAGTAACCTGCAAGTGTGTCAGTTCGGGTAATACTACCATTTGCGATCACCAGGAGGAGCTGAGCTTAGGCGATTCTGTATGACACATGGTTGAAGAGTTAGCCAAATTGTAGCAGAGCTGGCTCTATTTTGAGTGTTTTGTTTACCTTCCACTGTCAAGCACCATGTCTCTTTTAACTGTTACTAAGCACCATATACTGATAAGCGGTTTTTGTGTTGGTAGTTGCATAAGGACAAGAGTCAAAGGTGAGGAGGGTCGGTGAGATGCCTAGCTAGTGAAGAAGCAATGTCGCAACGTCTAGTTGAGTGTTGTAACCATTGTCGTTCAAAGATGAAGGAGGGTAGGATATGACATTATGTATAAGCTATCACTGGGAATAGATGTATTGCAGGGTTCGGTAAAAAGGAATGTCGTGAGGTCAGGGAAAAGGAGTAAAATGAAACGGGAAGAAAATCCCCGCAAAGAAAAAAAAAAAGGTAGTTGGGTGATAATAATATTCCAGCTCCGCCCAATGGCTGAAAGCGTAAACTTTGTTTGGCTAGGGTTTTGTCTACAGTGCAATATGGATTTTCGCTCTGTATCAAGTATCTCAATGGCTCAAGCGCACATTTGACTTGCCACTTTGGCTTTTGACGTTCACCTACTTTGTCCAGTTGGTAAAACCAATGACCTGAATAGTTGTGAAAAAAGTGCCAGCCAATAATTTCAAACTCCGCACGTTGGAAAAAATGATGGACCATGCCCCATGAAAAGTGTCACTTTTTCTTGAGCATCAATTTCCTTGTGAACGAAATAACCAATCCTACTTCAAATTTAACATGAAGAAAGGTCTGCTTCGTATCTATCGAATGGATTTATGTATTTTGGATTTTCTTGATTGTATTGCCGCTGATAGGAGCTCTCAAGTCATTCGCTGTTTTGGTGCTTTGTATGGACTTATCAGACGCACATGTTATATGAAACAATTTTGCGTAACATGGTTCGATAGATATAAATTGTATTGTAACGTATGTGAAATTTGAAGGCGGGTTGTTCATCTCAGTTTTGAGAAATAGGGCAACTACTGACAAAAAGCTGGAGTTGGAAATCGAAAATTTTCCAAAAAGTTACAAAACATGTTAAAACTCCGACGGTCGGCACTATAAGTGTAGTTTTGTCTCCCTTCACGATTTTTTCGCTTCTTCTTCCCACCTTCAATTCTTTGACCTTTCCATCGACATGGCGATCTCTCTGACTTTACTTTTATCAACAAGCACCATTCAACAATTAGCACAAGGTAACTCATCGCTCCCCACAATAAAGCTCACCTTTCTCCTACTATGACTCCCCTTTGTCTTTCTCACCATTACTCTTGCTTTTCTCAGTAGAATGAATACATTGACAACAGATATAGGCTCTCTGGCAGCATGACTGGTTGGACATGTGGCTAGATTAGGGATGATTACTTTTTCGATAGTAGATCCTCAAGACAGTGCTCTGTTGAAAAACACTATCCATTGCCCGAGCTCATTGCCCACTAGCACCAACATTGTAACACAGCCAGCCTGATCTCCTCCCCGTTTTCCCCCTTATCATTACACTACAGTAGTTATGTTATACCAGGCGCTCCCATTCCCACCCGGACCTATAGCTTAGCCATAGATACCATTAGTTTGAAGTAAAGCAATCAATAAAACTCTCCTTTTAACTTTACCAAATCCTACATTTGAAGCCACGTGCACCATCTTTTCTTGCCGCTAGCATTCCCCAATGATAAAACCTAAAATCATCATCGAACAGATTTCACCTTCTACTTGATTTCATAAGGAAAGCAAAGAAGGAGGCTTTTCCCTAGCATGCTGAGTTTTGAGAGACACAAGATCGGGTTAATGCATATCCATTGCTATTAGTCTAGATTAGACAATGAGAAAGTTGCATTTTAAATGACGACGAAACGCACCCTATCCCATCATTGCAAACTCCGAATGAGCACCAATGATTTCATTATCTTCGTTCACTAGGCGAAAAAAAAAAAAGAAGCCTGCTAGGCACCCGCTGTTTTACATGATGGTATCGCTCTTAACATGGCCCCTTTTTGGAGAAAGTTGTTAAGGAAACGGAAGGATATCGGATCACGGAAGGAAAAGGATGGTCTGATTATCTCGAAGCAACAAATCATACGGCTCATTTTGCTTCCGGCATTCCAGTCTAATCCGAATTCGACTATTTTGGAAATTGAAACCCCGCCCGCATATAAAAAACCAGAGAAAGCTAAACTCATTCTTCTCTTTTTCTTTCCATTCTTTTCTTCTTCACCACAAAGTAGACAACCACAACATGTCAGCAGCCACCACAACAATGAACACAGCAAGTGTGCCTGAATCAAAATACCGGTCCATGTTTAGACCCACCAAGCTTTGGAGAACCAACAAGACGGCGCCGATGATGCCTGCCTCTGACGACAAGACCGAAGAAAAGCCAAGCCTAGTGGATACACCGACCAGTCCCTCCATGATGAAGATGCCAACCATGAAACTGCCATCACCTTCCCTACCTTCGTTCCACAAGAAACCCGATAACTCGATGGCTCTCAAGGAAACAGGCAAAAACGAGGTGTACGAATTGTCGACGGTGAATGATTCTGGGGTGTACCTCGCTCCTGCTCCTGTCCAGGGGAAGCATGACCATTGGCTAGGTGTGGATGAAGATGCTTTCCGGTTTTCGCTACCATCGAATGATTGCTTGACGACTATGTCTGGTCGGCCACACTCCTTCTACACACCCTCTTCTGTGATGATTGCCTCTGCCGTCTAATTCCTTTTGTACATTGTTATCCCCTCTTCTTCGTACTTCATATCATCTCTGTATCTATAATCTTCCTTTTTGCCCCTGTACTATCCCCCATCAAGCTTCTACCATCTTAGTTTACTACCACTTTTAATGCTACCCCCATCTAACTTTTTAATAAAAACCTAAACCAAACCAAGTTTGTCATAACCAAACTGCTATACACATGATTGGGCAATTGATTTAGCCGTAGCTCCGACTTGCCAATCACAAAGACTGTTTATTCTATTCTACTTAGAAGTGGTATGATGATGATGATGATGATGATTTATCGCAGTGCTATACCCTTTCTAATCTGCAAACATCGTACTAGATCTAATTGTAATCTTGTCCTTCATACCAGTAGGGACCTATGACACTAAAAGTGAGAAGACGTCTTTTTGCTGCAGGATTCTTTGTCATACCACTTTCCACCACACTTGATGTCATCGAGAAGAGCCATGTTTTACTGAGTTTCCATTGTTGTTCCAGTCCTTTGTTCCTCCAGACGATGATGTTCTTTTTTACGGGGTTGTCCATTCACCTATTTATAGAAGACCGAGTCTATTTTCAACTCCGATAGACACCCCACAATGAAGCTCGGCGGCCATGACAACAGGTTCTGTTGGGAACAAAGAAGGTGAAGAACAAGAAGAATAGCCGGTCAGTGTATCACATGATGCAATGCATGTTTGTATTCACATTAAGATTACCTTTTCATCCAACCAAGTGGATCGTGTTACCAATGTCAGGGGCACCCTCGAGGCTGTCTACATGCTTCGCACTGTTGTAAAGAGAGCGATCACAAGTTTGACCCATTCTTCTGATAAGTGAGACAAATCGTAATCCTATTCTTTGGTTCCCAAGATAACAGTAAAGAGATTAGGACAAAGGCATTGTTTATTGGTTCCCGTCATAACACCTTTAGATGGGATAGTAATACTCTACATCTAGCTTCTATATATATTAGGGGGAAGGTCGATTAATCCTTGTTGATCTTGAGAGAGAAGTCTACATGGGGTACACCTTGAGTAATTGTACTCATGCTGAGGATATCAATGTCTATGGAGAGAGAGGGAGAGAGAAACGAGTCAATATAGAATGGATGATCCTTCTTTTTCTTACCATCACAAAAGTATTGGGCACAGGTTTCATAGGTGATCCCACCGCTGCTTTCGATCATAAAGTGATTGACACCTTTTTCGGCCCACCGTTGCTTGATGTTCTTCGCAGCCACCTTGAGACCTTCACCAGTGAAGTTATCCAGCATGACAATATCGGCACCAGCGGCAATAGCTTCGTCAGCTTCTTCTTCGGATTGACATTCCACCTCGATCTTCAAAGAGAAGCCACAGACAGCACGTGCATTCTTGACAGCAGTTGTGATCGATCCCGAGCTCCAGACGTGGTTGTCCTTCAACATCACCATAGAAGATAGATCCATACGATGTGTATCCAATCCACCAACGAGTACACCATACTTTTCAACCAATCGGAACCCAGGGGTGGTTTTTCTTGTTGCGGCGATCACACCCTTAAAACCCTTAGAAGTCTGTAGATCATGTACTTGACGGGCTCTGTCAATAACAAGTTTCATCATCAGTACATGTCGTGCATATTCCCTTTATGCCATTCTTCTATCTTACCTTAAAGCAATGCCACTACAGCGACACAGTATATTCAAAGCAGTTCGTTCACCCAACAAGATCTTGCGAGCTTTACCATAAACTTGAGCAACCGCCAGCTTGCCTTGAGGTGATAGGTGTGAGCCTTCTTTATGCGTCCATTCAACCCTACGCAATAAAGTGAGACATAATATGATAAGCATGAGATCATTGAGCCTTGGATGTAACCTCACCGACAATCCAATTGTTTGAAGACTTCGTCAAAGAAGGGGACCCCAGCCAAGACACCTTCGGCTTTACAGTATAAGGTGGCCACTTTATCTTCGTCACCGACAACATAACCTCCATAGTCAAAAGACGGAACGTCTTCTTCCAAGTATTGGGCAATGATAGACTTGTAGTTGGTAGCAAGTAAATGGGAATAGTCCATTGCCGATATGAATGTAGGAGAAAGAAGAAAGGTGGAAAAATTAATTGGACATGGGGTAGATATCAAGATGTTTCAAATGCCGACAGATACGCAGTGATTCAACTTCACTATACTTCAAGCAACGCTGTTCAAGCTCCGATTTAGCCTCTTGGGCCTATTCTGAGTGTTGCTAATTCTCTGCCTGTATGCTTAATCACAAGTGGGTGGTATGCTATGCTAGACGTAAGACAATGCACGCTTAAGCGAGATACACTTATGTAAGTCATTCAAGTTGTCAAGTTCCTTAATGCATGCCCTAAAGCCGATACAACACCTGGTCCAACGTCGAAAAAACCCCGCCACTGATCAAACGCTGAGAGGAGGAAGTTTCGCTGAGTGAAGCGATAAAGTGCTATTCCATGCTCACAATAAGCATAGCGATAAAGTTGAGCGGGAGTATGGTGCAAGCAAACCTGCTATTGACATGCCCCTTGAACTATCGTCTAAGATGAAGATAGTAACTAGTGCGCGTGTGCATCTTTCTTTTCTTGACAGCTTCCTTGCCTACACCCTATTTTTGAAACTCCGTGTCGCACGAAATAAAAAATCAAGGCACTTTTTTTTTTAATCCTCTTTCTTTCCCTTTTGTCTACGATCACCATAGTCTCTTGTTTGAGCCTTGTCTCTTCTTCTCTTTTTCTAGTCAACTCATCTTGCCATGGCTTCCAACGTCAGCGACTTTGAGAAGGTGCTCCATCTCATGCAACAAAATCTGGAAGAATCCCACAATGACAATATGACAGTAAGTCCCACTTGATCTCGACTTGTCTTGCTCATCTCGAACGATATTCACAAAACTCACTCCTCTTTGTAACTGATTACTTCCTTGTTTGTAGTTGAAAGCGCAAATAGACGAGCTCAAAGACCAAATGAAAGAGCTAGGAAAGGATAATGACTATCTTCGCAATGTAAGTTTGACATTGGATGGACTAGTTGACTAGGTAGAGATGGTAGGTTGGATTTGGTAACTAACCACGACCCTTCTTTATTATGACAAGCAGAAAATCGCTGGGGTTCAACAAGATAACTCAACTTACAGCCACACACAATCACGACTAGAAACACAACTTTATGCTCAGGAACAAGACACCAGTGATCTCCGTAAACAGGTGCAGCAACTGACCAAGGCCAAGAAGGATGCTGAACTGAAGCTGCAAATGGAGCTCACCACCTTTGAAACCGATCGAACAGCATGGCAACAAAAGGAAGTGGACATGTATAATCAAATCCGAACTCTCAGTACGGCAGGCGGTGAACCTCGGACCCCTCGGACCCCTCGTCGACGCAGTGTCACTTCTTTAACCCTCGCCCCTTCTTTTGGCTTCCCTGCTCCGTTGACTGAGATTGGTGAAGAAGATAATCCTCACTACCCACCTACTCTATCGGCCTCTTCCTCTACCACCACCACACAAAAGCGCAACAGTCGATTACTCATGATGGATATCAACGATGACGATGGATTTGTCAGTGGATCTACGACACCCAAGCTGGCCACAATCGACGCTTCTTATGCCCGGGAAAGCAAGATCGCTCAACGAACTATCAAGGCTCAAGATAAACTGATTTTGGATCTCAAGGCCGAATTGGAACAGCAAAAGTCAATGGTGCAGGATCGTGATTCTCAAGCCCAACGCCAATCTTTACGCATTCAGCATTTGGATCATGAAATCGCCAGTGTCAAGCAAGTCAACCGGTCGCTCATGGAAGACAACGAAAGCTACCAGATCTTGTTGCATGAAAAAACTATCAGCGGGGAATTCATGATGAATCCAATCATGCAGGTACGAGTGGCCGACTGACATCATTTTGCTTTGATTTGGCATTAACATCATTGATCTTTGTTGTAGGTTGAAACGAACGATTCCTCCAAGGATGCTTTGGAAAAGACTGGTGGTGGTGGCCTGAATCTAGCGGCGGAGCTCAACTTGGCGAATGACTTTGAAGCTACCCAAAAAGCAAATGAAGTGGATATCACAGTACAAAGTAAGATGAAAAGTCGTATATAAGCAATTCTCTATCAAGACAGTCTAACCATTTAGTCTGTTCTTAGAACTCACTGACGAAGTCAAGATCTTACAAGATACCAACCGTGCCTTGCAACTTTACATGAACAAAATCCTGATGAAGATTATCGACAACAAGCAGCTGGAAGATGTCCTCAGTATCGATCAACCAAAGCCAAAGCCCATGCCCATCATCACCTCCAGCAAGGAAACAGAACCAGTCGAAGCTCCCCCTAGAAGTGCTGGACTTGGACCTGCCCCTACACGTACCTTTTCAAGCACATTACTCAACAAAGGTACAGCTACTCGTCAACAACGCCGGCGCACCATCTCCTACTGGGGTTCCAAAGCACCCGCTCCTCCAGCCCTTCCTATTACTACCACTACCACCACCAATGCTGATCACACTGTCAACAACAAAGGACGGCCCTCAGCATCAGCAACCCCCTCACCATCATCCATCACACCAACACAAGACGATCCTACCATTCGACGTCATAGTGCCATGCCAAGTAGCACTGCCAACACCAACGGTAACGGCGGGTGGGCAAAGGCGTTAAGAAGAATGAGCATCGGCTGGTCAGCATCGCCTCCCCCAACCAACTCCACCACTACCATCAATAACAACGGCAAATCCTCGGATGCAGCAATGACCACTCCTCCATCCAGTATCCACGGATCCACCTCCACCTCCACCTCGTCGTCCTTGTCTTCAGCCAATGATGAATTGAGCTCTTTGGAATCTTCTCGCATGAATCGACCCCCAAGCATGAGCCGATCGGGCAGCTCCACTACCTCTTTGCGTGCAAGTAATGAATTGGCCACCCTTCAAGAAGAATGATGCATCATCATGCCTTGATCCACTTTGACTTTTTTAAAATACCCACGTTTTACATCCTAGTGTATCTACCCCCTCATTCCCATAGCAACCCTTTTGTTTTAACTCAATAAAATCCAAACTGACAACCGCTTTATAATCTAATCTAAAAGACCAAGGGTAGACCGTACGATTTGTGCACAGCCTTGTACAATGCCAGTAGAGAAGCGCCTTTTTGCTTCCAAAGTCCGTGGAAATTACATCATGCATTGTAGGTGTCATGCTCGTGTCCTGAATTTTGTGGGGTGAGAGGGGAAGTTGGCGGGATTTGAAAATATGATAAGTCTCCACTTACACGAATTTTATGTTTTACTTCTTCTTTCCTTCCACTGATACTTTAACACAGCCTTTCCGTCTTTGTCAATCTCCATTTACTTGGTTTTTACAGTAGTTTAGTCATTCCCATTACAACTCGTTCCCATTTACACATTAGCCTAACTAGGGCCTTAAACATAGTCTGCACCATAGCCCATTAGTCCTGTTGTATCAATAAAACCTACTTTTACATTCTCCCAAAGACTTTTATCTAATACATAACCATGACAAGACCATGTACATTAAAGAGACCAGTTATTTAAGGGTTGAGTCTCCAGTATGATCTGTATAGTGTCGCCCACCCATTGATCCATCATATCCTATCCCATCACCAATGTCTCCAGTCTCTTATCCTATACCATCCTTTTAATACCCTCGCGGTCTGTGTATTAGGCACTAGTTGGGCCAAAAGGTGTCAACACCATAGTTCAAACACCGCCAAGCGACGAAGTAGACAATAAAAAAAGAGTCAGGGCTTGGCGCACCGGGTGATATCTACCGCTACACACCAGAGTCTTCGAGACCACTGAAGCTTATGCAAAAGAACAAAGTCATGGAGATGGGTTCAAGTAACTTTTTTATTAACTACATGAGACTATGCTTAAGCTACATTCCTAGTGGGTGGCAGTGAATACAAGGCTTGTCATGGAGTGACTAATCTAGTGTAATGAGCCAAGGGGAGCAGACCAATGTTATCCAAAGTATCAGTATTAGCAGGCGTTGGGAATGGGTCAAGGGATAGTGCATTTTATAGGTACAATGGCTAGGTAATCTACTATGGGCAGGATGAGTGCAAATAAAAAAAAAATTCAAGGGTTTCCCCATGTTTTTTACATTTGAAAATTTTAAAAGTGCCTTTTTGGGCGACATGAAGCAGTGGTGGAGTCGTGAATAGCATCGTCGTCGTCCCTATCGTCGTCGTCATCGTCGTAGCCGTTCTAGTGTCAAAAGAAAGAGGAGCGATGCAAAAGGCAAAAAGTTAGTAATGGTAAGCAAAAGATGAACATGACGTAAGAAGAGGAGCGTTACCGTTCGTTCGCTCGTTCGCTCGTTCGTTCGTTCGTTTGTCGTCGTGGAGTAAAGAGAATGACAATGGAGGCAAAAAAGTAATGACAAGGGGAAGAAGGAGCAAAATATTAGGACGGGCAAAAAAAATAATCTTATAGCCAATCGGGGTTTGAAATCTAGAGCGCATAGGCACACTTGTTGGAGGAGTGTGTGGGCAGTGCGTGATTGAATGGCGCCTACTTTCTGGTTTGGCTCCAAGGGGTGTGATTCGCACCGGTACATATCAGAGTGTCTAAGACAACCGGGACTCAAATGTAAAAGAGTAAAAGTCATGGACATGGTTTCAAGTATATGTATCTTTATTAGAATGACACCGTTTGGAGACTATATAACTAAGAGATGGAGAGTATAAATAAAGACTAAGGGTTGCCATGATCATTTTCGGAGGACTTGATTGGTGTAGCTCCATAGTTCCCAGCCGAGAGAGGTTCCTCAATGCCCATCAAAGAGATATCATAGCCATTATCTTGCAGATACTGTTTAAAAGCACGATCTTCTTCCTCCAATCCGTCAGGGCCAACATCTTGAAAAGCAAACCAAGAAAACACACCGGTTACAATAGCGATGGCGCTGCCAACCAAGAAGGGGGCCCGTAAACCAAGATGTTCCCGCATCGGTCCAAAAGCGATAGTACCTACTGTTGCACCCACCTTGCCAAATGCTGCTGCAATACCGTAGCCAGTTCCTCGGACAGAAGAAGGGAAGCTTTCCATGCTGAGCAAACCCATAGTGTTTCCAGGACCCATCTCGGCCAAGGCAAGGAAGAGGCCATAAAGGATTACAAAGAGAGGGAAGCAGTTCGTAGACAAAGGTTCAAACGTGCCACCGATAACCATTCCGACCACGCCTAGTGAGATCAAACCCAAAGTCAACGTTTGCCGTCGCCCGATTTTGTCGACGAGAAATGCCCCTGAGACACATCCTGGGAGGTAGAATGAGTATAGCAGAATATTCCAAGCACAAGTGATGATCATGGGCTGTCCTCCCGCCACCTGGTTGATGATAACCGAAGAGAAGACGCCATTGGGATAAGAGATAAAGTCGTATACGAACCAGGTAAATGACACCGCAAATAGTTTTCGCCAATACCGTCGGAAGATCAGCCAGTAGGGAACCTTGATTTTCAATGCGTTGGCTTTGTATTGCTTAGTATCAGTCATTTGCAGGCGGACTATATAAAGGACATAATAGCATCATGAGCATGATGGAAGTACACAAAAGTGTGTAGTACAAGAGATAAGGGAGGGGAGAGGATCACTTACAATACAAAACAATCAGAGGAGGGATGACACCAAGGCCCAGTGACAGTCGCCAAACAGGTGCTAGGTTGTCCTCTGAGTAGATGGCCAATAAGATGAGAGGAATCAGAGAAGAGATCACATAGCCAAGGTCAATAACAAAGTTAGTTAACAAGACAAACAGTTTGCCTCGGTTGCCAGGGGAGACTTCGTCAGCGGATTCACCAGCTGATACTGAGCTACAAGGATATTCACCTCCCACGCCAACTACAAGAGAGGAGCAAGTCAGGGATGATTCGCTTTGTCTAATCGATCTTGTTATTTCAAAACTTACCACCTACAATAGAAAGAATGCATATGAGTAATCGATCGTTACCGCCCCGCCCCCTGAATTATACCTAAAACACCTCGAGAGATGACCATCATCCAGAAGAGTCCTTGAGGAGTTGATCCATTAGACAGGGCTGACATGGCAGCACCCACAATGACAAACCCTGTTGTTGCCACCAATCCAGCTTTGCGACCAATCCGATCCACAAAAAAGCCAAATCCCTACATACATATAGCAGAAGAAGGGGGGGAAGGGTATATTAGGTGGGTTCGTACAACTCTATCTTTTTTTTTTAGAATTTGGTCCCCCTCCTCCTTACCAATTGCCCCACCACACAGCCAACAAACATAGCATATGATAAACGGGAGGACACAGCGTCGTCAAAGACCTCCTTTCCATAGATCTTACCCAAAGCCAAGTTGATAAAGCTGAGTACACCACTTTGATAACCATCGCTTAGTAAACCAGCAGCACTAAAAACCATGTTAAAAAAAGATGCAGCAGAGGTCGGGTTCTTAGTGCTATCAGACTGCTTGTTGTTACCGTCCATCAATGGGGTTGTGTCGCTAACTTCGCCATCATTGTCATTGTCCACATTGCCTTCTTCATAGTCGAATTGGTGGTTGCTGTGGAGGGATCGTCCCATTGAGAGATTGGATGCATCCATAGGAAGGGTATTTAGTAAGAAGGTAGTGTGGTCTGTTGGTGAGTATATCAATGTAAGTGGCGATTTAGATTGTTTGCCGGGTTTCAATGAGAAAAGAAAAGTAGAAGAAGAAAGAGAATAGGAAGAAAAAATGTGCACTTGGCTTTCAATAGCTTTTAATTCAACCTCCGCCCAATGCCAAATTTGGCGGAGTGTGAATGTGAACGAATGACCAGCCTAGTGATACAAAGTGTTCGATTCTATAGACGGAGGCAATGGATACATTGAAGTTTATTCAGGCAAATATAAAGGAAGAATAAGGGAATGAGGAATACTGTAGTTTAGTGTAGGTATATCAGCTATATCTTGGCGATTTCAGTCCTTTAGTTCTTCAGGTGGGGGAACAAAAGGGGTCCATGTCAGCTTCTTGGGATCCACTTGAGGTAGCCGTCGTTCCTTGACCTTCTTATTGTAAGCCTTGACCAGTTCTAAATCAATCTGCAGTCTGTATTTTCGTGACGCCGATGAGGGTGATGGTATATTTGTCCCTTTCAAGGTTCCTCGGCTGGTTGTATTATCGTGGTCTATAGTATTGTCGGATGATATCATGTTGTTTAGTTGTAGCGTCGATACTATGTCATCCAAGGTCATGCTTGTTTGTGTGCTGATATCTAGACAGGGGTTAAGGGGAGATGGGTTAACTTTATCTTTTCCTTTTGTACCGCTTGTTATGCTTACCTTGTACGCTGATTGGACCAGTCTGATGTTGAAGCAAGCGAATAAGTACACCTTTCCAATAACTTTGGTAGCTGATCAGGCCGAGATCAGATAAAGGTCGTTCAGGGGATCCCAGGCGTCCTTCGCATTTACTAAGAAGATAGCCTAGGCAAAAGTATCAATCAATGCTTGGATCGGTGCCCTTCTCCCAATACTTACTAAAGTCAATCAGGAAGTGGCCATATCCTTTTCGTTGATGATTGGGCATGGTCAGGATACAGGACACATTGCAATCCATTACCGATTCTTTCTCCTATCCAGATAAACAACACTAAAATCAGTCATTCGTTCTTGACACTTTCGCATGATGGATACCAACGAGTCTTACCTTTGAGAAGTATCCCACAAAGTGGTAGCCGCCCTTGTCAGATTCGGTCATTACATAAAAGAGGAAGGGCTCCACGTCGTAGTACAGAGTTTTGTGATCCAGGAACATCTTGGCCAAGAGACAAAGGTTTTGACAGTAGATTTTGTTCTTCCCACCGTCCACTTCAAAGACAGACAGGGTGCCATCTCTGTAGATTTCATCGCCGGGAGGATGGAACGCAGTGCAATTCACCTAAGTAGGCAAAATAGATGAGACTTCAGTGTCACTTCCACCAAACATACCCCACTTACTTTATGCCGGCCCGCAATGTATTCGGTTTTCATATACTTCATGCAGAATTCGCAAATGTACAGTGTGGAGTACTGGCTGTATTCTTCAGGGTAGGGTGCAACGTACCAGGTGTCCATAAGGTGGTCGCCGAATCGGATTTTGTTGATCTTGGGTAAAGGTGCCTTTAAGAAGCTAAGCGATCCACCTCCAAAGGAAGAGACTCGGTCCTTTTTCGTGAGTCGATCGGGCTGCTGTCCATGCTAAAAGAAAGTAGGAAGAGTTAGTTTCGTAAGAGTGACCTTTTGTTTGCCTTGTTTGCCCACCATTAGTACCTTCTCCGCCTTTTCAAAGAGTTCCTTATCGTGTTTCGTAGGAGTGCCACGGATAGTGCTTGATTCATCTTTGGTGATATAATGGCCGAAGGTAGCAATAAAGTCCATGATCTTCCGATCCGCGCTCTTGGTGAGGGTTGATTCATTGGGCATCGCTGCTATTTCATTGTGCTGTTTTTGTTTTTTGCTCGTCTTTTCTGGTGAAGCTGTGCTGTTGATTTCGCCCCGATTCGACCGTGGTAGTACGAGATGTAGGCGTTTGGATTGGCGCTGTGCTATAGTGATCGTAGGCTGTGGTGGAGTTGTTGTCGAGATGGAGGCTGTTGTCATCTCCGATGTGGGCGGATTCGTACTGTCTCTTCTTGCCTTTTCGGTCGATCCCTTTGCTATACAGTCGTTGTCAAGGCCTGCTTTATGACGAGTTGATGACCGCATAGATCGCCTTGTTGGATACTGTTCTAATATGCTTCTTCTTTGTTGTATAGGCTCGATCTTTTGATTTTCGGATAGAGTCGATAATGCTGAATCAAGGGGCTTTGGTCGTGAGTGGGATTGATGTGGAGGTTGTGCTGAAAAGCTCGAGCATATGTCACAGCGCCAGTCATCTACGTAAAATCAACCAAGCTGGAGTTAGTAATGAAGGAGTAAAACTATGATGTTGCCTTACCATAAGATTGACGTCGCATACGAGAAGAGCAAGTAACATGGACGGATCGGTCACACAAGACACAGATTAGCATTTTCGCCTACGTGAATAACATATACTGACAAAGTAAGACTACTTGTTTTGATGTCGTAATTCTATTACCTTGTTTCTATTGGAATGGCACTGTGTGCATATTTTACACTCTTTACATTGCCAACTGTAAGATCTTGCCAAATCAAGGGAGGAGCCACTCAGACCAGTACAGGAAGCATGGACTGAAGACAGAGGTCAAGAAGTCAGTACAGGCAAAAAGGACGACCAGGACCTTTTCCGTTACTTACCGTATCGCTGACAGGCAAAGCAAGTAAGACTGGGCATTGCTTTCCCCTCTTCAACTTTGTTGTCGCATATCCCGTTACATAGATAACAAAGTCCGTGGGCACACTATTAGAAAAGTGGGACTAATTAGTACAGGTAGACAGGTAGACATCCATTCACACTCTACAACGATATACATCAACCGGTGTGTTGCTGAGAGGTAAGCTTGATAACCTTGTTTTCATTACGTAGAGAAGGAGTGACAACGCCAATAGAGGGAGATATAATACCAGGGCAACGAAACAAAGAAAGAGAGATTGAAAGGAAGAAAGAAAGAAAGACGGACGTTTCTCAGTTCCCCAGGACTTTTGAAGAAACGGAAATTTCAACCCCCGACAAAAGTTGCCTTGCTGTGTCAAACTCGAATGGCCACCCAAATGAATCAAGGAGACATTTATGGGCTGTTGGAAGTTTAGTGAGTGTTCCTTCAGGTCAAAAGTGTGTGAGTGTGAAACGATACGGAGTTTGAACTAAAAGGAGAAGTTTCCTGTCAAACAGATCAAGTGTTTCGCTTACGTCAAGTGATAGTACTTTTACGCCGGCCGAAATGTTCGTGTGTAAACCGTAACTATGATATTCCTTGATCACGAAGCGTCAGTTGCCTTGCTCACCAAGTGCTAGTTACTATCTCTTTGTTGATTGGGGCGGTAAAATTAGCAACTACAGGCCACAAGGATGCGCTATCGCTGAGTTGACGTGTAAAATATGCACAGATCACGGGGTTCCACCCTTCGTACATGCTTGTGGATTCTCCAAAAGTATAAAGAGGAGAGTCTACTACTTTGCTTCCTTTCCTCTCCATTTACAATCCACAACTCCGTTGGTGATCGACTGCATTGACAATGTCTTACAGTGGTCGAGAAATTCCGAAACTCCGACAGACCCCTTTTTCGTATCATGTACTGCCTCTCTCCACAGTCAAAGAGAAGTTTATCAGTGCCTGGGAAAGTCTTACATGGCCAATGATAAAGATGATTCTCAAAGCCAACTTATCGGTTACCTTTGCTTTATGTGTCATGTTCTATCATCCATTCTTAGAAACAGCTTCTGTAGCAACAGCTTTGACTCCAGTGGCCGTTGAGTTTGTTCTTCCATGCCAATCTTCGAGCTGCATAGCGGAGGTTGAAAATTTAAAAAAAGAGACAATTTTGGGAATTTTTACAAAATCGGCGACTCACACTCTTCTTTTGCTTTCACATTCATTATTGGTACCAGGATGCTGTTTTGGGCGCTTTCATGTGTACTATCTCTGCGGCTTACTCTATTCTAGGCACGTACTGTGCTTCATTGGTACGGGATGTCAATAGCCAGTCTCTTGCTCAACCTCCCTTGTGCGGGGTCCTGACTTCCTTCCTTATGGTGGGCGCCTTTGTTCTCAACTATGTCAGGGTCAAGATGAAACAAGCAAACGTTGGTGGTAATGTAGACAAGAAAACAGCATTGTATCAAGAAGGAATGTACTGATCCAAAAAGCTTACTTTAAATAGCAATGTTGTCGGCCATGATCATGGTGCTAAGCTTGACAGGAGCGGTACTGGATCGCCAATGGACTCCTAGTCATGTGGTAAGTAGAAAACACAACATACAGAGTCTGTAGTCTTTACTAACTCTTTTCTTTTCAATAAAAATGCCAAGTAGCTTATCTACTTGGTATCAGCTTTGGCCGGGTTTGCTATCATGATATTGGTATCCCTCTTGTTATCACCCGAAAACAGCACAACAACCTATATTCAAAAATTGGTCAAGACCTTGGAGACGTTTGATGAAATGGCAAAGGAACAAGTGGATGGGTTCTTTGGTTTTAAACAACGCAACTTGGCTGATGAAGGTGTAGGCCATGCCCTGGATTCTCCTGCTTTGGTACACAAAAAGACCGACGCTTTGCTAGTGTCTCTCAATCACAAGAAACGAACGAGTGGCCGTGGATTATCTTACAACACTATCTCTCCTGCTGATATCAAACGACTGAACAAAATCATGAAACGACTTCGCACACCTTTACAAGGCATCGCTATCGCTCATACCATCGAAGCCAACATGTGGAAACTGGAACTTTTGGAGCACAACAAGAACGCCTCACCATACAGTAACCTCGGCCCACCCAAGATATCAGTCATCAATTTCTCATCACCTCTTATTTTAACACCATTTGCTGAATATGGACTCGGGGATTATCGGCCTAACGACGAAGATTTGCCTAGCAACGGAAAAGAGGGTCACCATGACGACAGCAAACTAGTCAACGGACCGGCCGAAGGTAGCGATTCCAAAATGAACATCAACATATATGGGAATTCCAGCATTTTACTCAACCGTCCTACTATTTTTGACGATAAAACGTCGTTAGCACCCTCGTCATCACCCTCGTCATCACCATCGTGCAAATCCGGTTATGGCGGTACAAATATCGATCAGCACCACACTATTCAACAAGATAGCGGATTGGCACCACCACCATCAACTTCACCATTATCCTCGCAACATAATGTATCAGTAGCACTGGATAATGTCACCTTCCAGCTCAGCACTCAACGCCAAGAATACAACGCCATCCTCGGTCAGATTCGGCACAGGCACAACAATCTCATGGCAGCATGCTCTCTGGCTACTCTGGGAAGTATCAAGCGTCTAAGGCGAATGCAATCAATCGATCCAAGGTACCAAGACAAACCCCTGGTGTACAAGTATCTTTTTGGAAAGCGTGGGGTCCCGAACACTGATGCTTCCTACGACCCATCGGTAGATCCTTCTGTAGCTCTTCTCCTTGCCATTCAACACTTCGATTCGGAACGATTACATGGACTGGAGCGCCTCTTTGACGACGATCATCAGCCTTCCCGGTGCCTCTTGTTGATTCTCAATCTCCAATTCAGCATTCGAACATGGGCGGAGAACCTCCATGCGCTCACATCTCTAATCTTTGCCATGGATCAGGTTCGACACCGGCGCCGTCTCTTTTTTCCCGGCTTGGCATTCTTCTTTGGCGCTCAAACGGAACCATCTCATGGCCTGGAACCACCTATAGGAGCCTCCTCCAGCCAACACATCGTCTTCTCATCACCATCGATCCTAGAAAGCCCGCCAGATCGATCCCATGTTTATAAAATCAACAGCAACGATATTGAAACTGGATTATCCATACATCACCATGTGGATCCGCACCAAAAGAAACATGATCACAACGCCACTGATGATTTCCACGGATCCTTTACCAATCTTATGCAACAAGTCAGCCAGAAATGCAACATCACGACGCCCTCTGTGATGGTGGATCCCTCGACTTATCACGATCCAGATGCTTCCTACCCAACAACAAGGTTACAACGCCTCTTCTATATCCTGTGGTATTTTGGTGAAAAGCATGTGTACACAAGCGACACTGCATTTGCTCTTCGTGCTTCCATCGTGGTGACGGCTCTGACTCTGCCTGGCTTTTTGGAACAGTCTCTTACATGGTACCATACCGCAAGATGCCAATGGGCGACGGTCGTTGCTCTGACTTGGATGGGCCCGTCTGTCGGAAGCAGCTTTTTTGGGTAAGTTTTCCTCGATACCTTTTTTTTTTTTGTTTTTTTTTTTTTACCGAACAGGGACGAGTTCCATAGATCGATTAACCAACCTTTTTTTTCTTCTGACTTTCTAGGTCGATGGTTAGGACCATGGGGACTTTTGTTGGCGCTGCCGCTGGTTTGTTGGTATGGGAAATCTGTCGGGGAAAGGCTTGGGCGCTACTACTGGTCACCTACATTGTCAACTTGCCTTTTTATGCCCTCTATTCTGTATCGGTGTATTGGCGTCCGGCCGGGCTATTCTCTTTGATCACGATATCTTTAAGTAAGCTCAGAAAGTCAATAGTCGTCAATGAACCAGATGATTAACCTCCATTTAATCTTCTTCAAGTCGTTGGGTATGGTTACATCTATATGATCACTGGGGTTCCAAATACCGTATACAGCATCACTTATTACGTAGGTCGATTTGCAACCCCATACATTATGATAGAGCCTAACTATGAACCATTGCTTTGTTTAGAGAATCGCTTCGGTGCTTGCTGGAGTCTTGGCGGCGATGATCATCAGTATTATACCATACGCACATACAAGCCGCACCAAAGTACGTCAGCAGATCTCGTACATTTTGGGTGATATGGGTGCTCTCTTTGCATCTGTCTTGGGGGTGCATCTCAAGGGATCTTGCTACGAACATCACATCAAGGACGTCAACCAGAAACTATTTACCAAATTCGCCAATACCGTCCGTTGCAAAATCCAGGCCGCCCGTGCATTGTTGGACGAAAGCAGTTACGAACCAAACTTGCGTGGCGTCTTCCCGGAGAAGAGGTACCTGAAACTGCTCCAGGTGCTGGATACTATGCTGAATCTGATGCTTCAAATGGAATTGGCCCTACAGAAGATGGATCATCGATGGCGATTGAATGTGGCAAACCTGCTTTGGGCTGAACGGAAGAAAATGGTAAGTGTGTCTCGATTGAGGTTTGTTTTGCGCATCGATCAACTCACTAATGTTTTCCTTGTAGCTTTCCTCTTTTTTGACGGCATTACAACTAGCGTCCCATGCACTGGCCAACAAAACAGCCCTTCCACCTTACATTCTTCGACCCACCACAACACGGCGGACCTTGACAGATAAATTGCTGCAGTGCACAGCTTTCAAGGCGGAAAAACTCGATGACCAAGATTATACCTACTACAGTGCATACATGATGAACTCCGAACAGCTGGCTGTGGAAATCGAAGTGCTCATGGCGACGGTGACCGATCTCGTAGGCTCTGATAGTGTTAGTATCATACTGGATTCTATATATGGATGACAACAATGTAGTGATAGCCAATGTAGTCTAATAGCTCCTTTTGTCAATAAAAACTTCTCAATCATGAAACTCTTATGTGCTTATGTTTGTTTTCTACTTTGTTTACTTCTGCCTATGGGCGTACTTCATTAAGCCGCCATGATCAGGCTGTACTGATCGAGTGATAACGCATCCTGATGTAATGGCCAAATCAGAAGAAAGACACTGGTACATCTTCAATACACTTGTCATATATGGTTCCAAATATTTTGGCCACAATCATCCTGTAAATTCGACCACAAGAAAAAGTCCCTGGTCATCATCTTCGTTTACAAGCATACGATTTCTGTTGCATGAACTCGATCTAGTATTCAAACCCCGACTTGTTGGCCGCCATCAAACTTTCCAAGACCCCATGTGTTTGTCAAAAGCATCATTTCAAGTTCAGATGCATAAAAGCTGGGCTAGAACCATGCAAGCGGTAGCCATTCATTCTACCGCATTGCACAAAAGATGGCCTTTAGCCATGACCCCAGTGTGTATTTTCCAAAAAAAAAAAAAAAA
>LT554731.1:437953-470863 GCA_900079185.1 Absidia glauca
TACTTCTTGTCTATCGAATGATATCACGGATGTTGTGTTTCCATGGACGAATGACCGACTTTGGGGCCACTGGAATCAGTCACTGTTTTGGGGCTCAATGTGGTATTCAGAGAAGCACAGAACACAGGCATACTTCAAATTCGGTATCTTTCAGCAGATATACAGTTTATCTTGCTCCATGTGGAATTTAACGATGGGTTATCCCTGCCGGGTTGGAAAAACAGGGCAACTTATCACAAACATTTACAACAGGAAATCGAAAAGTTTCTAAAAAGTGAAATGTATTCAAACACCGCCCACCCACTTTATTTCACACCCAGCCCACTTGCAAACTCTCTCATGTGCATGGTAATCGGTCAAGACTTGACGCACTTACATGTCAGAGCACAAGATAACTGGAGTATATTCAAAAGAGCAAAGCCATGGAGATGGTTCAAAGAAGTTTTTATTGACTGGATGAGATTAAGGTCAAGCTGAATGTAGGACTTGCCATGGAATGACTAAACTAGTGTAATGAGCTACGGAATGAAGAAGGGGAGAGCTGGTCAGCGGTTCTGAAAGTGTCAGTGGTAGTGTGCATTCGGTTGGGACTAAAGAATGTGGCACGTTAGAAGTACAATGGCTAGGGAATCTACAATGGAAAGGAGAGTGCAACCAAAAAAAAAAATTCAAGGGTTTCCCCATGTTTTTCATATTTAAAATTTTTAAAAACAGCCTTAATGGGCGATATAAGGCAGTGGTGGAGTCGTCATTAGCATCGTCGTCGTCGTTATCGTCGTCGTCATCGTCGTGGCGGATCTAAAGTCGAAAGAAAGATGAATAATGTAAAAGGCAATTGTTAGTGACGGTAAGATATGCACTGGATGCTGAGAAGGGGAGTCTTACGGTTCGTTCGTGATCGTTCGTCGTTCGTTGTGATTGTCGTCGTTGGCAGTGCAATGATAAATGTCGATGGAAAAAAATAAAAGCGATGAAGAAGCAAAGAAGAAGCAAAAAAATAGGATTGACGAAAAGTGGATTCTTGTAGCCCGGCGGCGTTTCAAATCTAGTAGGGTGCAAGGGGAAGGGATATGGTTTGTTCTCGCCATCGCTCCCCGTTTAGCTGTTTATCCTCCACACACTAGCCCAAGTCATTTGAAAGCCTTACAGAAGTAGGTATCATTCGCACACTTTTATTAACTTTTGATGTTTAGCACCTAACTAACTACACACTATGTATCTATAACTAGGACACCTTCTTCGTCCGCTTTCAAATGGCCCAAGAGTTGCGCTTTTTCAGAATGAGACAGGTCTAGGACGGAGCTCCCACCAGCATACGTGACACCTACATCAAGAATCAATCATCGGATCTAGTTTTACCTTCCTTCTACCTACCCCTTTCAGTCCCAATCCGATTGCACGCTACAAACAAAGTATGGTGCTCAGTTTCATCACTATCGCCATCAGCAGCAGATTGTCGCATGAGAGGCAACAGTCGAAGTGCCCAGTAGTTTATCGTATCCATGACCGTATCACCATTGCTGCTGCCATCTTTGCCTTTGCTTTTCAACCACGCCATGCTGCATAATAGAATCTTTGTTTTTGCGTCCGAGTGATAGTGACCATATTCAAAGTCGTGGAAGTCCGCCTTGAATTGGTACGGGTTGATGTCCATGCAGATACCCAGTCCTACCTATCCATCATGTCAGTCCACCAAAGCCCATACTCTTCTTTTCCCCCATCCTCCTCACTACGCATGTTACCTTTCCTAGTTCTGGAATGTCAATGGTGTCAAATCCAGGTCCTTCACTTGCCCAAAGTTCATCCGTTTCGTACAAGAAGGCTTTGCGGTATGTCTTGATCAGTTCCCCCTTTCGATTGACGAAGCACTGGCTGTTGTACCGCACTATTCTATCACCATGCGCTATGTAAAACAAAACGTTAGCAGCTATATGTCTACATATCCCCTCCCCCTGAATGCATGCTAGTATACTTTGTTTTTCAGGGTATCCGACAACGACGTAACACGATAAACGAAGGGCTATGTAGCATCCAAAACAAAGCAGAATTGAGTATGTATTGTGATCTGACGTAGTCTGACAACTTACCTTGATGTTTCGCCCATGTAACCGATGGCCCGGTAGTTGTATCCTCCAAGTAAGGATCTACTTCCTCGATTGATTTAAAGACGTATCCTGAAGAATGGTCATAAAGTCAGTGACACTAGATCAGTACACTAGAATGCTACAAGTAGTCTTTCATTACCTGTGAAGGCCATTTCAGGTAAGACAAGAATATCAATGTCCCCGGCACCATACCTAAAGAAAAAGGGGTAAGTAAGGCGGGTTGTTTGAATAGCATGCTTCAATCCATTACCTGAGCAACAACTGGTCGGCTTTGGCCATGTTAGACTGACGATCACCCCAAGCGGGCTCGAGTTGACAACATGCTAATGGTTAATTATAAGAGGTCAGTGAAGTGAAGGAAAGAAAGTGACAGGTTACCAATTTTCATCGAGGAAAGAGATTGAGAGAAAGAAGATGGGGCGGGGGAAATCAAATGGGATCTAGACAAGAGTGGCGGAGCTTGTAGACATTTAAACTCCGACATTTGAAAAAGAAGGGACCGTCCCCCCAAGAGTGCCACTTTTTCTTGAGCATGTCATTTCTTGTGAGATGGGCAACCTATTTTTAATTTTCACAGAAAGAAAGATGTACTTTTTATCTATCGAATGATGCCAAGGATATTGGTGTATCTTGAATAAAGTACCGATTTTAGGGCCACTCCAATCAGCCGCTGTTTTAATGCTTTGTATAAAGTTGATAGACTTATGCAGCGCAGGAAAAGTTTGTCTTTGGCATCGTTGAAAGATATGAATCACATCATGTTTCATGTAAAATTTAAAAACGGATCGTCCATCTCGGTTTTGAGAAACAAGGCAACTAGGTACAAAATTGAAAGCCGAAAGGTTTCTAAAATTCACGATTTTCAAATCCCGCTGGAGGTGAGTGGTATCAAATTGCATTGACAAGGAACACTTTAAAAGTTACGCACTTCAAACAGAGATACTATGTTCTTCAATATACTGATGCCCTAACCAAGATACAGTGATGAAAGGCTATTCACAGGCTGGTCAACGCAAAAGACGCTCAGTTGATTCTTCACAATGAAAACGAGCATTGGCACTTGACAACCTTACTTTAAGGGCTAGACCATCTATCGAACAGGGTACCCATGCTATCACTTTGTCACCACGAGCCGGGCGTATCTAGCGATCACTAGCCCCAGCACAATAAGGCCCATTCTCTGTTTTAGACCCACTTTTACAACCATGAGCAGCGCCTATTTATAAAAAAGTGTTACACGGCTATCAATTAACACCAGTTCAGTGATTGGTATTCGCCAAGTAGAAATAGACTACAGTTCGATCGGAGTCGGAACGTTTGAGGGTCGAAAAACGGGACTTGAGATGTTGCATCTCTGTAAACGCTCCATATACTTATGCAACATTAAAAAGATGGATTGGCTTGATCATTATCAGGATACTGTTTGAGTACAACCAGGCGTTGTTTATAGAGAAGACGGGATGAAACCTATGGCTTTCGCTATAGACAAAGACTTTCCGCATTAAACCGATCGCCTAAATTAAAACTCCGCTTTAATATGAGTGGATCCTTTTTTAATCTTCATGTTCCTGCTTTCCTCTTGTCACTCCTCTTTCACTTTCTTTGTCCTTCTCAACCCCCCTTCATACCTAGCCTTTGGTCCTATTCTTTGACAAAGAAAAGGGATCATTCTTATTCTTCGACTCTGTATCATTTACTTGGTGTCTCCCCTGTCTTCCTCCTATTACATTCCTTCTCCATACATTTACTTCGATGACTCCTCTTTTTACCTGGCTTCTTGTCTTAGTGGCCGCCGTCTCCACTGTACAGGCGTACTTTTATGTGCCCAACTTCATGAGCACTTTGCCGTTTGGTGGTGGTATGGCCACAGCGCAGCGAAACAACTCGATGATTCTGTTTGGCGGTGAAACTGACTCGACTGCTTATGCCAACACGCTCTATCAACTCACACAAAGCGATACTGGGTTCACCTGGAAAAGCCTGCCTCAGAACAACGCCGCTCAAGGAGCTGTCTATGCTCAAGCCATTGTGTCTCAAGATCAGTCAAGCTTGATGGTCATCGGTGGGCAAGGCAACTTTACGGCTCAAGCACCCTCCAATACGACAAACTCAACCAGTCCTGCGACATCTTCCAATTCAACTGCCTTGCCTTTACAATTACAACTGTACAACTTCGCCTCCGCTAGCTGGTCAACATTCTCTCCTCCTGCCAACACTGCCATACCCAACAATCGTAAACTTTTTAGTGCCACTTACAGCTCATCTACCAACAAAGTCTACATCTATGGTGGCGCAACTGACGAACAGAATGTATTCAATGATCTCTGGGTGATGGATGGAAAAACCTCTGCTTTTACTCAGCTGAAGCCTTATTACGCTCGTTATGGGCACACTGGATCCATGACTAGGTAAGCCATACTCTGTAAAGAAGGGTAGATCGGAAGGACATGGTTGCTAACGGCCTCTATAGTGATGGAAAGCTGGTGATTATTGGGGGCTCTATATCTACTGGTGGTCAAAGCTCACTTGCCTCTATGAATCAACTGACTGTATATGACACTTCATCAAACTCTTGGTCTATTGTTCAGACAACGGGTGATGTGCCTACCCCTCGAAGCGATCATAGTGCTGTCATCGGTAAGTCCAAAAAAGGAAATTTAAAACTCCGATTTTGACCTGAAAAGTACCTTTTTTTTTCGTCCACCGCTCTCTCTTTCTCTTCTTCCTCTTCTATAACCAGCTTCTGATGACAAGATTATCATTTTGGGCGGTAAGTAGTGCAATGTGAATGACATGAACACAGAGGATTATAAAGGCAATGCGACAACTTTTCTGACACTATTTTCATTATGTCCAATAGGTGATAGCGATTCATCTCCTCGAACAAAGGAGTTCACTCGATCCGTAGCCATCTTGGATACAAAGACCTGGACCTGGACCGTTCCTGCTTTGCAAGGTATCCCTCCATCCTCTCGATCTTATGCAAGCGCTGCTATTCTTGATGGAAAGCATGTTACTTATGCTTTTGGTAAGAAACAAAAAAGCACCCACCCGATGGCCATTGTAGATGCTAACCTCTATCTTCTTCCAAAACAGGCTCCGCTCTGAACGTACAATACAATGATATCAACGTATTGGACGTCTCCTCCAATTCATGGCTCCAATCCTTCGGCAATGAAGATACATCCTCCTCTTCTGGTCTATCCACAGGTGTCATTGTTGGTGTTACGATTGCTTGTGTTGTCTTACTTGTCATCATCCTATTCCTTGTGTGGAAGTTCCAGGCTTATATACGGTTTATAGTCAGTCGTATCCATGCTGATATCTGGAAACCAAGGTAATATATGCAGGCGACACAAAACCAACGTATGATTGACTGGAGACGCTCACCAAGGCACTATTACCACTTACTTTTTTGCTTAGATCTGGTGAACCTATTTGGGCCGAAACTTTCCGCATTGTCTTCCAAATCTTCTTCCTCTTCCTCTTCACTATGTTTTTGGTCTTCGTCATTAAGCAAGTAATCGATAGCCCCAATGTGACCCAACGTATTGAAACTGCCGCTGCTCAGGTAGACTCTCCTGGTAAGGTTGAATCCATGATACACATTGATATACACACATGAATACCATTCTCATTCACCCATCCCTTTTTGTTTGCTTTCACCCTGTAGATGTTCGCTTTTGCTTCGATGGATACAATGTCAACACCGCCAATCCGAACGATCCTAACAACCCTGGTATCGCCTGTCAAACCGACGTCGGCTATTCATGCAACAATTTTGTCAAGCCTCTTGACATGAAAGTCTTCTCGCCTATCTTTACTGATCACCTTGGCAATGTACAATGTTATCTCTTCCGGGCACCAAACAGCTTCCAGTTGACCTCGACATCCGGCAAAAACAACGGGTCTCGACTGATTTTCACCATGTATGGGGATCAATCTATCACTACTGGCCGTGTACATATCTCTGTGTACCCCAAGGCGATGGATCCAAATGCGTTTGTGTACGGTATCAACGATGACACTCCGGTGCTTTTGGATCAGGCGGATATACTCAGCTGGCAGAACGATGAACGCAACGATGTCGCAGCAACCAACATATACTCAGTCGAACCATTCACCTACAGCGCACTCTCTTACGAAATCTCTGATCACCGCTACTTGCAGAATGCAGGATGGAACTACGTGGGATTCTTACCGATTGCCAACAACACAGCAGAAATATCGAGCGACTTTCGACAAGAAGCCCCCAACCCAACCTACACTACCAATCATGCTGATCTCGGTGTTATTGCTGTCTCGCCTGCTGCCTTTACGGATATCATTGATCGTGAAGTAAAGATGTACACTCTTCTCAACGCTCTGGGCTTTGTTGGTGGTATCTTTGGTCTTCTGATTGCTGTCCAAGCCTGGCTTTTTGGTTTCCGCCCTCGCAGTCCATGGGGTGTTGTCCACAGATGGTCCATGGGAGATATGAAGCGATCCTTACTACGTGGCCTACAAACCAAATTCAAGACTACAGATGATGCTGGGATTCCCTTGGTGCACCCTGTCCACAAACGATTCAGTGTCAACGATATCAACAGCCTTGGATACGAATCTGAAACGCAGCGCATCAGCCGGGTGGAAGAACGTATGCAGGTGATGGAATTGCTTTTCAAGGCCTACTACGTCGACGATGAAGTCTTCCGATCCCTCGATAACGCCAACAAATCTGCCCCGCCTGGATACGATCAATCACACAACACTCCTCTTTTCCCGCCTTCTGAAAAGATGGGGATCGCTACCTCGACTGGTGCAAAACAACCATCACAGGGACAGCAGCATGCCTCAAGGGGTCGATTCTCTCACATGTTCAACCATCGCAACAGCGCCGCCAGCGTCAACAGCGTCAACAGCAACTCCACCTCTCACCATCAATTGGATGAATCAACTGACAATATTCTTCAGCGAAAAAGTTAAACTTGGTGATAGCCCCCCTCCATCTATTTTGTTACCATTAGATTCCATCTTACACTAGAGCAAAACAACATTCATCATTCCCCATTATCTTACTTGACCTTATACAACATGAATAAAGCTTTAATTGGTGGTATAGAGCCATTTCCCACTGAATAGGATAGTTGCCCTTTGACTGGATTCAGGTAACCTTCACTTGCATGAAAATTGGCGGTGTTTGAAAATACTATAAGTCCACACTTTTCACAAATCTTTTATTCTTTGCTTCTTCTTTCCTTCCTCATCACTTTTTTCTTACCATCGGCTTTGCCATGGCACCCCCTCTGGCACGAGCCACGCATGACGACTGCTAACGATGACAATGTAAGTCTGCTTTTCAGTATCTTATCCACCTCTCTCTTCCATTGCTAACCTCAACATATTCCATCATTACTCTTCTTTTCTTAACAGGTCGAATGAAATGGCAACGGATATAGACTCTCTGGGACCAGCACTCCCATTCCATTGTATAAACTTGTAGTCGAAGTTAGTATACCAACCCTTTGCCTATACCCTTCCGCTACTATCACTGATACTTTTGCACAGCTTGACCGTATTTGTCCATCTCCATTTGCTTGGTTTTTATAGTAGTTTGGTCATTCCTCTTACAACTCGTTGCCATTTACATATTAGCCTAACTACGGCCGCAAACATAGTCTGTACCATAGCCCATTAGTCCCATTGTATCAATAAAGCCAACTTATACATTCTCCAAAAGACTTTTTATCTAATCCATAACCATGACAAGGCAATGTACACTATAGAAACCAAACTGCAGATCGGTAGCGCATCATTGACAACTCTTGAAACATTATTGATTTACTAGTTGAACTGAACTAAGGACATGTACATGTCGTATCAGGCACTAGTTAGGCCAAAAGGCGTCAACCCCATGGTTTAAACACCGCCAAGCGACGGTAGAAAAATATGGTCAGAGCTAGGCGCACCGGGTGATTTGTACCGCTACATACCAAAGTCTCTAAGATCACTGAAGCTTATGCAAAAGAACAAAGTCATGGAGATGGATTCAAGTAGGATTTTTATTGACTGAATGAGACTACGCTTAAGCTACATGTCCTAGTGGATGGCAGTAAATACAGGGTTTGTCATGGAGTGACTAATCTAGTGTAATGAGCTAAGGGAAAGGGAGGAGGAGAGCAGACCAGTGTTACCCAAAGTATCAGTAGTAGTAGGTGCTGGGAATGGGTCAAGGGATAGTGCACTTTATCGGTACAATGACTAGGGGATCTACTATGGACAAGATGATTGCACCTAAAAAAAAAATTGCGAGGGTTTCCCCATGTTTTTTACATTTAAAAATTTTAAAAGTGCCTTTTTGGGCGACATGAAGCAGTGGTGGAGTCGTCATTAGCATCGTCGTCGTCCCTATCGTTGTCGTCATCGTCGTACCCGATCTAGTGTCAAAAGAAAGAGGAGTGATGCAAAAGGCAAAAAGTTAGTAATGGTAAGCAAAAGATAAAAACGGCGTTAGAAGGGGAGAGTTACCGTTCGTTCGGTCGTTTGCTCGTTCGGTCGTTGGTTCGTTCGTTTGTCGTCGTGGAGTAAAAAAGAATGACAATGCGGTAAAAAAGTGATGACGAGGGGAAGAAGGAGCAAAAGTAGAGGAGGGGCAAAAAAAAAGTTCTTAAGCCAAATCGGGGTTTAAAATCTAGAGTGCATAGGCGCACAATGTTGGAGGAGTGTGTGGGCAGAATCGTATTCCTGAGCTTCCATTTGCAGCAGATCCCTAACATATCAGTGAGCATGCTACTACATTTGAATGCTATGATGTTGACTTACCTTTTGAATGACAAGTAGGCTGGATCAGAGAAGATTGAGTGTTGCCCATTGTGATGGCAGGGGCGGAGTTCCACCATGAGCACCGAGTCTTGTATAAAAGTCTTCCTGAGCTTCATGGTCACCTGTGCAAATGCATTGGCATGGACAGTAGACTGAATAGGATTGTTGTTACCAGAACTGAGTTCTTTTACCGCCAGTCGATCATGTCATTCGTCGATCGCCGGGAACTTCAGGCAGAGGCTGGTGGGGTGGGTCAAGGTAAGACAAAGATGGACAACATAATGAGAAGGAGAGAGTTACCCTGCGTTCGTCGTTTAAAATCGCTGTATAAAGAGCGAGTTGTTTGTGGTGCGGTGATAATGTCGATTGAAAGAGAAAAGTGGTGAAGGAGCAAAGAATAGGGAAAAAGCGCTTCTTTGCAGCCAGAGCGGAGTTGGAATGTTTGACTGACGGGGATAATGAGGGGGCTGATACCACTGACATGGTTAAACCATCCAAGGTTATAGATGCATCTGCTAAAGTGGCAATATACGATGGAAGTTCTATTTGTTTGGCCCAGATAGCGCTACGATGATGCATTACATAATGGCGAGAAGAGGACTAGACAAGTGCTAATCCATTAAGGGAGGCAAAAACTGTCATCTGTACGATTACTTTGTGGATGTTCTTTATTATATGGAGACTAGGGGAGATTTAAACGCTATAACTACACTAAACAGTTACTCTATTAGACGTGCCGCCTTGGCCGCTCTAGTTTTTGGGCCGATCCAGCTATCCAGATTGTTGTCCATGAGCGGCAGTTTCTTGCTTGCAGGTAATCGAGATACTTTGGAGGAGACGGATCGCTTGATAGTGATCTTTGTAGTAGATGGAGGCTTGTTGGGGGTAGCGGAAGAGAGGAGAGGAGAGGCGGATGTTTTTCGTCGTCGCTTTGTCGAGGTGGTTGTGTTCTCCTTGTCTTGGTTTTCTTGTTCTTCCAGTTCTTGTTCTTCTTCACGCTTGATCGCCACACGGAGACGAGACTTGGCGGCAGCCAGAGCCTTAGTATCCAACAGCTTTGCTTCAGTGAGACCAACCCAAGTATCGGCATCACTCATTACTTCATAATCAAAGACGCTGTCCCATTCTTTTGTAGGCTTGGTTTTGTTGATAAAGATGACACGACCAGTTCGAGGATGATTCATGCGTATTGACTTGGCCATTTGCTTGATGAATTTCTTGAGAGCGACGATTTTGAGAGATGTGCCCATGACGATCAATAGATCAGGCCGTTTCTTGATATCATTTGCTTGTGCCATTCCAATTGTCTCGCCATCCGGATGTTCTTCGTTGTAGAGCACCACGGCGGGTCGTAGAGTGCCAGTTGCCAGAGATCGCTTGCCCAGTCGTTGTCGTTCGGTTTCATTCGTTTCACATTTGGGGCACGCAGGGGGTTCGCCTGATCGGAATTGGTCTTGATAGGTCTTGGAGAAGTCGTATGAGGCTGAGCAAAGAGTACATTGCACCTTGTCCATAGATCCATGAAGCTGCACCAGATGTTGTTCCAAATTCTCTTCCAAGCAGTCGATATTTTGCGTGTAACATCGTAATAATTGACCCTTGACTTTCATATCGCTGATAAAGTTGTGTGTCGCCGTAGGTTGCGCTTTGCTGATCAACGTCTTGAGTTCCGCCATAAAGGTATAAAAGCATCGTGTTTGTTGTTCGTCTTTGAATAGCATGGCGTCAAAGAGTTCCTTGCCCTTCAGAACCGTATCAGGGTGTTTCTTCTTGACAAGGTTATAAAGACCATCAGACGATCGAAAGTCCTAAACAAACAAAACAAAACAATACAAAACGAGATGAGTCTAAAGTGTTGGGTTGAATGATAGAAGGTATGAAGGACCTTATACATACAGGAATGCCGCTGTTACAAGAGATACCGGCACCAGTGATGACTACAGCTCTTTTGCTCCGAGCGAGACAGGCAGCTAGATCAGCCACATAGGGATCAATGACTTCAGGAGGGTCAGAGGTGGAGAATCTGACCTTCATTGGTGGCTTGTTGAATGTGTGTGGTGGAAGGAAGGGTAAAGGATGGAAGAAGAATGACGTCGAGAAGCGTGGTATATGTTACTATATTCTACTACGGTGAACACACAACAATAACAAAAGGATAGAAGAAAGAGAAGTGAATTAAAAAAAGCGCCAAAGAATCAATCTTAGCGCCCTCAAAATGCAAAATTGGCCCTGGCCAATCAAATTAATCCGACGGTGACGGCGATTAGCGCTGAAAAAATTTTACCACTTGGGTGAGTGGGCCGGGCCACTGTCATGCCTAAAACGAATAACGTGGCCTTCATCTTGACATACCATGTACAAACCCCCCTCCTCTATAAAATGCGTACACAGCAGGCCTCTTATGGTTTGAATGGTTCAAGTCAGGGATGATAATGCAGCCCCTCCCCCTGAATGAGTACCTTCAATATTTCAAACCCCGCCATCTAAAGGTAAACAGAATTGACAGGGCAACGATAAGACAGGGTTGAAAAACATAAAGTGAAGACTATATAAAGTGAAGACTACCTACTATTCTTTATTATTCAATCATCATACAGTATAAAAGCTAGACTAATAACAAACCAGCATGTCTATTGAGTAGAGAAGTATTCCTTCGAGTCCTTGACACTAGGCTTGATAGTCTTGTCACCTTGATTCCAGCCAGCAGGGCACACTTCACCATGTTCATCGGTGAACTTGAAGGCCTTGACCAAGCGCAGGACTTCGTCGACAGAGCGACCCACAGGCAAATCATTGATGGTGATTTGACGAAGCACACCCTTAGGATCGATGATAAACAGCCCACGGAGAGCAACACCAGCATCTTCCAACAAGACGCCGTAGTTTTTAGCGATCGCCTTGGTCTTATCCGCCACCAAAGGAATCTTCATTTCACCAAGACCGCCTTGCTTACGAGGGGTGTTGATCCAGGCCAAATGGGAGAATTCTATACCGTCGTTCAAAGCAGTTAGAAAGTGGGTTACTAAACGGGAGGGAGGTTTTTTGCTTTACCAGAATCCGTCGAGGCGCCAATGACAGCACAGTCCAAGGCTTCGAATTCGCTGATACGGTCAGAGAAGGCAATGATCTCAGTAGGGCAGACAAAGGTGAAGTCCATGGGATACCAGAAGAACACCACATACTTGCCCTTGTAGTCAGACAAAGAGATGTCCTTGAATTCACCATCAGACACAGCAGGTGCAGTCCATTGAGGAGCAGGTTCTATTTGAAAAGATAAAGGATGAGAAAGGGATGCGCATAAGCTTCATTAAACATACGTTGGATGAAGGCACGTTGGGTTTCGCCGGCAAAGTTTGACATGGCGCGCCAATGGTTGAGCTTGGATGGTTTCAAGGATGCATTCACAGCAGGACGCAAGGCTCCCAATGAGTTGTTAAGGGTGTACAAAGAGCGAGAGGTGCGGGGGAGAGCTGAAGCAGCACGACGAAGGGCAAACATTTTTAAGAGCGTTTGGGAATGGGGAAGGAAGGAAGGGAAAAGAGAACGAAAGAGATTCGCTTTCGTTTATTGAAAATGTTTCAAATGCCGCCCTGTCACATTTCACTTTAGCCCCATCTTTTATTTCATACTCCGCCAGCAAAGAGAGGATTTCCTACCAAACCTATCACTATCCATTCTCTTTCGAAAAGAATAGAAAAAGCTCATCTTATGTATGAAGAAGCAAGCATTGCTTCTCTAAGTGTCTAGTGCTGGAGTTCCTTCTACGACGGGTGTCGTCTATACATTTGAAACCCCGACATTCATGCGCCAACTCAGACCCTGCCATTATTGCCTCTTTTGGCATGCCGGTCTGAGTGATAAGCACTTCAACAATGGATACATGGGGATTTGTACTTTATCAAGTGTATATGTATTACGTATGTGCCAGATACAGTAGCACGCATAGTCACTGTATGCAATGAGATACGAGAAATTATAAGAGTGCAAGTGGCAATCTTGCTGACTTCCTCCATTTACAGTACAGTAGAAGGTTTCTTTGGATCTGTCCCTTTTGTATCATACGTTCATACGCTTTTTCCACTCAGTACTGTACAAAAGCATGATGTTTACTTTACCGATCCAAGAAAAGTGAATCAAGTACAGTTTTCTGAGGATATGACAGGACGAAACGTCAGGGCAGCCGCCAGGAGCCAGGCTGAGCGGAGTTTGAAAACCGATATAAAGGGCCTTGGGTTTGTGTTTTTCTTTTCTTCGTCCCTCTTTCTCTCTTTTTTCTCCTTTTACATGAATCATTATCTCAGACCAAGATTAGCTCATTCATTACGACCAGTACGACCATTACGACGATTGGATAACGTAACAGTTCGATACCCACGACGATTCTTCTCGGCCTCTTCGTCAAGCATGACATCATGTCAAGATAGCGAAGCACTCGACGCACCGTCATCACCTTTATTTGCAAACACAATTACTAGCCAGACAAATGATCTCTTGACGACATCCTTACCGACACTCATATCTACCAGTGAATACATTCTCACAGCTATGCATCAGGACGTGGGATTATCGTGGTGGGCAGCCATCATGCTCGGCACACTGGCCTTACGAACATCGCTAACACTTCCTGTCGCCGTCTATCAACAAAAAGCCATTGGCAAGATGATCAATCTCGCTCCCATGATTCAAAGCTGGGCTGAAACACTAAAGGTCAGCGTGGCGAAGGAAACTAATCGGTCAAAACCTGACTTTGCCGGTTATCAAAAGGAACTTGACAAGCAGGTAAAAAAAAAAAAAAAACCAGGGGGTATAACTGTGGTTGGTGGTATACTGATGTGCATCTTTTTTTATTAGTACCGTCAAAAGGTGAATCGAATCTATGCCCAGAATGGATGTCAGCGGTGGAAACTCCTGTCGTTACCATGGATACAGCTCCCTTTGTTTATGTGCATGACACTCGCGATCCGAGATCTAGCAGCGCTTCCGTTGCCATGGTGGGGTCAATGCCGTCTGGAGCCCGTAGAAGGACTGGCCCAAGGTGGATTCAGTATTTGGATGGACATGACAGCTGTGGATCCGACCATGGTGTTTCCTTTCTTGGTGGGTGCTGGGAACCTGCTCAATATCGAGGTAAGGGGAAGAAGTAAAGTGATGGGTTGTGTTAGTAACCAAACCACCATTTATCTGTCTAGTTGAACGCTTGGGCGTCCCGTCATGTTGAAAAGACAACCTCGCAAAAGGTGATCACCAACGGTCTTCGGTGCCTGTCCGTGGCGTTTGTCCCAATTGCTGCTCATGCACCAATGGCTCTTTGTTTGTACTGGTGCACTTCCAGTTGGTACAGTGTGGTACAGAATCTTGCTTTCAAGGTACCGGCGGTTCGGCATGCTTTAGGAATGCCTCTTCTCAAGTCAAAATCAAGCCCGAAACTGCAAACCCCAGCCTCCACATAGTGTAGAATAGATAGAATCATAGCTTTTCCCATTCATAGAACGTTTACATGACTCTTTAATGATCGCATTGATGAATAAAAAAGACAAGGGGCCCATTCATAGAACTTTTACATGACTCTTTATTGATTGTATTGATGAATAAAAAAGACAAGGGAATAGACACAACAATCAAATGGAAGATAAATTATTAACAAGGGACGACTAAAGATCTAGATACCACGGCCACCAGTGACTTCCAAGGTATGGCCAGAGATGTAGCTAGACAAAGGAGAGCACATCATCATGACGGAGCCAGCAACTTCGTCGGCGTTGCCAGAGCGACCCAAGGGGATGTCGGCGAAGGGGTTGACACGGGCACCAGACTTGTTACCAGTAGGGATACCAAGAGCAACCTTTTGACCGTCTACTTCGATAGCAGCACCGGTTTCCTTAGCACGGGTAAGACGAGTATCGACCCAACCAAAGGCAACAGTGTTAGCACGGACACCGAAACCTCCCTATCATCATCAAAAGAAGAAGTAGCATTGTCAGCACATGTGATCCTAGTCCCCCCTTTTTTTTTCTTCATCCTCAAGCTATTGACTTACCCATTCCTTAGCAATGGTCTTGGTCAAACCAACGATACCAGCCTTGGCTAAAATGATGAAAGAACCAATCAGTTCCCTTTGATCCATGTATGTGTTGTCATATTTCTACTTACCAGTAGCATAGTTAGCTTGGCCAACGTTACCATGTAAACCAGAAGTGGAAGAGATCTAAGAAAGGAAAGCACAACGGATGAGCACGCACTTTTCCCATACATATGCATACACACATTTCCCCAAACTTACGTTGACAATGGACTTGTTAGCACCATCCTTTTGGCGGAGATACTTGGCAGCAGCACGGATGATCTTGAAGGGAGCGGTGTTATGGACAGCCAACATCATTTCCCATTGCTTATCAGTGGTCTTGTGGAGCATAGCATCAAAAGTGAAACCAGCATTGTTGACGATATGGTTGATCTTGCCAAAGGCCTTGACAGTACCTTCAATCAAATTTTCAGCAAAGTCAGCGTCCAAAATGTTGCCGGGGATGGAGATGGCCTTCAAACCAGCAGCATTGATATCAGCAGCCACTTGGTTGGACTTTTCAACATCAATGTCGGTCACCACAACGGAAGCACCTTCACGGGCAAAGAGTTCGGCACAGCTCTTACCAATACCTTGACTATTGAGAAGAAGAAAAAAGACGGTTAGAACCCATGTAAAAGATGTTTGGCGTGGGAGTTCACTTACCCAGAGCCGGTAATGATGGCGACTTCACCAGCCAAGAGACCTTGGGGGTAGTTGCCAGACAAGTGGCCCTTAATAGTGTTCAAGCGATCAGTAGCAGACATGGTTTAGTTTTTGTGTGTGGAAGAAGAAAAAGTGAAGAAGAAAGAGAAAAAGAAAAATCGAAGGCCAGAGGTATTTTTATTGGGGGATGTGCGCGATTCTGTGTGTCAGCAGGATTGATGGCTCGGGAAAACCAAACCCCGCCCCGCCCACTTTTTTATTTTTAAACACCGACAGTCTACCCCGCACGACCTTTTTTTTCCCACATCGTTTAGGATTTTGTCAGCAGAATGTGAATCAGGTTCCTGACAGGGTCGTTCATTATCATAATACATACTTTATTGCCTGATTGGTGACATTGACTACTTATAACTGTCTAATAACTATAACAAGGGACACTATCTAATACATAATACAAGGGGAGGGGATCTTCGTTCATAGGCGGCTCTTGTCAACGTAACACCATTCTTTATGCATCATCAAGAAGAGCTTGTTGGGATCGTAGGCGGTTCCATCCAAGATTTTTGCCCGACCGTCCTGTTGAAGTTTCAGTAGATGGAGAGCGATGCCTTGGACAATGACAGGTTGCATATGTGTCGAGAGTTCCGGGCCATATCTATACGTACACACCGATCAAAGGGAGATGGTGAGTTGGGGTTGACGGATGGGTTTTTTGTTACTTACAAGCTGTCAACGATATCCAATGGGGACCAATTGCCACCATGAGAAGGTTTTTGAGACCGCATGAGTTCGATGATTTGCGATTCACGTTCTTGACGATGGCGAATGTACTGCCTGATCCGATTCATAGCATCCTCCACCACGACACCATGACCAGGGTAAAGACGAGTGGGTGCCAGCTCCTCCAGACTACGAAGACTGTTCATATACGCCGAGAGATCGTTAAACACCACGGATCCATGGCCCAAGATACAATCTGCGGTGAAGACTGAGTTCTCTTCTTCCAGCCAAAAGCAGCAGTGATCGCCGGCATGACCAGGGGTATGCAAAACATGAAGTGTGGTTGTCAAGGAATCCGTAGAATCGTCGTTATCCAGATAAAACACCTGATGGTCTCGGAGATCCTCGAGTGGTATGTCTTTGGGGAAGTTGTCCATGTGGAAGTGATGATCGTCGCAATCCAAGGGGAGAGGGTATTTGTGGACTCGGATAGGTAAGATGGGGTCGTTCAAGTCGGATGCAAGAATGGGTTTGACACCTCCCTGGTAAGAAAATAAGAGTTAGATAACGGTGTTGATGGTGACATACTACACTATCCTCTGTCTTACCCAGTGGTCGTGGTGACAATGGCTGATAAGGATATCCGAGATAAAGGCGTCAGGGGATATGCTTTTTAATGACTGTTGGAGTAATGGCAAGTAGCCCAACTCACCTTCACCTGAATCTAAAAGTATCTTCCGTGGTCCAAGTCCAATGAGGTATGTGTTCGTTCCTATCAAGACAAAAAAAGAAAGGATCTCACGTTAGTCATTCCTTTTTTCCACATTTGTCATGATCCAATGATCTGTACCTTGAAGACAAAAGCTACTTGGATTCAATCCCATCACTCGCCACACCCGATCGGAGAGTTGTTCAAAGTCAGGTAGGTGAGGTAAATTGTTAGGTGCCATTGTCAATGTAAGGATCAAGAGGTATTTGTCAGGGGAGGGGAAAAAAGTGGAGCGGAGAAGAAAGAGATCGAATTGGGCAAAAATAAAAATTGTCGGCCCTTTTGAATGAAAAAGTCCACGTGTCAATAAAATGACCCCTTCGTTGCTAGGCAACCATATGTGTGGGGTTGCATGAATCGGACAACTCGTCCCCAATCACTTTAAACATTTCCATTTTGGGTCTATTTTCTGACAGATCAACATTTATTGCCATCCATCAGTATAGAAAAAGAGAGGGGGGGGGCTTTATTAAGTACAAGAGATGTCTAATCTAAAGTGATACACTTTCTTCTATTCTATCCGCCGTCGGTAATCCCCGCTTCTTCTTCAAGATATTACTAATGTAGAATTCGCCCGCCTTGTAACTTGATCGTACCAAAGGACCACTAGCCACATATTTGAATCCAAGTTCCATACCCTTCGTTTCCCAGTGCTTGAATTTTTCAGGAGTGACATATTCATGCACCTTCATATGACGCTTGGTAGGTCGCATGTATTGGCCCAGAGTCACACAATCCACTTCGGCCTGGCGCAAGGCTTCCAACGCATGTAGTACTTCCTCGTCCGTTTCCCCGCAGCCCAGCATGATCGATGATTTGGTGATAAGGTCTGGGTTTGTCTTTTTGGCATGATGGAGCACCTTGAGAGATTGACGGAATCCGGCACGGCGATCACGTACAAAAGGGGTCAAGTCCTCCACGGTTTCAATGTTGTGTGCATAGACGTCCAAACCTGATCGAGCCACTGTTTCCACCCCTTCCAAAGAGCCCCCAAAGTCGCCCGTCAAGCATTCCACCAAGATATGAGGTGCCCTGAAGAGAGATAGAGATGAGTACACAATGCCTTCTTATTCCCTCTTATCTTGCCACTTACTTTGATTTGATCCTTCGAATAGTTTCAGCGAAATGGCTTGATCCACCATCAGCCAGATCATCACGATCCACACTAGTCAAGACTACATAATCCAATCCCCATCGACTGATAGCTTCCGCAGTATGTTCGGGTTCATGAGGATCCAAAGCTTGAGGTTTGCGATTGGTCTTGACGCTACAGAAACGGCACCCTCGAGTACATTCGTCGCCCATCAACATAATCGTCGCTGTCGCCGTTTGATGTTCACCGCCGCCCCAGCAATCACCAATGTTCGGACACCGTGCTTCTTCGCATACCGTATGAAGTTTCAATCCACGCAGATCCCGCTTGATCTTTCCAAAGTTCTGGCCAGAAGGGATATCCGTCTTCAACCAGCTCGGCAAACGAGGTTGTTTCCTACGGGAAAAGAATAGACAGTTAGAGCACAAGGCAAACCTTCCTTTAATGCTGCCATCCATGTACTTACAGTTTCGTCGTCTTTACTTTCTTGCCTTCCACCACCGTTTCCCGTAGTTCCAAGGCTTCGGATGCCGTTAGTTTTTCGTAGCCAGGATTAATAAAGTCATCCAAACCGGCAGCAGCATCTTCAGCGGCTAGTCTGGCCTTGAGATCTCCCAATCTTGAGGTCTTTGGCTTGTTTTCATTCACTGTTGTCGCCTGTGTCCGCACTTGGTTCTACTCCATATGTGAAGGTTTAGTCCCAATCCGATAAACTTGGCATGTTCATTGTCACCCTTAACTTACCAGTACAAGAGGTCGACTATGTTTGATGGCGCTGTGTCGTAGTAAAGGCGATAAGGCATGGAGGGGTCGTAAAGCAGACATATCGGAAGGTATGAGAAGAGAAAGAGAAGGCTAAAGAGAAGTTTTTTCAAAAAAGGCTAAAGCAGAGAAAGAGAAAGAGAAAGAGCGAAAAAAGAGAAAATGAGAAAAGTTTAAGAGATAAAGATCGATCGTCGGAGTTTGAGGTTTGGGTGACTGGGCGACTACTGGGATGAAATTGAAACACTGGCCACCTTATCACGATGCCAGGATGATAAAGCCTTCTGTTCATACCGTTCCTATTCCCCAATGAGATATTCCCCTCTCCAAACATTACTGAATCATCCAACTTGTTGCGTTTGAACTGCCTGTTAGCTCTCACAACGCTTATCAATGGTAGTCTTTACCCTTGTGTTGATACTTATTTAGATTATTGAGGGTATCACGATTGTGTTTGTTCTCCGAAAAGATGAAAGGATAGACTATCGATGTAATCTTGATAGGTACAAGCAAGCATGAACGACGAAAAAGGGCAAAAACCATACCCCCCTCCATCATCTCTGCAAGACAAACATTCAAACGCCGCATTTTGTTATAAAGGCTCACTTCCAGCGCACCACTACCGACTCACTCTCTATGCAATGGGCTTCTCGTAGCGTTCACAGCCGCATACAGCATAAAAGTATTTGTTTTTGGGTATCTGTCAATAGATATGCATTGCATCGTGGTGCCTGTAAAATTTGACGGTGGGTTGTCCATCTCGGTTCTAAGAAATTGTCAAACCCCGCCATTTGAAGAAATGACGGACCTAGGAAAAAGTTTCACTTTTTTTGGAGATCATTTTTCTTGTAAACGGAATAGACAACACATCTTCAAATTTAACATAGACTTAGAAGTGCTTTTTATCTATCGACTGATACCTAGAAGACCTGATTTATTTGGATGACTTGCCATTTTCAATATCCCTCCAATCAGTCGCTTTTTGGAGGGCTTCTCGCAGCGTCCACGGCCCCATACAACATAAAAACGCTTATTTATGGGTATCAGTCGATAGACATGCATTGCATAATGCTGCCTGTAAAATTTGACGGTAGGTTGTTTATCTCGGTTCTGAGAAATAAGCAACTCTTTAAAAAAAAATGGAGATCAAAAGTTTATATTTTCAGCCTCGCCCATTTGTGACTTTTTGTAACGAGTTGCCTTGTTTTTCAAAAACGAGATGGACAGTCTATCCTCCAATTCCGTATGAAACAGGATGAAATGCGCATCTATCGAAAGGTATTAAAAATGAAGTATGCCTGTGTTATATGCCTCTTTGATCACTACACTGAACCCCCCAAACAGCGACTAATTCCAGTGGCATCAAAGTAGGCCCTTCTTGCAAACAAACCCGACATCCTTAGTATCATTCGATTGATAAGAAACACTTTTTCTCCTATGTAAAATTTGAGATGAGGTTTGTCATCTCTTTCTGGAGAAAACCAATGTCCAACAAAAAGTGGCATTTTTCATGCGGGATGGTACATCCTTTTTTCAACCCCGCCGTTTGAAAAATTCGGCCTGCTTTTTGGTTCTCTGAGCTGAAGGATGCCGGGAGAACATGGTGCTTGTGTAGATAGAGCTCAAAAGACAAAGTGTTCAAGTCGAAAAGTGAGATCAGCTAACTCATACCCTTGGCACAGGATGAAATCTTTGCCGTCCGCAAAATCCGGATCAAGTCAGAGTAGCAGCATCGTGTTGCGATTTCAACATCGATGAGAAGAAAAAACATGGTAAAGAAGCAAAGAAGAACAAGGAAAGGATTGATGGAAAAGTTAACCTTTGTAGCCAGATCAAGCGGCGTGTGAAAACCAATGGGAGCTATGTAGAAGGGGTAAATTTCTGGAGGGGCAATGGGCATGTATTTCAAACCCCGCCATTCTAAACCCCGCTCAGGCCGATGAAAAATCAAGACACACTGTGGACCGATTCAACCCTTTCCTTCCTTCCTTTTTCGTGCTTCTTTCACCTGAGGTAAGAACAATGAAAATAGACGATAACGATGGGATCGACAAGATAGATACTGGGATGGAATGGATTATGCGACAAGATGGATGGATGAATGGATGAATGGATGGATGGATGGATGGATGGATAGATGGATCATTGAATGAACGGATGAACTTGATCACTCACTCTGATTCATTACCCTTTAGATTAAAGATGGTTAGATACGCTGCTGCTCCTGTTAACACTGCCAAGGGTAGGCTGATTCATCAACAAACAAAGCCTATACATTATAACTCACTTTCACTGTTATTCTATTGTAGCTGCCAAATCCCGAGGCGCTTACCTCCGTGTTCACGTACGTCCTGAACTTCACCTAACTTTAACAGGGCAACGTTGATTCTAAACTCTTTTCCTTCTTATAGTTCAAGAACACCCACGAAGTGGCTGCTGCCATTCAAGGCTTGAAGTTGACCAAGGCTTACACCTACTTGTCCAACGTCACTGAACACAAGCAAGCTATTCCTTTCCGTCGTTTCAACGGTGGTGTCGGTCGCACTGCTCAAGCCAAGGAACACGGTACTACCCAAGCTCGCTGGCCCGTCAAGTCTGTCAAGTTCATCACTGACTTGTTGAAGAACGCTGAATCCAACGCTGAAGTAAGTATTACCTTTTCACCCCTCAAATCAGACTCCTGACTGTATCTTTCTCTTTATTAGGCCAAGGGTTTGGAATTGGATCAACTTTACATCTCCAGCGTGATCGTCAACCAAGCTCCCAAGCACCGCCGTCGTACTTACCGTGCTCACGGTCGTATCAACCCTTACATGACCACTCCTTCTCACATCGAAGTCATCTTGACCGAAAAGGATGCTGTTGTCCCCAAGGCTACCGACAAGAAGGTTCAACGTCTCAACGCTCGTCAATTGGCTCGCAACTCCCGCTTGGCTCGTGCTTAAGTACCAACAACAATCGATCCCTTTTTTTGTTAGATATCTCCCCCTCCTCCTCTTTAGTATACAGTAGCACCTTGTGAAATAAAAAAGTAAACCCTCTCTCAAGTTTATAAACATCGGGAACGGTCATGCATATTGGAAAGGGGATCACCAGTGAAATTCCAATTGCACTCTAATCATGCGGAGTTTGGAACATAGAACTGGCGGGGGCGTATAAATGTGGATTCTCCCTTTTTTCCTTTTCTTTGCTTCTTCTTCACTTTTTATTTTTCCATCAACATTTCGAACGAATACGGCGAAAAACGAACGAACGAACGAGCGAACGAGCAAACGAACGAACGAACGGTAACTCTCCCCTTCCCTCGTCATTTTCATCTTTTGCTTACCATTACTAACTTTTTGCCTTTTTGCATCATCCCTCTTTCTTTTGGCGCTAGATCGGCTACGACGATGACGACAGCGATAGAGACGACGACCATGCTATTGCCGACTCCACCATTGCCTCATGTCGCCCAAAAAGGCTCTTTTTAAAATTTTCAAATGTAAAAAACATGGGGAAACCCTTGAATTTTTTTTTTTAGGTGCACTCATCCTGTCCATAGTAGATTACCTAGCCAATGTACCGATAAAGTACACTATTCCCTGACCATTCCCAACGCCTACTGCTACTGACACTTTTTGGCATTACTGGCCCGCTCTCCCCTTCTTCATCCCTTAGGGCATTACACTAGATTAGTCACTCCATGGCAAGCCCTGTCAATGTCTTTCCTCACTTGGACATGTAACTTAAAAATAGTCTCGTTCCGTCAATAAAACCTACTTGAAACCATCTCTATGACGTTACTCTTTTGCATAAGCTTCGGTCATTATAGAAACTTGGTGATGTACCAGTGCGCCAAGTCCTCACAGTGTGTCTGACGGCGGAGTTTGGCTTGGATTTATTTCAAATTCCGGTTTCCGTAGCCTCTTTGTTTCGACTTTTTTTCTTTTTGTCTCTTTCCATCTCTTTCGTCAACACATCCCGTTACTCTAACCTTACTAGTCAATTACATCATGTCAACTTCTGGATCACCCGTACCTCGCTTCCAAGCTTTCCAAAGCATGGCTGGCCCTATCACTAGAGAACAAACCGTCGAAGAACGTTACGGTGCTCCCGAAAACTTTTTAGAAATTGAAGTTAGAAACCCAACAACTCACGGTAAGTACACTATACCAACAATGTATGTATGAATGCTTATCATTGCCTTTCTAATACAGGTTTTGGCCGCAAAATGTTTACTGATTACGAAATTGTGTGCAAGGTATAATTGCCCCTCTTGCACTACTGATAGTCGACCATTATTACTAACATGTCGTTTTCTCTCTTCGGTAGACCAACATCCCCGCCTTCAAAATCCAAAACTCTATTGTGCGTCGACGATACAGCGACTTTGAATGGTTCAGGGATGTATTGGAACGTGAAACGACCCGAGTGACTATCCCACCTTTGCCTGGCAAGGTCTTTACCAATCGATTCTCGGATGAAGTCATTGAAAGCCGCCGTGAAGGGCTGGAACGGTTTTTACAAATGTAAGTAAATGATGCGTGGGCAAGGAAAAAGGGGTTACTGACGAATCTACGTTGTGTAGTGTGGCTGGCCATCCATTGTTACAGACAGGTAGCAAGGTCTTGGCGGCTTTTATTCAAGATCCTGCATTTTCCCGTGACGCCTATAACTACTGATCCTCCTCCTCCCTATTTATCCCCCCCCCCACACACATACACACAAAAAGCTTCCCCATGTATTGATTAGTTTACATAGTTGTCAAATAAAGTAAAAAGAGCGCTTTGATCCAAACTGGTCATGTCGGGTTGGGCTCTGTGCTCATTCGACTTTTTGTGTACTGTAGAGATATGACTTTTGCTCGGCATCAAGTGTATGAATGACTGAAACCTACTTTTGACTTTACTACATTGTCTTTTGAATGCTACCTACACAAGCGCCATGTGTCCCTAGCACCCTCCTGTTAGTAAAACCAACGCCCTTGGTAGATTTGGAAAAAGTGTTGGTTGGGGGTTGTGAAACTCCGACAGTTGGAAAAAGGACGGGTGATCCCCTATGAGAAGTACCACTTTTTTTTGGGCATCAATTTCCTTGTCAACGGGAGAGTCAACCTACCTTCAAATTTAGCATAAAGTAAGGTGTACTTCCTATCTATTCGATGAAATCAAAGATTTTTGGGTCTTCGTGGATGAATAGCTTTCTTTGGAGCATTCCAATCAGTCGCTGTTTTGGTGCTTTGTATAGACTTCCCAGACGCATACAACATAGGAAAAGTGTGGCCTTAATATCATTCGATAGATTCAAGTTGCATCTTGCTCCATGTAAAATTTTAAGACTGGTTGTTCATCTCTTTCTTGAGAAATAGGGCAACACCCATACAGAGATTCGATGTTGGAAACCGAAAAGTTCCTAAAAACTCACACAAGTTTCAAACCCCGCCATTGAATTTTTTCCACACAAAATTCAAACCAGCCTTGGGCTTTGATCGTCGGAGTTGAAATGTGTATTTGGGGCTAAACAATTTCAAATCTTGGCCCTCCCTCTTTCTTTCTCTCTTTTTTTTTTATCACACACACACATACGCACACACACCATGTCTGACTTTGGCGATTTCAACACTTCTACCGATGCAACCTCTGACTTCCTTGCCCGTGAGCGTGCTGCTCTCGGTGCAGATGCTGATTTGTTTTCCATGGATGGACCTGACATGTCATCCCCTTCATCCTCGTATCCAGCCATTACTGCTGATGCGTTCCAATCATCATCCTCTCCCTCTTTTGACACCTCGATGGCTTTGACACCTTCTTCACAAGATGCTTTGGCGGTGGCACCAGTGACTAGCGACTATTCCGCCTTTGACTCGGATTTCCCCAAGGCTGAAGAATTGGAAACCTCTCAGGTAAAATAGATGAAGTGGAACTAGGAGCCAGGGAACAGGAAACTTACCTCATCTTCTTTATAGGCTTTCCATAAGGCTATGTTGCCCGACGAAGAACCTGCTGTGGTGCGGTAAGGATGGATATTGATAGGAAACGTGGGGACTGACTTTATCGAACTAACCCATCTTTTTAGTCAATGGCGTGAAAAGCAACAAGAAGCGATTCAGCAACGGGACGAAGAAGCGGAAAACAAGAAACAGGAAACTATCCAAAAGGCTCGGGAAGACATCGATCGCTTCTATGAAGAATACAACGAAAAGAAGCAAAAGTCCATCGAAGAAAACAGGTAACCAGATGGACAGAGGGGATGAAGAAGAAAAAGATGATGGACTGACCCTCGTTATGTCTGTATAGAGCAAGAGAAGAAAACTATCAAAAGGACCGTGAAGAAACATCAAGCTCCAACAACATCTGGGAACGTGTGGTCCGTGAATTCGATGTCACCAATGCCAAGTCTGGACATCACACTAGGGATGTCAGCCGAATGAAGGAAGTCATGCTGGATCTGCGCAAGGCCGATAATGCACCTGGAAACATCATCACTCAAGCTTAGATTTATAGCCCCTCTCCTCTTCCCTCACCATAACAAACAAGATTAGGCGACCTAGTTTAAAAAGGCTTTGCTCTTCCTTCCTATTAAAATAAAATCTTATATGATAGCTGTTGTTTTTACATCCCTGCCTCTTTTGTTTGACATAGATACTTTCATGCACCCACATACACACAAGGGGTCGAGTACTGTGGTGGATCATAGCCGGGCTTGATCGCTTGTCAACGCTACACTGAATGACGGGGCCAACATGGAATCAATGTAGCCTTGTAGAAATAAATCATAATGAAGCATACTTGAAAGATGCGTATCGAACTTTTGGGGTAGTAATAGTAGTCGACAAGTTTGGTCATCAGAGCGTGCCCAGCCTGACTTGAAGGTTAGGACATGGCGCAATGGTAATTTGCAGCTCTACTGGATTTCAAACTCCGGTGTCGTTTTCGATCACCAACTCCAACTTTTTGTCAGTAGTTGCCCTATTTCTCAAATCGGAGATAATCAATCCATCTTCAAAATCCACATGGAGCAAGATACAATTCATATCTACCAAATGGTGCCAAGGAAACTTTTTTCCTATGTTTGATCCGTCTGATAAGTCTATACAATGCATTAAAACAACGATCGATTGATGTGCCCTTCACGACGGCAATGCATTCAAGAAAATACACCACCCTTAGCGCCATCCTATAGATCAAAAGCACACATTTCCTCATGTCAAATTTGAAATAGGGTTTCATATCTCAGTTTCAAGAAAATAAGTGTCCAAGGAAAAAGGGGTATTTTTCATGAGGGATGATCCGTCCTTTTGCCAAAAGTCAGAGTGCGACAATTCTCAACCAACACTTTTTTGAATCTGCTCAAATGTTTGGTATTCTCAACAGGAGGATTCTTGGACACATGGTGATGGAGTAAGCCTACTTTAAAAAGCAAAGTGGCAAGCCAAAAAGTGAGATTTAGTCATGTATACGCTTTGATACAGAGGGCACTCAAATAGGCGCCAGCCAAAATGCCGGAGTTTAAATATCTTCATAAACCAGAAGGCGGCATAATTTTTTTTCTTTTGCTCTTCTTCACTTCTTTTTTCTTTTATTCTTTGTATCATAATGGAGGACTCTCAACATCCTTTACACTTGTCACCATTCCCCCGTGGCGATGTTTCTTCACCAGCTCCTAATCAAGTGGATGGTGTACAATCCAATCTTCGAGCCCATCGTGATAGTCTTACCAATGTCGTAACAAGGTTCGAACAAGCACCTCCCTTCAATGAAAGCTCACCCTTCCAGCAACAAGATCTTCCGCCCCGTGGCCGCTCCAAGTCGCTTGCCGTGGACTTTTTTGAACGCCCTTCCACCGGGATCCCGTACAAAGCCAAAACGTGGGAACCTACCTTGGAGAAAGCTATCAAGGCCATCATCTCCATCAAAGCCAGCCATGTGCGTAGCTTTGATACCGAAACTTCAGGTAACGAACAATATAGAAAAGGAAGGACTGTGTATTGACGGGAATGTCTTGTTGAATAGGTGGGTATACGGCTACAGGGTTTATCGTCGATGCGAAACAAGGGATCATCCTCACCAATCGGCACGTTGTATCTCCTGCTCCTATTGTGGCCCAAGCTGTCTTGACCAACTATGAAGAAGTCGACCTGATGCCTATCTATCGGGATCCTGTGCATGATTTTGGTTTTATGAAGGTAAAGCTTGCCACTTCACCAAGTTCGTACATGCTAACCCTTTTCTGAAATAGTTTGACCCCAGTAAAATCAAATTCATGGAGTTGGAGGAAATCGAGCTGAGTCCGAAACGGGCAAAAGTCGGTTTGGACATTCGTGTGGTTGGGTAAGATTCACAATCGACTTCCTTTTGCGATTTACTGACGTGGGTTTATGTTCTTGCATTGTCTGGTGATATCTATACAGGAATGATGCCGGCGAAAAGCTCAGTATTTTGGCTGGTACACTAGCCAGATTGGATAGGCGGTAAGTCTAACATGCAGCATTCTTTATGAAAAGCTTATGCCCTTCCTTTGTTGTATCGACTCCCTAGTGCTCCAGAATATGGCGTGGGTGAATACAACGACTTCAATACCTTCTATCTTCAAGCTGCCTCTGGAACTAGTGGTGGATCGTCAGGCAGTCCTGTCTTGGATATAGATGGTCATGCAGTGGCGCTTAATGCAGGGGGCGCCAGTCGAGCATCATCAAGCTACTACCTTCCTTTGGACCGCATCCAGCGTGCACTCACCTACATACGGCGTGAACAACCTGTCCCTCGTGGAACCCTCCAAACTGAATTCGAATACTTGCCCTACAACGAAGTACGACGACTGGGACTCAAGGCTCATGTGGAAGAAAAGGTGCGCACCAAATTCCCCGACGAAACAGGCATGCTCGTGGTGAACAGCGTGCTTCCTGAAGGTCCTGCCGACTCTCTCTTGGTGCCTGGTGATATCGTGATTGGGTGCAATGGCAAGATGGTCCCTCACTTTATTGCGTTGTTTGGTATCATTGACGATGCTGTTGGCGAAACGATCACACTGACGGTGAGCCGGGGAAAGAAGATTCAAGAAGTCAATGTCGTGGTCCAGGATCTACATAGTATCACACCGTCTTGTTATGCAGAAATCGGTGGTGGTGTCGTCCATGATCTGTCCTACCAATTGGCAAAAGGCTACTCTCAACCTGTACGCGGCGTCTATGTGGCTACTTCGGGTCATATGTTGGCAAGTGCTAGTGCTTGGCGGAAATCTATCATCATGAGCGTCAATAACATCCCGACTCCAAACTTGGCGGCGTTTGTTGATGCCATGAACACACTTCCTGATGCTGCTCGGGTACCTATTCGGTAAGTTTACTCTACAAGACAACGGGTAGTTAACTGAGGTACTCATATGGATCCATAGATTCTATTCTTTACACAAGGCTTACAAGGACAAGGTCATGATTATGCATGTTGATCGACATTGGCATCCCTTCAGATTGGCAACTCGAAATGGTAGGTGACACACGCCTCTTGACAGCCACAAACTAACTCTTTTCCTTTAGACCTGACAGGTGTCTGGGATTATAAAGACATGTCGCCTCCATCAAAAGACATGGCTGCTTACACACCGTCCACAGCATCCTTCCCACCCTTGGATTCCTCCCTCAAACTAGCCGAAAAGCTGATGCCTTCGTTTGTCGCCATCGACTTTTACCTCCCCTATCTTGTAGACGGCATGCGATCGACCCAATTCTACGGCACCGGTTACGTAGTGTCCACCAACCCTTCCCGCCCTTTGATCATCTGCGACCGTGACACAATCCCCATCAGCCTTGGCGACATATACATCACTTTCGCCAACAGCATCATCATTCCTGGGAAACTAGTCCTCTTGCACCCCTTCTACAACTATGCTGTCATCACCTATGACGCCTCCTTGATCGGCGACACACCCATCAAACCTCTCGAATTCAGCGACGTGGAACTCAACCAAGGCGACGAAACACATTTTATCGGCGTTAGCAGCGACAACACCACCATGATGAAAAAGGTCAGTGTGGCGTCCATTTCCAACATCGGCACCCGCGAATGCTCCCCTCCCAGGTGGCGTGCGATGAATGTGGAGGGCATCAAGATCGACGAATCGCTCAGCACTCAAGGTGGCCTTCTTGTTACCGATCAAGGCCTCGTCCAAGGTCTCTGGGTCAGCTACTCCTCGCAGAACGAAAAGGGCAAAGACATATCCTTTATGTCTGGTCTTTCAGCATCACTCATCCAACCGACGATTCAACGCATGCAAGACGAAACCGATTTGGACCGGATGCTCACCTTCAAGGGGCTTGATATCGAATTGTGGACTATGCGTTTGGCGGCAGCACGCACCCTGGGCCTCTCGGACGACTGGATCAAGAAACTCGAACAAAGCGGCAGCAAGCGGTACACGTTACTGTACGTCCTCAACATCCTAGACGAACGCAGCGCAGTGTCTGATCTTTTGCATGTCGGCGATCTGGTGCTGACCCTCCAAGGCAAGCTTGTCACACGCATGACGGACCTGTCGGCGCTTCAAGATCTCGATACTGTCAAGATGGTGATTCTCAGGGACGGCGTCGAATTGGAAGTGGATGTCCCTCTCAGCACCTTCAGCGGATACGAAACAACCGAGGTCATTGGGTGGCAAGGCGCATTGATTCAACGACCCTACAAGGCGGTGCTCGAACAGGTGCGCAATGTCCCTACCGGTGTGTACGTCTCATGTACGCTCTATGGCTCTCCCGCATCCAGTGTGCTCAGACCCGGGGTGTGGATCGTCGAAGTCCAGGGCCAGCCTGTGCATGGCCTCGATAGCTTTTTGGAACTCGTCCATACTCATCAAGTCGAAATGAAACGTCGCCGTCCGAGCTATATCCCGCCTGTCCGTCGATCTGTGGAACACCGTGAATTACCCCTGGAGGACATCGATGATAAAAAGTGCCTGCGTGCCGACGACGACGACGACGACGACGACAACAACGACGAAGGTTATATTCGAATCAAGACTATCAGTAGAAACGACATTGTCCGTGTCGTAGCACTCAAACTGGATCTGCACTATTGGACGACATGGAGACTGACAAGGGACGACGATGCGATGTCGGGGTGGATGGCAAATGTAGTTTAGCGTTAGATTGTGTATATGTTAAAGTGAATGAATAAATCGGTTTTTTATTATGCCTATGTTATCTATCTGTCTATTCTAATCTTCTTTTGTAGCTTGGAGTAAATAGCCCTTGATATGAGGAACGATCACAAAGTAGCCCAAGATAAGAGCGCCGATGATCATCACAGCGACCTTGTAAATACCATGGTATACTACACCCAGCGCCAGTTCTTCAAGTACTAGTTATAAAATAGGTTGTTACATAGTGCCCTGTCAATACGCTTTAGCAGAGAGTCACTCACCAATATCAGCAGGCACAGGCACCTTTTCAATTCCTGCTTGTCGAGATACCCCCGCATAGACTCCCTGGATCAGCACACCCCATAACCTATCGTCTTGACATATCAAAGCAAACTCGAAATCCGTGGGCACCTGAATCAGAGAGTCGAAAGGAAAAAGTCAGCATCATGGCATTTGTTTCTTTTCAATTACCGTTGCAGGATATGAGAGGCGCACTTCGTAGTTTGAGCCAGGTGCCAGATCGTGTAATGGATACAGAACAGTCGAGGGCGAGATTAAGGATGTTCGCAGGGCCGTGTATGGATGTACCAGAGGTTGGCCAGTGTCGAAAGGCTTGATAGGTGGTGAGTGACATGATGTCGTATCTGAAGCAAAAATAATCTTTTCGGTATTCGCCCACACATTATGGATGCAGATACATAGAATCAAAAAGGCATGATGGAGGTGCATTGTTCGTGAAAGTCGTTCGTGAAAGAGAAGGAAAGAAAAAAAGGAAGTGATTTTTGCAGCCCATATAGGTATTCAAACTCCGCTTGTGGCAATAAAAGCATTGATTTGGGCCCGAAAATGTCCGTGGCTACCAGTCTTCCAAGATGGACCACTGTAGTGTTCAATTATGGTACACGCACAGTGGTGCATTTATCTTGCACGTACCGCCCTTGACCCACCTACAAGCCTTTGCAAGAAGTTGTTCCCGGCGATCGACGAATGGCATGACCGACTGGTGGCAAAAGAACTCAGCCCTGACAACAATGATCCTATTCAACCTACCGTCGCTGAAAATGCATTTGTACAGGTGATCATGATGTTCAGGAAGACTTTTATACAAGACTCGGCGCTCATGATGGAACTCCACCCCTGCTATCCCGTTTGGCAACCTTCAATCTTCTCTGATCCAGCCTATTTGTCATTCAAAAGGCAAGTTCACATCATAGCATGAGAATGTAGTAGCATGCTCGCTCTGATGTGTTAGGGATATGCTGCAAATTGAAGCTCAGGAACACGATCCTGCCCACACACTCCTCCAACAATGTATGCCTATGCATTCTAGATTTCAAACCCCGACCGGCTATAAGATTATTTTTTTTGCCCAACCTATTATTTTGCTCCTTCTTCCCCTCGTCATCACTTTTTTACCGCATTGTCATTCTTTTTTACTCCACGACGACGACGAACGAACGAACGAACGAACGAACGAGCAAACGAACAAACGAACGGTAACTTTCCCCTTCTCACGTCATGTTCATTTTTTGCTGGCCATTACTAACTTTTTGCCTTTTGCATCGTTACTCCTTCTTTTGACACTAGATCAACTACAACGATGACGACGACGATAGGGACGACGACGATGCTAATGCCGACTCCACCACTACTTCATGTCGCCCAAAAAGGCCCTTTTTAAAATTTTCAAATGTAAAAAACATGGGGAAACCCTTGAATTTTTTTTTTTCATCACATCATCTTGTCCATAATAGATTCCCTAGTCATTGTACCGATAAAGTGAACTATTCCTTGACCAATTCTCGGCGCCTACTATTACTGATACTTTGGATAACACTGGTATGCTCTCCCCCTCCCTTTTCTTTAGCTCATTACACTAGATTAGTCACTCCATGACAAGCCCCGCATTCACTGCCACCTACTGGAACACGTAGCTCAAGCATAGTCTCATTCAGTCAATAAAAAACCTACTTTAACCCGTCTCTATGACTTTGTTCTTTTGCATAAGCTCCAGTGATTTTGGAGACTCTAATGTGTAGCGGTACAAATCACCTGGTGGGCCAAACCCTAACTTTTTTTATTTTCTACTTCGTCGCTTGACGGTGTTTAAACTATGGAGTTGACACCTTTTGGCCTAACTATGACAGATCGCTAGGGTATTAAAAGGATGGGATGGGATGGGATGGGATAAGAGACTATAGATCGTTTATTGTTTAGTATAAAAGACTAGAAACCTAGTAGATGGGATAGGATATGATGGATCAATGGGTGGAGCTGAAAATTTCAGGGCAGATCGCTGATTGGCCAGCTATGGTAGACAGAGGGGACGACAGTTCATGGCTGAGAAACCAACAGTGGATTTGTATGTACATGCGAAGATTATTTATTTGTAAAGAAGAGTGTACTGCGAATTCAAATATCCAAAGTTATAAAGGGGTGGAGGGGGTGGAGGGGGTGACATTAGGTACGATAGTATCCTACTGTTGTATCAACATCATGGGATGGATAATGCTATAGTAATAAAACAGGATTGAAGAAGTGATAGCACAATAGGTAAAGAAGAGAAACTTAGTCTATTGTATATGTAGAGGAATTAACACTACTGGGGATAAAGTAAAGGGCGAGGGAGGGAGGAAAAGGGAATGAGAGTAAACTGGAAGGAGGGAATGGAATGGAAAGAGTAAAGTTGTATAGTAAACCAAGAAGAGGGCCAGCATAATCTTGTGGTGTTGTACTATTGCGTCGTGTCTAGTGAGGAGATGGATACGATGATTCTGGGGGAGAAGAGGAGGAGGTTGAAGAGGCGCCGCCATCGGCA
>LT554731.1:476725-519097 GCA_900079185.1 Absidia glauca
TCAATACTCTCCCTTGTCTATCCAAGTTCAAGTCCCCATCGTCTTCGCTGGTGTCAACGGTTTCCTCGACAAGATCCCCGTCCAAAAGGTTGTCGACTGGGAAAAGGACTTCATCTCTTACATCTCTGCTGAACACAAGGATGTCCTCGAAGAAATCCGCTCTCAAGGTGTCCTCTCCAAGGATTTGGAAGGCAAGCTCCGTGAAATCTGCGACACTCACACCAAGTCCTTCATTGCTTAGATTAGATTAGTGTATACTTCACTCGTGTAGTTTTGTAGAAATAGTCATCCTTTGAATAAAGTGCTATTTGTCATATCAAGTTGATGTTGCATGCTCTCTTAGATCGGGTTCATGCATTCCCGTTTCGACTGGTAAGCCACAGGTCGGCGGCGTTTATAATTAAAAAGGCATCCCAAAACCCATATCGTAGCCCTCCAAAAAATTCACTCTCAAAATTCCTGCCCGCCAAAATGTCAAACTCCGCTTTGGCTGCAAAAAGAATATCTTCCCTTCAATCCTTTCTTTGCTTCTTCTTTGCTTCTTCATTCTCCTGGTCATGGCACTAGTTTCGTCATTCCAAGTCCTGTACGTACCTTCGCAGCCTCCTGCTCCCCACCCCACCCCAAATAGCTTAAACATAGACCTACCCGCTTGATAAACATCACTTTATCCCACCACCTATGTCTCTAGTCTCTTATCCTAAACCATCACCTACCTATAGTCTCCTATCCCATCCCATCGTTTTAACACCCTAGCGGTCTGTCGTATCAGGCATTAGTTAGGCCAAAAGGTGTCAAACACCATAGTTTAAACACCGCCAAGCGACGAGTGGACAATAAAAAAGGGTCAGGGCTTCGCGCACCGGGTGATTTGCACCGCTACATATCAGAGCTTTTCAGACCACTGGAGCTTATGCAAAAGAACAAAGTCATGAAGATGAGTTCAAGTAGGTTTTTTATTGACTAATTGAGACTATGCTTAAGCTACATGTCCTAGTGGTGAATGCAGGGCTTGTCATGGAGTGACTAATCTAGTGTAATGAGCTAAAGAAAAGGGAGGAGGAGAGCGGACCAGCGTTATCCAAAGTATCAGTAGTAGTAGGCGCTGACAATGGGTCAAGGGATAGTGCACTTCATTGGTACAATGGCTAGGGAATTTACTATGGGTAAGATGAGGTGATGAAAAAAAAAATTCAAGGGTTTCCCCATGTTTTTTACATTTGAAAATTTTAAAAAGGGCCTTTTTGGGCGACATAAAGTAGTGGTGGAGTCGGCACTAGCATCGTCGTCGTCCCTATCGTCGTCGTCATCGTTGTAGTTGATCTAGTGTCAAAAGAAGAAGTAACGATGCAAAAGGCAAAAAGTTAGTAATGGCCAGCAAAAGATGAACATGACGTGAGAAGGGGAGAGTTACCGTTCGTTTGTTCGTTTGCTCGTCCGTTCGTTCGTTCGTTCGTTTGTCGTCGTGGAGTAAAAAAGAATGACAATGCGGTAAAAAAGTGATGACGAGGGGAAGAAGGAACATAAGTAACGGACGGGCAAAAAAAATAATCTTATAGCCAATCGGGGTTTGAAATCTGGAGTTCATTGGCAACATTGTTGGAGGACTATGTAGGCAAGATCGTGCTCCTGAGCCCCAATTTGCAGCAGATCCCTAACATTTCAGATTGAGCATACTACTACATTCTAATGCTATGATGTTGACTTACGTTTTGAATGACAAGTAGGCTAGATCAAAGAAGATTGAATGTTGACAAATGGGATGGCAGGGGCGGAGTTACATCATGAGCACCGAGTCTTGTATAAAAGTCTTCCTGAGCATCATGATCACCTATACAAATGCATTGGAAGTGACGGTAGGTTGAATAGGATTGTTGTTGTCAGGTCTGAGCTCTTTTGCCGCTATTCGGTCATGCCATTCGTCGATCGCCGGGAACAATCTCTTGTAGAGGCTGGTAGGTGGGACAAGGGCGGCACGAGCAAGAAAAAAGGATCGACCTTGGAGGGGAAGTCTGCCAGTGATTGCACCATTTCTCTTGGAAGGCTGGTGAGATCGGCCCTTCATCGTTGTGTTGATCCCTCGGCTTTGGCGTCGTACTTGATCTTCGTTCACACCCATGATATCCGCTATGCGAGCTGATGAGGCGCAATTGATATGTCTCTTCTTATTGGACCTGATACCAGCAGAAGTACCTTGCCGATTGATTCCCTAAGGGAAGAGTAAGACCATTTCTGCCTGGCGGGGTGGTTTCATCTTTATTTCAAATTGAGTCCCAGCTATACCCGGGACAAACGGGGGTAGGACTATAAACGCTCTTTTTTCTTACATACTACGTAGAGAGCGCTAAAAAGGATGGAAGGTGGCTGTCGGAGTTTGAAACGTAAATCATGCAATCAACGTGCTCTTCTTACCCCGGTGTGAATGGTACGAATGCGATCTACTGATCGACCCGGCTTTCCACGCAGAAGTAAAATGCTGATTGTGGGTGTGTCGTGCCATTCGTGTGAATATGTATGATTCAGAAGCCTGTACTAACTATAGATGGTTGTGCCTTCAATCAAACCATATTCTTACGTTGATACACATGGCATCCTACATATCACCAAGAAAATTGTGACAGGGTTGTATCGTCCGTGTCGGCGAGTGAAGGCTGAAACTCTATTCATGCTCATGGGAGCTTCTGTTCTATGCAATACTGAACTGTACTGTACATACAGTCAATACAGGACATGGCCTGTTCATTTCCGCTCCATCGTCGACTGTCCAGGCTGATACTTATAGGCTCACTTGAGCCTAATGCTCTTAAAGGTTATGGTGAAGAAGAAACCGAAACCGAAAGTAGTTTGAGGTAGATTTGGATATCTCATATCCGTAGGCGGCTTTTGAACTGTTCCCGATTAGGGAAATTTGAGAGCGCTTAAAATCTTTTTCTGCACTTTTGTTTGTTTCTCCTTCTCTTTCGCTTTTTTAACACTTTGCACCCCCCTTCATCTAATTATGCCCAGATCTAGGAAACCCACCAAGCCTTCAAGCCACAAGTACTCTTTGATACCATCACCGACGTCAAGCTCACCTCATCCAAGTAGTGTAAGTAACCGCCAATGTCAAGACGTTTACGTCTGTTATAAAACATTGTCTCACTTTGTATTTGTTTGGGATCGTATAGAGACAGACCTCCCAAGCGCCATTGTTTGGACATGACTACTTCAGCTCCTCTCCCAACAAGACGGACGACGTATTGATAGACATTGGTGGGGGTAACTCCGGCAATCAGAACAACAGTAGCAACAATGACAAAAACTATGGCAGCGCCGACACTACTCATCGTGGAGATGCTCATCACTCTCAGACCAATCGCCCTTTGCCACCTGTGCTTCATCACCCAGCTCTCCAGAACTACCTCACTGATCCTTTACCCAAAGACAATGGTTATACTTCTGACTGTGAAACGACTGGTTCGCGCCAAGATGAAGATGCCGAAGATGACATTTACAAGACCACCTTGGACCGTAAAGACCAGACCGACATTGACTATGAAGCCCTGGACAGCTATATTAAGCAAGAATCTGATATGATCAACACACCCGCTACCACACCAAACTCATTCCAGCCCCGGCAACGTAGACTATCCACTATGGTTGACTCCAGGCGCTTTAGTTTATATGGGGATCGCATGAAGGTAACCGGCTGAACAAGGTAGGCATAGTCCGATGCTCACCCTCTCCCTTGTTTTGATGTTATAGCACGCAGATACGGATGATACAGACACCTACCGACTGACCTACTACTCTACTGCCGAAACCTCCACCATTCATGCAAAGAACTTTTATGAAATCCCTCCCAAGGGCGTCGAGCTCAGTGACATGTTGAAGAAAGGGTGCTTCTGGATTGACGTATTGAACCCCACAGATGATGAAATGAAGATACTTTGCCAGGTAATGTAATGTGAATACGTAGAGGAAAAGGGGTGCATCACTGCTAATCATATGCGTTGTTCATGATAGATCTTTCGAATCCATCCATTGACTCAAGAAGATATCACCATGGAAGAACAACGGGAAAAGTGTGACATCTTCCATAACTACTACTTCATTTGCTTTAGAAGCTTCGAACAAGATCCACTGTCTCCTGTCTACTTACAACCACTTGCCATCTACATTGTTGTCTTGAAAGAAGGCGTCTTATCGGTAAGGAGGATGGTGCTGTGACATGAAAGAAGGACGTTCTAGTATTGACTTTGCATTTTCTCCTACAGTTCCATTTTAGACCCATGCCTCACCCACACAACGTACGGAAACGGATCAAACAGCTACGAGACTATATCAATGTATCGCCTGGTAAGTGAAAAAAATAAGAGGAAGCAACGAAGGATCTTCACTGGGCCCTATTGATCCATCGTTACTTTGTATGTAGATTGGATTTGCTATGGCCTACTTGATGATATCACCGACTCTTTTGCACCATTGATCAAATCCATTGAATTTGAAGTAGACTCCATTGACGAACTGGTATTGATATTGAAGGAATCGGAGCAATCGGATATGCTACGGCGGATTGGCTACTGTCGCAAACGAGTGATGGGATTACTAAGGCTGCTGGTCTCCAAAACCGATGTGGTGAAAACATTGATCAAACGAGGCGAAAACAAACCAGACGATGCAACAAGACCAACACTTAGTACTGAAGTACTACTATTCCTCGGTGATGTCCAAGGTAAGCATCTAGATCTCTCACACGCCTCCCTTCTTATTCGCTTTATTTTCTAATAGATCACATACTTACCATGCTTCAATCTCTCAATCACTATGAAAAGATATCATCACGATCGCACAGCAACTATTTGGCGCAAATCTCGATCGAAATGACGCAAACCAACAACGAAATCAATGATATCCTGTCAAAACTTACCGCATTGGGTAGTGTGCTCGTGCCGATGAACTTGGTGACCGGTCTCTGGGGAATGAACGTTCAAGGTAAGCCGTCTCCTCCTTTTTCTTTCATCAGTACTCACTTTTTTTTTTTGTCTCTTGCTCCTTTCCTCCAATCCAAAGTGCCCGGGCAATTGACCGAGGTAAAACATCATGGTGAAATAGTCACTATAATGACTAACCTTCCTCTTTTCTACTAGGATTTGACCTGGTTCTCTTGCATCACAGCATCTATTCTTACCTTTTGTATCACGATGACTTTGGTGATGCGGCACTACAACATTGTATAGTTTTTAACTGTCATCCTCCTCCCTTTACACTCGTTGAAAAGAGTTTAGCTTAGTTCGCTGATCCCCCTTTTTACTATATCTTGCACATACATCCTAGCCAATAGTTCCCCGCTCCCATCCTCCTTACCAATACATAATAAAAGCCATTGTCGTTATTTTTATACCTCATGTCGAGAAAATCAAAGGACCCTTGAAAAAAGTCCCACTTTTTTAGATCTCAATTTTCTTGTAAACGAGAGAGACAACCCACCATCAAACTTGACATAGGCCCAGAGGTACTTTTTATCTATCATCTGGTGCCAAGAAAGTTGGGGTTCCTTGAGTGTATTTTCTTTTTTGATATTACCCCAATCAGTCGCTTTTTTGGAATTTCTTGTAGAGCTCACGGGCTCAAACAACAAAAAAATGCATGTTTCTTGGTATCAGTCGATAGAGATGTATTGCATTGTGTTACCTGTAAAATTTGACTGTGGGTTGTCTATGCCGGTTCTGAGAAATAAGCAACTCTTTTACAAAAAAAAGGGGGGTTCAAAACCGATCAGTTTTCAAAAAACTAATTTGTAAAATTTCAACCCCCGCCATTTGGAGAAAGGACAGGCCATCGAATCTCGAAATTTTTCAAAACCTGCCGAAAGGCCAACCATTAGGTGCCAAACGCAAGCCTGGGCATGAGACCAATCAAAAGCCGCCTAAAAGTCTAGTGTGAGGCCAGCAGACGGTTTATACGGCGCCTGTACAGCCATTTTAACTTAAGCCTGTAAGCGCTAAACTCAAGCCTGTAGCGCTTGTAGATTTCATTCTCCGATTTTTGGACAAAGGACGGGGGATCCCCTTGGGAAAAGTTTCATTTTTTTGCATCTCATTTCTCTCCCGAATGGAATCGACAGCCTGCCTTCAAACTTAACATGGACCTGGATGTACCTTTTATCTTTCGTTTGATACAATGTGCGCATGGTTCCACTTGATATATTGACAATTTTCAGGCCGCTCCAATCAGTCGCTTGTTTACGGCTTATTTGAGTGTTCACAGACCCATAGGACATAAAAGTTTATGTTTCTTGGTACCATTCGACCGCCGTTGTGTTGCCTGTAAAATTTGAGGATAGGTTGTCGGTCTCAGTTCTGAGAAAAAAGTCATTCTTTCCAAAATTATGCATCTCAATTTTTCAAATTTTCCCAATTTTCAAAAACACTTCAAGCCCCGCCATTTGGAAAATAGCCAGACCATCCTCTCGGAAAAGTACCACTTTTTCTAGATCTCAATTTTTTTCGCAAACGGGATAGACAACCCACCACCAAATTTGAAGTAGACCTAGAAGTGCTTTTTATCTATCGACTGATACCAGGAAAGTCTGGTTTCCGTGAGTCAATTGCCTTTTTTGATACCACTCCAATCAGTCGCTTTCTGTGGCCTTCTTTTGGCGTTCACGGCTGCATAAAACGTAAAAATGCTTGTTTCTGGTTATCAGTTGGTAGATATGCCTTGTATCGTGGTGCCTGTGAAATTTGACGGTGGATTGTCTATCACAGATTGAGAAAAAAGCAACTCTTTACAAAATAAAAAAAGAGGGTCAAAAGTTCAAAAGAGGGAATGCTACAGACAGAACCACCGAGACAGAACCAATCTGTGTGTGCTGAATTCCGCGGGCAATAAGGACTGATATGGTGGGGAACTCTCTGAGTCCGTGACTTGAGTCCCAGCTATGCCCGGGACTCAATTCAAAATGAAGATAAAACCGCCCCGCCAGGCACAGGGATGGTCTTACTCTTCTCATCGGGAATCGATTGGCAAGGCCCTCTCTTCTCCTGATATCAGGGCTAACAAAAAGACACATATCAATTGCGGCCCATTAATTCGTATGGCGGGTAACGTGTGTGCGAACGTGGATCAAATACGACATCCAGGCCAATGGAATAACGCAACGATAAACGGCGCATATCTCACCAACCTTCCTAGAGAATTGGTGCAATCAATGGCAGGCTTCCCCACATATGGCCGATTCTTTTATCTTGCACGTGGCGCCCTTAACCCACCTACCAGCGAATGACATGACCCACTGGCGGCGAAAGAACTCAGTCCTGGCAATCCTATTCAACCTATCGTCACTGAAAATGCATTTGTACAGGTGATCATGATGATCAGAAAGACTTTTATACAAGACTCGGTGATCATGATGGAACTCCACCCCTGCTATCCCATTTGGCAACATACAATCTCCTCTTATCCAGCCATTTTGTCATTCAAAAGGTAAGTCCACATCATAGCATGAGAATGTAGTAGCATGCTCGCTTTAATATGTTAGGGATATGCTGCAAATTGAAGCTCAGGAACACGATCCTGCTCACCACACTCCTCCAACAATGTGTGCCTATGCACTCTAGATGTCAAACCCCGATTGGTTATAAGATTATTTTTTTGCGCGTCCTATTATTTTGCTCCTTCTTCCCCTCGTCATTACTTTTTTGCCTCCATTGTCATTCTCTTTACACCACGACGTCAAACGAACGAACGAACGAGCAAACGAACGAACGGACGGTAACTCTCCTCTTCGCACGTCATTTTCATCTTTTGCTTACCATTATCAACTTTTTGCCCTTTGCATCCTTCCTCTTTCTTTTGACACTAGATCGACTACGACGATGAAGACGGCAATAGGGACGACGACGATGCTAATGACGACTCCACCACTGCTTCATGTCGCTCAAAAAGACACTTTTAAAATTTTTAAATGTAAAAAACATGGGGAAACCCTCGCAATTTTTTTTTTAGGTGCACTCCCATTCCATTGTAGAATCTCGTGGTCCAAGTTACTAATAAAAGTATACCAATTTTTTGCCCATACCCTTCCGCTACTATCTTTGATACTTTTACACAGCTCGGCCGTCTTTGTCCATCTCCATTTGCTTGCTTTTCACAGCAGTTTAGTCATTCCCACTACAATAGCTTGTTGCCATTGACATTAGCCTAACCACGACCCCAAACATAGCCTGTACCATAGCCCTTTGACCCTATCCCATCAATAAAGCCTACTTGAATTATCCTGTGAAAGACAATTCTCAAATCCACGACCATGACAACACCATGTACATTATAAAGACCAAACTACAGATGAGTAGCTCATCATTGACAACTCCTATAACACCATTGGTTTACTAGTTGTAATGAATCTAATGACAAGTACATGATCGTAAGGTCTATCTTCGCATACATACAACGTTTTATTGGTACAACAGGATTAATGGGCTATGGTACAGACTATGTTTGAGGTCGGAATTAAGCTAATGTGTAAATGGCGACGGGTTGTAATGAGAATGATTAAGCTACTGTAAAAATCAAGCAAATGAAGGCGGACAAAGACGGCCAAGCTGTGTAAAAGTATCAAAGATAGTAGCGGAAGGGTATGGGCAAAAAATTGGTATACTTTTATTAGTAACTTGGACCACGAGATTCTACAATGGAATGGGAGTGCACCTAAAAAAAAAATTGCGAGGGTTTCCCCATGTTTTTTACATTTAAAAATTTTAAAAGTGCCTTTTTGAGCGACATGAAGCAGTGGTGGAGTCGTCATTAGCATCGTCGTCGTCCCTATTGCCGTCTTCATCGTCGTAGTCGATCTAGTGTCAAAAGAAAGAGGAACGATGCAAAGGGCAAAAAGTTGATAATGGTAAGCAAAAGATGAACATGACGTGCGAAGAGGAGAGTTACCGTCCGTTCGTTCGTTTGCTCGTTCGTTCGTTCGTTTGACGTCGTGGTGTAAAGAGGATGACAATGGAGGCAAAATAGTAATGACGAGGGGAAGAAGGAGCAAAATAATAGGGCGGGCAAAAAAATAATCTTATAGCCAATCGGGGTTTGACATCTAGAGTGCATAGGAGAGTCTCCCGCCATATATATCCTTACTGTCAGCAAATTTCAGAATACGCAGGTTGGTTCTGTCCGAATGGTTCAGTCTGTAGCATTCCCCGTTCAAAAAGGTCCAAGAATGTATAAAATCTGGATCTGTCGGAGGTTAGGTATTCTCAATGTGCGTTGACTGGCATGTCTACCAGGGGAGGGCCGCACCCGTCTTGTCAACCAATGCCGTACCTAAACCTTTGTTTTTATATACATGTTTGATTTTATTCAGGGTGATGTTTGATATAAGGTAATTCTACAACTAAAAACTATGCTTGATCAGTTAAACAAAGAGAAATGGGGCTTAAAAGTACAGTTTTGGGTTTTCGTCTGACGAGGGAAGGAGACATGATATAAAAAAGTGACAGGGCCAGTCAATTTAAACACCGTTGATGATCTCCAAGGTGTGGATGTTGGGACGAGCGATAGGAAGAGCAGGAAGAGCACCACCTTCACGGACACCATAGAGACGAATACGCTTGAAGCCACCATCTAATCATATGAAAAAAGGACCGAGAATGTGTAAGTACAAGCCTGGTTCATCCATGGGTCCTCGCCATCCTCTTTTCAACTTACCGGGAATGATAGTGATCTTGGCGTGGGTGAAGACCTTATCGGTATGGGGGAGATCAAAGTAGAAGATGTCATGAGCACCGACAGCAACAGGTTCCACCAAGCTGGTCCACTGAGCATCAGCAGCGGGGATTTCGGCTTCAGTGTTGGTAGCTTCGATCTTGATCTTGTTGGGGTAGTTACCACGGTAGTGAGAGGTATCCAATTCAGCCTTCAGCAAGTGACCCTTGGCGCCCAAGCGGACAGTGACATAGTCAACATGTCCAGGGGTACGAGAACGCTTGGTTTCCCAGCCGTCACCCATGTTTTGACCACGACCAGGCAACAAAACGTTGGATCCAGGAGTGTAGTGAGAGTTGCTGACATCCACAGCCTTGGCACCGTTTCCGAGGTAAGCAAGATCGACAATGGCACTAGCAAAACGAATGATGAGACACACTCTATAGCCCAATGCTTCCCGTATGCACTATCTATATCACTTACGACTTGTCTTCGGACCAGATAGGTTGGACGTTACCGTAGGCACGGAAACGAGCAATACCACCATCAGGGATGTTGTTCAAGCGGAGATGAGTGTAGACAGCGGATTCCTTTTCGAGTTCAAAGACGTTGTGGCAGGTAGGAGGGAGTTCGACCTTGGGCAAGATTTCGGTCCACTTGACGTTGTCGGCCAAGACATCACCTTCAGGCACAAAGGCACCTTCAACAGAGGCAGCGGGAGCTTGGTTACCGGTGAAGTAGTGGGTGTCAATATCAAAACCACGGAATGAACCAGGGAAGCCCAACTTGATGACAGCCCTATACACACATGGGGTATAAGGTTAACACTTGAATACTCGACAAGAGTTAATCCGTACTTACCAGTCATAAGTGGGGTTGTGGCGCTTGGTTTCCCAACCGTCCATCCAAGCACCAGTATCAACGAAACGGCCGGGGCAATGGAGAGGAGGAGCAGGGTTGATCATGTTGGTGGCAGGAGCAAAGAATTCATTGGTGACATGGACAATGGTGGTACCAGTAGCAGCGCTGGCCAAGTCTATAAGAATGAGAAGAGTAACAACATTGTATGATTAGCATTGGGGAAGGAGAGGGGTAATGACATTGTCCACAATCACATACCAGTGCAAGAAGCCAAGGAGGTCTTGGAGAAGTTTTCGAATTCAATACGTTTGTAAGCAGCCATGGTAGTCAGGTTTTTGTTTTTTTGGTAAAAAAAAGTAAAGAAGAAGGAAGACAGGAACTCGCAAAACACTTCTTTTATACCTGAAATTTGAGATGTTTCGGAGATTAAAAATTGACCAATCATAAATGAAGGGTTACTTCGATATAGGCCTTAATTATATCAAATATACCCCACTTCTGCTGTCATCATAAAACCGTTCACATCGGAGATTGATTCACTGGTTAGCATTATTGCCTATCGAAGACGCTTATGGATCTTGGAACGACATCATCATCTTATCTTTTACATTCAAAGGTCATCAAGTCATTGACCTAATGATGGTCTAGAGAAGGAGATAATTGGTCAGCACTTATTATGAGAACAAGTAGGGGTGCATAGGTGACCAGGAGTCTGTGATCCATAGACTTGTATGGTAAAAGGTATAGGTGGCGTTACACACACTAAAAGATGCAAGAAAACCCCGCCCGTTCCGTCACTTTCTATCCTCCTTTGATCCTCATTGGTCATCAAGTCAACTAGTCGCACAATTCAGGGCACAGACATTGCTGTACTTTGCTTCGCCCAATCCCGTCCTTTCCCTTCCCCTCTAATAGACTTGCAAATGGTACTTTGCGTATTCATATGTATTCAGCTTCATGAGGTGAAGTTTGTCTCTGTTTGATCAGAAGATCTCCCGATGAACAAGTCAAATAGGAAGGTGACTATGACATTTGCAATCAAAGGTTTCCAAATGATGGTGCAGAAAACCCCGGCCCTCTTTTTATCTCTGCGGTCGCTAATCAATGATGACATTGGTGCTGGGTTTCCCCTCATTTTAGAAAATGATTTTTTTTTTACTTGTGTTGCTTTCATACTGACCAGTGATCATCCTAACCTCTTACCAATGCCTCATTTCGGAATTCTCGAACTTTTCGAACTCCCTTTTCTAGGTAACAAGGCTTGGTGCCTCCAGGGATCTCCTTTGACAAGTTTGATTTCGCATGAACGACAGTTTCAAACTCCGACGTGCCAGTTCATTGGTCGTCTTCGGAAAAAAAATCACTTGAGATTTTTGTTCTCTTCTTTCTCTCAATTTCTTCAAATACCCGTCTTACTTGACTTTTTTGCGTCTCACCGCTTATTGAAACAAAGGTAATACGACTACAACGTATATGATAGTGACACTCGAGCATTTGCCTGTGGGATATGTAACCTGTAGTTTTTTATACCTAGGGAAACTGATTCGAAGACGGTCTACCCTCCGCATCTATCTGAAACACCAACTCTCATTTATCAAACCTACACGGAGCACAGCGCCACACCACCATCACCTCGACTAGCGTAGAACGATTAACCCATACACTCGCTCACCACCTTTTTCACTCTCCTCATTGAATTCCTCGCTTGTGGTTGTTGATCTTGCATCCATTGTTGCCGGGCTCTTTAAACTGAACTCAATCGAACCATGGATGCTCGACGATGCTCCGTCCTTGTCGTCACCGATGCTGAACATTCTGACGATTCCTTCTCGCTTCTGCACACAGTGTTTTCCTATGGTAAGTATAGAACCAATACGAAGGCTCTTGTCTAGATCCCGTCTCTCACACCAACTTTCTTTTGTCTTCGTGCGCACTTCAAGTGACCTTTGTCCCGACAGATCCTGATATTGTTGGTGTACTCCAATCTTTTATTCATAATAAAGAGGGCAAGCCTTCTACTCTGGTGCTTTTGGACGACCAGGCCTACTCAAAACGTAGCTTATTCGACACTTTGGAATCCATTCAATTTGCCACTCATGCCGGGTTGCTAGAACATGCTGCTCCAATAGGTATGTATCAGCGAAAAGTCCAGTGAAATGTAAAGTACCGCCTTAGATAGACTAACCTTCGATCAATAGTCTATTCTCCTTCCAATTCGTCCGACTACATGATGGAATGCCTCGATCATGGCGCTATTGATTACGTCGTAAAACCTTTGCGCCAGGAAGTAGTCAACACTCTGTTTTTGGTAAGATCAGCGAGGAAAAGATGGCCCATCTAGTGCATGTTAAAAAGTGGCTAACATTCTTGTGTGTAGAACGTTATTCGATCTAGTACTCAGCAACATCGGCACCTTCAGAAACAGTCATCTGCATTCGCTACCGCCAGAAGCTCAGTGGATTCGACAGAGACTGAAGGGGATATGTGGAAAGCATTCAAACAAAGGCTGTTGTCAGTATTCGAAATCAATCACAATCTGTAAGTATAAGTATAGGAAGGGAGGATGATTCAAACTATCTCATTAATCGTGCTACTGCTTGACGTATAGGATCCACCAGCATGTCTCTGAATTCTTCAAACCCAGCAACGATCAAGATCGCTCCAGAGTGAAATGCATATCCAGGTACCAGAAGGCAACCCAAGAGCAATCTGTCAAACGTTACTCACGAATCCATACTTCTCTTATACTGTAGTGAAAGGAACTCCGAGCTGAAAACCCGACTCAGTAGCTGGAGTTTTGCCCCATTCGACCTTGACCACTATGAACTCATCCAATGTGTCTTCCTTGTCCTACAACATGTGCTTGCGCTGCCAGATCTACAGCATATCGCCATATCTGATGGTAAACTTACGTCAGTTCGTCGCAACTATGATCATTAACTCTGTTGTGCTATTTTTAGATGATCTCTACGACTTTGTTTTTGATGTCGGCAACATGTATCAATCTTTGAACCCATACCACAACTTCCGCCATGCTGTCGACGTTATGCAAGCAACCTACTACTTTGTGTGCCGAGCTGGCGTGGTCAGCCTGATGGATCCCTGCGCTGCGGCGGAGATCAGCCCCAATACTCCTCGCGGCCGTTATAGTTGGTTGAAAAACAGCGCCAGTCTCAAGCATTTACTCTTCCCTTTTGATATCCTGGCTTTGATTCTGGCAAGTATTGGTCATGATGTTGGCCATCCGGGCGTGAACAACGTATTTATGGTAAGTAACAGAGTGTGGCTTCGATGAATGTATGGAGAGGGGACTGAAGACAGCAACATTGACCTTTTATTTCTTGTGAAGATCAGGACAGCTACTCCTTTAGCATTGATATACAACGATCGGTCTGTCCTAGAAAGCTTCCATGCCATGGTCTTCTTCAACATCTTACAACGTCATTGCTTCCAACCACTAACCGAATGGCAGACCATCCCTGAATATACCCGATTCCGAAAAATAGTTGTACACAGCATTCTGGCAACAGATATGGGCCTTCACGATGACTACGTTAACAAAATCCAAGGACAATGGGAACGACTCAACAACAGCCAAGTGGATACGACAAACCAGGCACAAGTTGACGATGAAATCATCCTTATTTGTGGCTCTATAATCAAGTGTGCTGACATAAGCAACTGTGTATGTAGTGTAGGGAAGTGTCTTTGCTATGCTCATTTAATTTTTGTCTCTATTCTTAGGCACGCCCATTCCCAGTGGCCGAAAAATGGGCTCAAGTCCTACAAAAGGAATTCCACGAACAGGGTGATCTGGAGAAGGAACTTGGTCTGTCTGTTTTACCCATTAATGACCGAGGAAAGATCTCTCTAGAGGACTTCCAACTGGGCTTCAAGAAAAACGTCGCTGCAAAGCTCTTTGAAGTCGTAACAAATGTATTGCCTGGTAAGTCTGTCTAATCTGAAATGGGCACTATCACTGACTCAATTCTTTTGCCGATAACTGAATGGCCGCTTTTTAGACTTTGACTTTGCTGTCAAGAACATCTATGACAACTGCTTGATCTGGGAAGAAAGGAAACAAAGACCGCATGATTCTGGTGTTGGCACTGAAGCAACTTCTTCAGCCGTTAGCAGTGATTTCGAAGTAACTGGTAAGCACGGTGTTTTTGATAGGAACTCGAGTACTGACGCTCTTTTACTTTTGTTTTAGATGTCGGTGACCAATCAGCACATGGCAGGGAGCCACTCCAAGAACCATCTTCCCACGAAGAATCGACGACAAATAGAGACGCTTCAAACCAACAGCAGCGCATGCCCCTCCCTCGGCGTCAAAGTATCCTCGTCGAAGTGCCAAGTCAAGATCAGGACAAAGAGTCCCCTGGTGATGGGCTACGTGGTCGGCGTTTGCATGTCAAGTCACCATGCCATTGTATCTTGCAGTGATTGCCTGATGATCCCACCTATATACTTCCCCTACCATCCCCCCCAGATATTTGTTATATAGATTGCCCTTTTATCTTATCCTTCCATTCACACACTGTAGATACATCCCCATTCTTTATACAAGCTAATACAAACATACTAAAACCTTGATTGAATAAACTGGAACGACTAGAAATAAGATTTATGGCCTGGGGGTGATAGTGGAACAGAAGGGTGATGTGGGATGCGTGTGTATCTATTCGATTCGTGAAAACCATTTAAAGCTCTCACCAGCGAGTGTTTTTTTTATCCAGTAGGTGTTATAACAGTGCGTTGATCCATTGGTAAGCAGAAACGTAATCTATTTGCATTGCAATGCATTCTTCTATTTGGATACTCGGTTACTTACCATTTCAGGGACCACTCCTGAAATTTGATACCCCGCCTTTTTGGGAAGAAGGTTTTTCTTTTTCATTCTTAGATTTAGCGGAAGTCACTATAGTAAACTAGACCACACCGTTGATTCAGTATTTCTACATCCTTCTGCCACACACAGTAACAGCCGACGATCATGTAGGGGTTCAAAACCGATGACTTTCAAAAGTCAAGTTTCAACAAACTCAAGCGTGGAGAGGAAGGCAGGTTTTGAAATGTCCGCTCTGAGATTTTTTCAAACGCCGCCAAATTTGACATTTGAAATGTCATCGGTTTTGAACCCTACTTTTTTTTATAAAAGAGTTGCTTGTTTCTCCAAACTGAGATGGATAACCCACCCTCAAATTTTGCATGAAAGAAGATGTACTTCATATCTATCAGATGATACCAATAGCGAGCCATTTATGCATTTTATGCATCAGTTAATCGTACATTCAGTCCAATTTTTTTGGCTGATATGAAGGCGAATGTCAAAAGTAACGCAGGAATGATTGATAGACTTTGTGATAAAGAAACCACAGAGGCAGGTCAACAAGCACGATAATAAAGGAAAATCAAAAGACCACCTAAGTTTGAAACCAGGAAAAGTTTTGTACAGTATGAGATGCAAAAAGTTTGTATGAGGGGTAAAAAGGCGTATACATTGGAGGGAAAGATATTTGTAGGATTGGATAAAGGGCCCGTCTGACCGGGTAGATTTATTTCAAACATAAAAGTAGCTTGCTAGTAATAACGAACAATGTACATCTAATCTAAGGGGCAACCCAACTATTGTGCTTCATATTAGCAATGCATAGATATCAAAGACGGCTTTAGTGGGAGTCTTCAGCATGAAGATCGAATCTATGATACAGATAAAGAGGGCGGCTGTCAGCAAAAGAGACATTATCGGATTTGGAGAAACTTACTTTTTGAGAAGATTGTCGATCTTATCAGATGTCAATCCAGCATCAATGATATCCCGGGCTTCTTGTACCTTGCCAAAGACGTTGAAGAGCAGCAAGCCAACAATCTTCCTATCACGGACGTAGAAAACAAGGCCCTTACCGAACTAGTGGAGAAAAAAAAAAGGAAGGATGAGTGTGTGTCTATATCATGATCCTCCTTCACAATGCTCCTACCTTTTCATCTTGGAATGGGCTAGGTTTTTCTTGGACAGCCTTTGTTACTTGACCTTCAGAAGCAGCAACGGTAGCACCAGCAGTTCGAGGACCATCAGATTCAGCGGCCGCACCCACGGCAGGGGTATCCTGAGCAGTAGATTTGGCCCAGACACTGACGGTAGACAATTGAGAATCGATCAAACCGACGGCTTCATAACCCACTTCAGGACCCAAGTCAGACCAGAACATAGATTGGTGGCGGTAAGGCTTGGCCTGGCGTCCCACCATGTTTTGACCAGCATGACGACCACTGAGTACAGCATGATCGTGGTGTTCAATACGGCGGCGCCCAAGTTGAATATCGTGGAAAGACACCATATCACCTGCAACGTACACATCCTTGCGAGCTTCCAATTCAGCATTGACCATCACACCTGCACGTTGTTCATCAATTTCCAATCCAGCATCACGGGCGAGGTTCACACGAGGTTCAATACCGATAGCCACCACGACATGGTCCACCTTCAATGATTTCATGCCGGCATCCATCTTCATCACCACCTTGCCGTCATCTTCAGATGTTTCCAAGGAATCGATCACGCTGTTGTTCTTGACATCAACACCCACTATGTAGCCGAATACAAATGCAAAGTTAATCCTTGACATCTTTGCTCTTCTTGTAGGTGCCCAGTATAAGACTTACACTTTCGCACACGGCTAGTGGTCCATTTCGTCAAGTAAGAGGGGAATACATTGGCCATGTTACCATCTATACGTCGCAAAAAAAAGGGTGGTGAGGCAGATGATTATGGGAAGGACTCGGGGTTTGTTTTTACCTTCAGGGAAGACTTGGGTGATTTGAATGTCCTTTTCATTGCTAGCTCTCTTTGCCAGAGCCACAGCCAGTTCAGAGCCCAAAAAGCCACCACCAACAACAGCGATATGGGTACCAGGTTTGACAATAGCGTCCAACTTTTTGAGATCTGCGACGGTTCGGAAAGTGGTGATCTTGGAAGATTCTGGTTGTTTGGGGAGTTGCTTAGGAGATCCACCAGTGGCCAAAAGAACCTATCTCGGCAATAAATGTGAGTGAGTGTTAGTACCCACGTATACACTTTCATTTATCAATCTCCTCGATCCAAATGTCACCCTGATTACAAACCTTGTTATAATAGATGATGCTACCATCAGCAAGAGTCGCAGTATGGTCTTCCACGTTCAGCTTAGTCACAGGCTTGTTCACCAAAAGCTTGATCTTATCAGTCAAGTCATCAGAGCCGGAGGCATCTTCAATGATATGATAGAGATTGTCATCTTGATAATAGATACTACGTTCATTTCCTTGCCACTAAGGTACAAATTTGGATTGATTAGCCGCCCTTCTTTTGGTGTTTCGCTTCCTATTGAGACTTACATCTTTGAATTGTAACGTGTTCGCTACGTTGGGGTCTTCAGAGAACCAGATTTCCTTGGACAAAGGTGGGCGCATGTAAGGACTGTAGGCTTCGTCACCGATGATGATCACCTACATAGAAATCGTGTTAGTAGGCCGAATTATCTACAAGACATCTATCACCACCTTCTTTGACTTACGTTGGCTTCGGGATCAGACTCCTTGATAGCTTGAGCAGCGGCAAAGGAAGCAGTACCAGCACCTATCAAGACATAAGGCTTTTGAATCTTCTTCGCGGCGGTGACGGCCACAGGAGCAGGGGATTGTTCAGCAGGTTCAGTGGTGGTTGTGTTGACGGGAGTAGGTTGTACGACTGGGGCATGTTGATGTTGTTCGTGCTTCTTTTCCTTAGGAGGAGGAGCTGTCAATTGGAAGAGAATGGGACCGAAGACCAACAAGGAACCAATGGCCCAAGGAGTGGCGCTGCTCTGAGAAGCCGTGGCACCGTGAGAAGGAGCTGAGGAGTATTGACGGACAGTTGAAGTTAATGCACTGGGTCGAGTGGCACGTAAGGTGGAGCGTTTAACAGAGGCTCTCAAAGCAGCAGAAATCATGGTGAAGTAATTCGAAAGAGAAAGAAGAGGACAAAAGTCAACACCACCCCGACTTTATACATTTTTGAAACTCCGATAACGTTTAATCTGATTGGTGGAAAAACTGTCTAGTCCCTGCCGTTTGCATTCAACTGTAGGCATATGGACAATTGTATCTTCTTCTTTAGAAAGCGAAGACATATCCATAGATGGTGTTTTTCAGGGCAGGGCAGAATGCTCAACTAGGATGCGGTTATTCACTCTGGATCTTGCACCATGGCCGGAGATAGATGATGCTATCTGACAAGTTCCCGCTCACTGATTAGCTCCTGTGCTTTCTTGACACTGATGACAGCTTCTATACATTTTCAGTTATACATCAAAATACCAACTGCCGAGATGTAATAGAAGGCAAGAAAAAACTGTATACCTTGGTAGAACGAAGAAATCGTCTTCAGATAATCACAAAAGCTTAGAAGCTCCGGCTGGGATCTGAGTTCAAATAAACGCCCGCAAGATAAAAGCGGGCCTGTCAACAATTCTCGAGAAGTTCTTTCCCCTCAAACTCGTTTCTATATTCAATAGTAAGTATGCACCCACTCAACCATCACCCACTCATCCATCCATCCATCCATCCATCCATCCATCCATCCATCCATCCACTAATTCATCCATCCATCCACTAATTCACCCATCCATCCACCCTACCATCTACCCTGTAATCCTTCCATCCACCCACTCATCCACCCACTCATCCACCCTATCATCCATCCATCCATTATGCATCCCTTCCCATCTACACCGCACGAATGGATCGCTAACAATATGCTCCTTTCTAATAGTGAGAGATAAGTGGAAGAAGAAAAGACAAAGACGTCTCAAGGCCAAGAGAAAGAAGATGCGGGCCAGATCCAAATAGGCGCCTTGACCTAGCAAATGATGGCGAATCAACCTGGTGATATCTATTTGGTGACACTATGAAGACAAAATCAACGGACTAGTGCTTATTTTTTTTACCTATCATCCTTCCCCAATCATCTCTTTTGAAATAAAACAAGCATTCATTTCAGTCAATCCATAAGAGCGCGAACCTTCGTTTGCCTATCTGACTTGCATTATCTATTGCTGCGTAGGAAAGTTTTGTATTTGCCATCCTTCGTCAATATCAATGGTGCGTCTCATACACACCGGCAGAGTCACGCATAGATGAGTTCTTAGAAACGCAGGGGATTCCTTCGGATATGTCGAACATGGGTTAGGACTTGGCGCACCAGGTTATTTGCACACTCGATTTTAAAACTCCGATTTGGGCCATACATAAGAATTTCTTTTCTATTCTTTGCTTCTTCTTCGCTTCTCCATCACTTTTTATTTTTTCCACCGACATTAGCAATCGCACTACGAACGACGACGAACGACGGCGAATGACGAACGACGACGAGCAAACGGTAAGACCCCCCCTCTCAGCATCCTCTTGCGTACCATGACTAACAATTACCTTTTACCTTTTTCTTTTTTCTTTTAACATTAGATCAGCTACGACGATGCCGACGACGATGACGACGACGACGATGACGATGACGACTCCAACACTGCTTTACATCACTTTTTAAGGCTGTTTTAAAATTTTATAATGTAAAAACATGGGGAAACCCTCGCAATTTTTTTTTTAGGTGCACTCACTTTTCCCCGGATAGATTCCATAGCCACTGTACTTTTAAAGTGCTCTATCCCTTGGTCCAAGCTATGTGCACACTTCCACTGATACTTTTAGTACCGCTGACCAGCTTCCCCTGTCTTCATTCCATAGCCCATTACACTAAATTAGTAACGCCATGGCAAATTTTACACTAGCTTGACCATAATCTCCTTCTGTCAATAAAACCTGATTGTAACCATCTTGATGACTTTACTCTTTTGATTGTGTTCCCTTTATCTTGGAAACTCTGACATGCACCGGCGTGGCAAGACTTGACCGCACACAAGAGTTTGAAAATGGCGGCGGCGGGTGTGTGTGTGTGTGTGTGTGAATTTAAGTGGACGGGCAACCAAAAAAATAAAGGCACACATTTGACTTTTTTTCGATTTCCAGTGGTAGATTTTTGCGACAAGTTGCCTTGTTTTCCAAAACTGGAATGGATAACCCATCTTCAAATTCTACATGGAGCATGATAAAATGTATGTGGATCGAAAGATGTTAAACTCAAAGTATTGCTGTGCTGTATGCGTCTCTGAGCACTACACAAAACCTCAAAACAGCGACCGATTCCAGCTGCCCTACGTTCGCTTATTTGTACATCAAAACCCACCATCCTTAGCATGGTCACGTAGAAAAGACGCACTTCTTCTTCCATGTGAAATTTGAGGTAAGGTTTGTTATCTCTTTCACGAGAAAAACCAGGTCCAACGAAAAGTGGCACTTTTTCATATGGCATGGTCCATCTTTTTTTAGCGGGGTTTTAAAAACTCGACAGCTTTTTGGTTTTCTAAGCAGGAGGATACTGGGAACCCATGGTGCTTGTGTGGATAGAGTTCAGAAGATAAAGTAGTCAAATCGGAAAAGTGAAATCCGTTCATCCACACACATGACACAGAGCGAAATCCTACAAGCTCCAAGTTAAATCAGAGCAACAGCAACGGAATCTCCATTCCTTCACCAACGTTTTATCCTGGGACTCGAGACGGCAGTCATTGAGAAGATTTTAAGTAACTTTTATTGAGTGAATAAGACTAATATCTAAGCTATATGGGGTTGAGAAGAATGTACAAGATTTGAAAGACTAACCTAGTGCCAAGGTCAAGAGAATACAGGAGGAGAGAGCCGGTCAGCGGTGTCAAAAGAATCAGTGGTAGTGTCCAAAGAAAGTAGGCAAACAAGATCCCTAATATAACCACATGTTCATCCAGTCCTGGTGCCAGAGAGCCTATTGTCATCCCATTTGATCATCTAAGAAAGCGAGGAGTAATGATGGAGAAGGCAAAGGTTAGCCATGGTAAGACACTGATTGACAAGATGGTGAAAAGGTGAGAGGTAACCTACGTTCGTCGGTGCATAGACTGCGAGTCGTTCGTGATGTGGTGCCAATGTCGATGAAAAGAAGAAAAAAACCGATGAAGAAGCAAAGAAGGAACAAAATAGGGGATGGGCGGAAAAAGTGAATCTTTATTAGAGCATGAAGCGGAGATTGAAATTCATGGCGACTGCCTCGATTCAGGGTTATACCTGTCATGGAGACACTAGTTTCAGAGCCCCTCCCCCTTGTAAACCAACCCCATACGCTACTCCATACCACCCATGCCCTCCAACCAAGCATCATGCTGTGCAACTATTGTAGCGACTGATATACAAAGTAGTAAGGTGTTTCTTTTATTGTGGGAAGGAGAATATGTATAATTTGACGATAAAAAAACGTGGCGAGAAGGGGTGATAAATAAATAGGCTGAGAAAGATAGAGAGGGGGGGGGGAGTAAAATGATGGGCATCCTATTTCTAGTCCGTACTACTACCAGAGTCATCCGAATCCGATCCAGATGAGCTATCAGAATCACTTTCACTAGAAGAATTGTGGCCTAGACAAAAGAGAAAGAAGAATCTTCCGTGTTAGATCCCTCTCACACTATTGTATCCTCTTACTTACCACGATGAGAGTTCGCATTGAATTGCTTCAGCGTTTCTTCGAGTGCCCGGATTCTTCGTTCGCTATCCATGTTCTTTTGTTTCTTGTTCATACGCTTCGCATTGGTATGGGATGACGAAGAGGGGTGGTGTTGTTGCAGTAGTGATTTCCCGGTGACGAATTCATGCAGCCTATGTAGCGTTTTGCGATCCAGAGCATCGATATCCAGTACAATCTCCTCTTGTCCTTCCTATAACATAACAGACAGGTTAGTCACTATTCATCCTTAAAAAAAAAGTTTTTCCCTATCCACCAAGCCTTACCCCGTCCAAAGACATTGAGCTCTGAATGATGTTAACCACCGTGTTGAGTCGATCGCCAGAGAGGTTGTTAATGCTTTCACTGAGATCCTTCTTTTGTTCAAATGTAAACTCTGGTAGTTGTTCGTTGACAGAGTGTTTGCGCGGTCGTGATTGTTGTTGCTTGGGCGTTGCTCGTCGTCGAGGTTTCGGTGCAGGTTTCTGATCCTTCGATGATGGCTTTTTGCTCGCTGATTTACTGCTGGAGGACTTTTGTTTCGAGGTTGATTTGGATTTGTCGGTTTTCTTCTTGGTTGATTTGATAGATGCAATTTGTTGAGAAATGTTGGCGATATGTCGTTCCAGTTCGGCGATCCGATCATCACGATCTACATAAAACGAATGTGAAAATGAGTGGTTGGGGCTCCTGAAGATTCTTCACTGCTTACCATTGTCAGATTCCTCGGATATATCGTCGTCTTCGTCATTAGAAGAGGTGTAGGAATCGGCTTTTCTCGTGATAACAGAAGAGCGGTGTTTGGATGACGATGACTGTGGTTGTGGTGGAGGAGAAGGCGAGAGTGGTGGTGGTGGTGGTGCAGGATCGGGCAGATGTTTCCATTTTTCGTCGAAGATTCGTTCCAGTTCCTTAGCCATTTTGTGGACCGGGAGGGCGGGAGGGTTGTAGCGGTAACAGTTATTAAACATTAGGCGGACATCACTTTCGAAACTTTCAGGAGAGTCGTATTCACCATTGTTGAGGTTTCGTTCGATGGTGGATATATCCATTGGATGAGTGATGATGGTATGGTAATCGGGGATATTGAGGGCCACTGCGTCTACAGGTTGTAAGAATGGATAGTTGAGGTCGCGGTACTTGTTTTTCTTCAATTCACGGATTGCTTGGCCACAAAACTTGAGCTGGACATCGGCTTTGCGTCGTTTTACCACCAGAGAAGAGGGGCGGCGACCTGCCATAGCACCCATACTGCCACGACCTTGATTTTGCTTGGTCATCGTTTCTGGGTAATCCTTGGATGGTGGAGGGTGGATTTCACGTTTGGGTCGACTGTCTTCGCTGATACGACGGAAGCTTGTTGCCCCTGATAATGATCCTTGTGGTGAGTGGAGGCTTGATTGTGACCCGTCTTTTCCATCTGATGTCGAAGCGATCTAAAGTATTATGGAAGAAGAATGAGTAACTCCAGTTGTCACTCCAGAATACGGCTGTATATTTACCTCTTTAGACGGTGGCATCTGACGCAAGCTTTTTTCAAAAGCAGATTCGACGTTTTGACACAGCATTGACACCATGGCTTCAGGGCCGTTGAATTTGTAGCAGTTGTTGAAGAGCAGGCGGATGTCAGCTACAAACTGATCGACGTCGTTGTATTCTCCATGTTGCAGTTTGCCATCGATAGTAGTCAGATCAATAGGATGCTTGATGATTTGAGGATAGTCAGGTACCTTGAGCTTGATATAGTCCACGGGGTGAATAAAAGGAGTAGCATCTCGATGTTTCTTGAGATTGCGCATGATAGCCCCACAGTATCTGATTTGATCACGAGTCATATTTGTATTCATACCTCCGAAAGAATAGGGCGATGGTGAGGAGGTCCTTGATGGCTTCTGAATCAAAAAGAGTGTTAGTTATGCTTGTTTCAAAAGTGTAGCACGAGCAGCCCACGGAGGCAGCCAGCTCGTTCGTTCGTTAGTTACCTGTTTACGAGGCTTAGGTGGAATAGAGCTGATTCCGGTACCATTGGCAAAAGAGTAAGCAGGAGGTGAAGTGCCTTCATTGCTGATGATTTCAAGGGTTTCCGGTGAGTGAGGAATCACAGATTTTGCGTGAGACTCGTATATCGGTTTGACTGATGATGATGATGATGGTGATGATGGTGAGTCCTCCTCCTTGAGTGGTTCTGCAGTGTTGGTTGTGGCCATTGGCTGCGAAGGTGACAGAGATGATAATGGTGATGATGGTGAGTCCTCCTCCTTGAGTGGTTCTGCAGTGTTGGTTGTGGCCATTGGCTGCGGAGGTGACAGAGATGATAATGGTGCTGGTACTTGTGCCGGGGCTGGAGATGGTGATGATGCTAACGGAGACGCTGACGGTAATGACGGTTGAGGAGATGCGATGGCAGTTGTGGCATTGTCGGTAGCTGTATAAATTTCCTGTTTTGCTATCTGATCTGTCACTGTTGACGCTACTGTAGGCTGCTTTGATTCAGGTGATAATGCTAATGTGGATTCCGGATGAGGCTGTGTTGGCGATGATGGTGATGGAGACTTTTGCATGATGGGAGCGGATAGAGACGGTGGTGGAGGTAGTGATCGAGACGATGATGACGGTGAGACAGGGCCTGGATGATCCACTTTTTGTTTCTTGGATGCATGTGAATATTCATCGTCTACTGGCCTTGGTGGACTAAGACAAAGGAATAAGATGAGTCGGTCATTCCTTTAGTTGTTCCTTGGTTTTCACAAACTCACCTTAACGTGCGCTGTTCTTCAGAATGAACATGGTTAGTGTCATGCTGCTGTTGCTGCTGCTGTTCTGTTAATGATAAAGGTGTCGCCATGCTTGTTGTTAATGTGATTAATCAAGATTAGGATGCAATGGTAACGGCAAGAAGAGATTGGGCCTAAAGTGTTTCAAGGGGTAGACTTTCGTATCTTTGTCGTCTGGCAAGAGGAGTGGAAGTAAAGGTAAGAAGCATATTTGGTATTCCAAGACATGTACAATGTTAAAAATAAAAGAGGAAGGAGGTGAAAGAAGAGAAAAGAGCAAAAGGAGTTAGATGTGAGACAATAAATAGCGGAGTTTTAATTTTCAGTTCTTGGGGATTACGTGTCCGAACAGCAGCAATCCACCCACAAACATACAAAACATACCTTTTAGAAGCCCAAATTGCAGTGTAGATAGCCTTGTGCTTTGTAATCACCACCAAATGAGAGTAATACAGTAAGATTGAGATGGATGATGGTAATGATGATAGTTATATGCACAATTTGAATCCTTTTTTACGATAAAAAGTTCCCGCAACTGATAAGTACTGGTAGTGGTAAACAGGGGTGGTGGAGAAAAGGATGTGTTTGTTTTTTTTTTGTTTTGGGTTAGCTGAATGTAAAAACAAGGTGGAATCGGAAAAACGTTTAGTGCCGATCGAAGAAATAAGGAAACGAAAGAGGATGGAAGAAATAAAAAAAAAATTCAAGGCTTGTATGTGTTTTTCCTTCCAATTTGAAAAGTCACAGCCCTAATTGCCGCTTTCTCATTGGACAATTAGGTTTCTTCCGTCTAAAAACTTTGGTGGCCCTTTTGCAACTCCGCTCATGTGTCGTTTGGTGTTATCAGATGTGGTCATTGGCTCGATGGTGATAGTCCATTTCTGAACGGCCATACATCTTTTCATGCTGAAAGAAGCTCTATGACTATGACAAGTGTCTTGAAAGTGTAGTCATCCTTTCAGCAAAAGCTTTGCAAACGAAAAAGTGATGACTCAAGCGTAGCGGGGTTTGAAAATGAGATGAGGGGTTTAGTTTTGGCCCAGCCACCCAAAAATTTTTTCGGTCACCTCGAAACGATAAAAGAGCGGAAAAAAGCGGTTAGTGTCTCTCTTTCTTATAGTTCTCTTGGGTTTTGGTTGGTCGTCTCAAGGAATATGTCAAGGTAAGAAACTATATAAGATTGGAGCATGTCATTAGGAAGTGATGTTTGTAATTTGCGTTTGACAACTTACCAGAGCGCACTTTCGCCGGTGCATTATGCCTGGTCTGTTGTAATGAAACCAACTATCTCCCTGATCCTCTTGACATGCATTCATCACTATGAATGTGTATGCTGGTCATGTACTCATCCCGGTTTACAGCTTTTTAGGTTGTCTATTCTGAACTTGACGTTGTGGTGCCTACTCTATACCTGTCAAATGATGGTAAGTGCCTCTACGAGAACGACCGGGAATGTGTGTATGGTCGAAATGATTAAACAATTCGCTCCTGATCATAAATGATGACTACCTTTTATATATCACCAAGATCTATGATGTTAATCATACACACATTCCTAGTGTTATGCAAATCAAAAGCAGAATGCCTCGATTACTAATGAGTCTTTCTCTTTTGTTGATGTTAGATAGCCATGCCTTTGCTTTAGGTTAGAATACTGGTTTAGTTATAGTGTGTGTGTGTGTTTCTGATTAAAGTAATGTATGACTCTAACTTTGCTATGTCTTTGAGGTGTGCTGACCAACTGTTTTATGTGTACCTGTTGTTTGGCTCTGTTTGGGTCCAAAAGTCAATTTGCGGAGTTTGAAAAAAGCTTTTGCCACAGCCACCGGGATATCTTGCTTGAATTTCACTATGCTTTTGTTTGTCTTCCTTTCTCCTTTATATCTTTTACTTCTTTCCTCTCTCTACCCGTTGTCATAATACAGCCATCCTAGCCTATCCTATCAACAACATGGACATTCATGAAGTACCACCTTCTAGTGCTCAGCCTGACCTTCTTCATGTTGGGTCACCTAAAGCCAACTTGCTTCAATCACCTCCTTCGACAGAGACTCAGCCTCAAGCTCACAACAACAGCAAAGTGATCCCATCTTCAACACCTTTGGTTGCCGAACCTTCTCTAGCAACTATCCATGAGGATGGCACCCCATCTACCAACAATTCTTTGGCTGACGATACCGACTTTTTACCACCAACAGGTACCCATGGACTTTTATCAGATGACCAGAACGACAAAGTGGATGATGACACAAACAACAACTATTTGTCTGCAAGTTGGATGAACCCCAGCATGATGGCAAGTGGCCCTTTTGATAAACGTAAAAGTAGCCCCGCGATTCTTGGACTTCCCTTTGGTATTACTGATGATCCTCAACTTGACCTGCACTTGTCCCAACACAGAAACTCCATTGAAGCGGCTGTCCTTTTGGCAAGCTTTAACAGAGGGTCCACTGTTAGCAAGGACTCCGTATCGACAAAGGACGCTTTAATCAAAGGTAAGGGGATATGTGAAACAAGTATTGACCCTTTTGTTTATATGGATCGGACTGACACCTTACTTTTCCCTGATCTTACACAAACTTAGTGCCAACTCATCAACGCCAGCAGCACCAGCCTCAACATTGGCGGGATGATCTATCTATTGCTGTGAATACCCGTGAAAAGGCGACAGATCAAGATGTGGTGTCTCTTCGAAGGCACTCGTACGATGTAGATATGACTTGGGACTCTATGCCGCCAGGTTTCAAGGAGCGAACCGACCTATTCAACAGTAGCAGTGGTAACAACAATGGATCCGCCTTCAAACCAGTATCAAAACACCATTATACGATCACAAACCATACCGACAGTAAGGACGGTGGCTTCAATAAGAGTCGCATCACTTGGACTCAAGATGGATTCTATCAAGCAACAACTTCCTCTTCACCTTCGTCTACTGGATCATTCCCGTCAAGATCACCAGCAAATACTCTGACACCGATATCCCCTTATCCACCAAGGCTACTTCACCCACATGCCTATGCTACCGATCAACATCATCCTACCAATCTACACCAGCGCCACGACTCTCCTCTTTTACACCCATTGGCCCGCCAACCTTCGGCAAACGAGGATGATTCCCCTTCTGGTGCTCGGGTGAAGAAAGAATTCGCATCTCATGAACACGGTCCTTACTTCCAGTATGGCGAACAAGGGCATCCACTACCTCAACGACCTCATTTTTACCTTCCTCATGATCAGCATCAAAAGCAACGGCCTTATTACTACCCAGACTCTCAACAACACCATAGTCAGATGCTACCACCAAATACACCTCATCCCTCTTTCAATGGAAAGCTTCCTTTGCCACCTTCTAATGATCGTATGCCCTCCGGTGGCCCCTCTTCTGCACATCCTTATAGTCATCTAGCACCATACAACCATTCCCACCTTCAACAACATGGTCATCCTCACCATCCATCCCCCCTTCTACCCGGCACTTCCAATCACCTTCCACCTCCGCCATCTCTTTCGCCAGAGCAATATGCAGCTTATCAGGAACGCATGGCCGCCGCGAACGCCGCTGCGTTTTCCTTCCGCCCAAATGTCACCACACCATCTACTAGACCGAAAAGAAAACGAATGCCCAAAGAAACCGAACAAGTCGTTGAAGCAGGCGATGCCAATTTCCCGGATATGTGTCCTCGTGATGTAGAACTGGCCAAGACTGACCCTCAGGCAAGACCAAGACGACAAAAGCTGCGATTCGAAGGTGATCTCTATACTCCAAATTGGGTCCGCTACAATGGTCAAGCAAAAGAAGGTTTGTGTGATACATGTCAACCTGGTCGTTGGCTTCAACTGAAAAACAGTGCCTATTGGTAAGTAAACGAAAAAAAAGGTGGGTCAGGTACTCATCCATCCTTATTTTGCCCGCCGTTAGGTATCACAAGCAATTCTATCATGGCATCTCTTCAGTATCAGGGTCAGAATTTGTCCCACCTGCCGAAACTCGATGGGTGGATCAAGATTTGGTAGAAGGTCTTTGTCATCAATGCCGCCAATGGGTGGCTGTTAGCAATGTTAAGAGAAAAAACAGCGTTTTATGGTTTAGACATGCCCACAAGGTACGTAACTGATCAAAGCGGGGGGGGGGTAAAAGCAACAATACTTAATTTTTTTTCTTGGATAGTGTCATCTGTATAACAAACCTAAGAATGGAGCCATTTAGACAATGAATCATGCGTCCCTCATTTACCCTTTAGTTCGATACTATGCTTCTCATTTTGATTGTAAATAGCAGAATTCATCCCCTTCATCCTTCTCTTTTTATCTTATCTGCGTGTCTAAATGTATAAATAAACAGTAAACTACAATGTGTTATGTCATTGGAATGGTCTTGGATTGTAGCCGTAGCAGGGGATCAAAGAACTTTTGGAAAAAGTTTCCTCCACCTTTTGGAAAAGGAGATCTCCTGAATTTTGCGGTGGGAGGGAAAGTTGGCGGGGTTTGAAATAAAGACACAGATGCCCCGCCGGGGCACAGGCATGGTCTTACTCTTCTCATCGGGAATCAATCGGCAGGGCCCTCTCTTTCGGTATCAGGTCCAACAAGAAGATGCATATGAATTGCGGCTTATCAGCACGTATGGTGGGTATCGTGTGTGCGAACGAGGATCGAATACGATGCCAAGGTCCATGGAACAACACAACGAGGAAGGGCATATCTCACCAGCCTTCCAAGAGAAATGATGCACTCATTGGCAGGCTTCCCCACCAGTGGTCGATCCTTTTATCTTGCACCTGCCGCCCTTGACCCACCTACCACCCTCTGCAAGAAGTTGTTTCCGGCGATCGACGAATGGCATGACCGACTGGCGGCAAAAAAACTCAGTCCTGACAACAACGATCCTATTTAACCTATCGTCGCTGCCAATGCATTTGTACAGGTGATCACGATGCTCAGGAAGAATTTTAAACAAGGCTCGGTGCTCTTGGTGGAATTTCACCCCTGCTATCCCATTTGGCAACACTCAATCTTCTCTGATCCAGCCTACTTGTCATTCTAAAGGTAATCCAACATCATAGCATTGGAATGTAGTAGCATGCTCACTCTGATATGTTAGGGATCTGCTGCAAATTGAAGCTCAGGAACACGATCCAGCCCACACACTCCTCCAACAATGTGTGCCTTGCACTCTAGATTTCAAACCCCGATTTTGCTGTACATAAGAACTTTCTTTTGCCCATCCTTACTTTTGCTCCTTCTTCCCCTCGTCATCACTTTTTTACCGCATTGTCATTATTTTTTACTCCACGACGACAAACGAACGAACGAACGAGGAAACGAACGAACGAACGGTAACTCTCCTCTTCTCACGTCATATTCTTCTTTTGCTTACCATTACTAACTTTTTGCCTCTTGCATCGTTCCTCCATGTTTTGACAATAGATTCACTACAGCGATGACGACGACGATAGGGACGACGACGATGCTAATGCCGACTCCACCACTGCTTCATGTCGCCTAAAAAGGCCTTTTTAAAAATTTTCAAATGTAAAAAACATGGGGAAACCCTTGCAATTTTTTTTTTAGGTGCAATCACTTTTGCCATGGTAGATCCTATAACCACTACTACATTGCTGAAGAACCTTATCTGGTTTTCTACTCTCTTACTTCCACCACCATTGATACTTCTTGGCGCTTCCAGTAATGTCTGAATCTTTACACTACATTGGTCTTGTCAGGTCATGTCGTGAAGCCGGCCATCCGCCAGATCTATTAGGCCCGATAGCTTAGTATCATTCAGTTTTTGTGTACTGCAATCAATAAAATCCATACTTTGATTAAAGCATTTTGCATGATCTCCTGTTTTTTAGCCACCCCTCCTCGTTCCATGAATTTTTATGTGTGTAACCCTTTTTTTTTGTGTCTAAGAATGACAGGCACGGTTTTGAACAAGACAGTTAAAGGCTACAAACAAGACAAAGCATGATAACAAGATGTCATTAGACAGGTTTATTCTTTGGTTTAGACGGTATATAGAGTAGAATGTAATGTAGATGAATACAAAGGGGCAAGAATGGTGGTAAATGAGAATGGTGCAAAGTAATGAAGGGGGATATCAACTAATCTATAACGGATATCACAAAAGACCTTGCCAACACCAGTGTTATAACATTTGAGTTTTTTGCTTTTCCTTGGTTCGAAGTGCTTGACGCCGATTCTGGAACCATATTTGCACCGTTCGAGGATTCATGCCGAGTTGTCGACCTAGTTGGGCACGCACCTGGGTGGAAGGGAAGAAGGTATGTTCAAACACACGATGGAGTACCTGGAGCTGCTTCTTTGTCGCTCGTCTTCGCTTGGTTTTGATCCTATGCTGCTGATGGTCCATATCGTCGTCGTCGTCGTCATCTCCTTCGTCGTCACCGTCGTCTCTAAGGTAGCATGTCGATAGTGATCCATGAGCTGTCTTGTCATTACTGTTATCCATGTTGATTAAGCCACTATGGTTGCTCAAGTTGATGGTCCTGTCCTGCATTCGCTCATTGTCTTGAGGCATTATCATCAGTAGCCGATGGTTGTAAAGGTACCTAATAGATTGTTGTTGTATGTTGTAGGGTGAAGATCTTGGGAGTCCGTCATCGTCGCCATCAAAGGAGGAGAGGCTCGTTACTGACGAGGAGTAAGGCTGTCGCAGCGGCGGGGTTAGTGGCGAAGATGGCATGCTGGAGAACGAGTAAGGGCTATGTCGAGGGTTGATTGGGCTGTCTTGACCAAGGTTGATAAATGGGGGTGGGAGACAAGGCTTTCGGCTGGTATGGATGGGTGAAGAAGGGGCAGAAAGAGAAGGAGTTTTTGGCAAGTCGTCGTCGAATTCGTTTTGGCATAGCAAGTTGGTAATGTCGAGCATTGAAGATCGTGGTGGAGGTGATGGTGGTAATGACTTGAGCATTGTATCATGGAAGTAAGGATCTTTTTCATCATTCAACATACAATTGACCGACAGCATTGCAATTGGTATGACGAAAGGATTGAAAAAGAAAAAGAAGAGAAAGAAAGAAGGAAGAACTCAGAAACGCCTTTTTGACCTTTTTTTCCAAAATCGGATTTCAAACCCCGAGACTCCCTTTTCAAATTTTGCATCTCGGTGGGTAAGTTGATGGTCCGGACTACACACAGACAAGTTAGAGAGTGGAACCTTCCATTTCGTTTAATATATTGCCATGTGTTACTTATGAAAGCTTTTCACGATTGGTCCTTTGGAAAGATTGAATCACAGACCACCATCAAGTTCGTTTTATGCGCTGTTCTGCAGGGGACGGGGACAACGGGATCGGGGTTTGAAAGTGTCCAAAAGAGGCTATCCTACCGGTAAAAGCAATATCTATCAGTTTTTCACCATTACGCACACACTTTGCCTTGTTCACTTCCATTCTGTCTCCTCTAGTGTCCTTGTCATAGCAAGAAGAAGAGAGAAAGTAGAGTGATACGAGAAAAGAACTTTTAATACCTTCTTGATCTCTTCCCCCGTTGTTTAGGTTAGCTTTTGTGTTGCGTTGAGTTCATTTCACCTTCTCGACTTATATTTTGTGCGCGGGTATAGCCAGCGGTAGAAGAGCAAAGTACGAATTTCTATCCCCGGTGGCAACTCTTGGTAGATGATGCTAAAAATATGCCCCTGACAAGTTAAAAATAAGTTGCTTTGCCCTTTTTCGTCCAATTCTCTTTGCCTGTCAGTCTGTACCCACTCATCAAACACATCACACACATCACATCTCATCAATCACATAAAGGTTAAAACACGAGTTAATGTCATAGATAAGAAGGCTATAAAAGTAAGTTTTTATTGTCTAAAACGGATCTAGTGTAAGGGGAATGAGGACCTGAATCCAATGGAAGGAGGGTGATCTATTCGTTTATGCATCTTCATAGCCAGAAGGAGGGTTGCGAGCCCGATTGGGAACTATTTCAAATCAAATGAGACAAAAGATCACTCCTCCATTCAAATCACTACTTACGAGGATATGTAATAGGAAGAGCTTCCACGCCCTTGAAGCCAAAGTATTCACGGCGTACCTTTGGCACTGTGAAGACAAGTACAGGTCCTATAAGAAGAATAAGCATAAGTAAGAATGATGATTTGATCTTCACGCCCCGCCCCTGGCTGATCTGTGCATAAAGGGAAGGATGGGTTTTGGCTGGCGGAAGACGTGGGGGATGGTAACCAAGCTGGGGACTGAGCCAAGGTGATAATTAAGAATCTGGACGGCACTCGTCGTTCAAGGGGAGCGTTGCATCTGGTCGTGTGTATCGTTTGAGAAGGATGATGGAGTTGGTTGTCTGGATGTATGGGTTTGTGCGATTCACCACTCGTATGGTTGATGCTTAAGAATCCGTTGTAGCCGTCAATGGAGTCGCATGTCGCATGAAGCCGATAGCCGTGGAGGATGAGTGTCATTTGTCGATCCATGTAACACTGATTCTTTTCTGTTGTAAAGATCCACCGCACCTTCCCCCATTCATACGCACATGCAAACGTGTACATGTTGTTCCGTACTTACCAATAGAACCAAGGACAAAGGACCAAAAGATGACAGGTCTTTCAATGGCAAAGCGACGTAATCCAAACATGGCTTTTGTTGTATAATGTAAAGGAAGGAGAAAGAGCGAAATGTTGTTTTGGGCGGACTTTTCTCCTTCCTTTAAAAAGTGACGGCAACCCTGCCGCCTCGGAGTTGGAATATGCATACATTTAACTCCGCCATCATGCAAAGCCCACCTCCATCCAGTCAACTACAAAGATACAAACTTGAGCACACTTTAGCTTTTTATTCAGGGCACACACATTTTATCTATATGCATAATGCAGCAAAGACTGAAGGACTAAAGATAAACTAAGACAGTGCGATGATTGGATGCAAATTGAAGGTATTGGTGTACAGGATCTTTTGTTTCGAGAATCCATTGAATTCGGAAGCAAGAGTGTTAGTGTAAGCACCAAAGTTGGACCAATATAGCCAATCGCCTTCATTCAGTACCGGTAATTGAGCCGATTCCTCGATGCAGTCGTCGTGAGCACAGGTAGGACCTACAGTTGAAAGAAAGGTGCATATAAATCCCGATCTGTTAGTGGTGGTGCGGGAACTTGATAGTATCACACTTACCCCAAATAGAGCATTCAAACAAGGGACCTTCAATATCTTCACCGTAATGGTATTTTCCACTTTTCACCAGGATAGAGGGGGTAATATTCTTGACAGAAAATAATGTAGCCATGAAGGACCCAAAGACACCATCATTGAGATAATCTATGGAAAGGACAGTGGATTAGTAGAAAGGTAAAGAGCAAGATCATCTTTTGAACTTACACATATAGGACGGTTCCCTGTCGTCGTATTCTATTACCCGCCTTCCAATGATGCGAGTAAAACAAGTAACAGAAGAATCGACGAAGAACTTCCCAGGTTCGGATATGACTTCAATGTTCTCGGGGAAGTATTCATCAATCGCAGGTCCCAAGGCAGCAGCGGCATCTTCAAACTTCAGGCCATCTTGTACAACACGACCACCGTAGAATCCACCACCAATGTCCAGTAAAGAGAAGTGATATCCCGCAGATTCAGCAAGATCAAATACAGCACGGGCGCGAGATAAAGCAGCAACGAAGTCCTGCACTCCCTTGCTTGTAACCCCTATATGAAAGCTGGTAAAACAAGAGAGATGTTTGAGTTACCTTGCTTTTGGAAAAGCTGAAGACACAGTTTTTTACCTGACTCCGATCACATCGAGAGAGAGCTTCTTGGCGAGACAAAGTAGTCTCGGGATAGCAGCCAAAGTCGCACCATATTTCGCCCCTAACTGGCCCTTTTGATTCGAGTGGTCATTCGGTAGAATACGAATCACCAACTTGGCGTGAGGATGGAAGGACTTGATTTTGTAGAGTTCGTCAGAGTTGTCAAATGTCATCTTGTACACCTTTTTTTGAGCAGAATAGTGGATGTGGGATGCTTGCTTGCATGGGTTGGCATATATGATTTGATTAGGATCCACACCCACATGAAGGACCTTTTGTATTTCCATTTTGCTTGCACAATCAAACCCCACACCTAGAGAAGCAAGTAGTCTGATAACCTTGGGATCCGGGAATGCCTTCGTTGCTGTAGAGATGATGCCAAAGAAGAAATTTTTAGAACCCCCTGAATCCCCTGAATCACACTTGCTTTTTATCTTACCGTAGAAGGGCTTGACCCGTGGCAAATGTCGTACCCACTTCAAGTATTGACGATAGACGTCCCCCAAATCACAGATGGCAAAAGCATTGTCTTGTTCCATTTCCCATTTACCAGTAAACTGCGAGTCAATTAGTTGCTTTGACAAAAATTTAACAGAGAGGTTGGAGATTGATTCAAGACCATGTTCGATAGTAGAGGCTTTGTTCGAGTGAGGACCAGCGCCATCATGACTAGGATATTGATTCCAAGCAGGCCTACTAATTGGAATAAGCATCTGTTGTGTAAAATGAAAAGGAAGTTAGACTATGGAGAAGTAAATAGAAAAATCGATCGGCAGATGATAACTACCTTTATATGCACCTAATTATGCAAGGAGCTATCATGTACCAGATGATTGGATCATCAACGTGTATGCATATGGATGAGACAAATTAGGATCTACTTCAAACGCACGAAAAGTTAGGCCGGAGGTATGATTTCAAAAGGTGAAACAACACTGCTGCTATCCTTACCGTCAGCTGCAGGCGTAGGATGAGACCAAAGTTGTAGCTGCACCAAAAAGTAAGGTTCTTGGTTCATGACCCCTTTGCCGCACATTGAGTTTCGCCATACATCCATGTTGTGAAGGGAGGGAGGATTCCATATCTGCCATGAAGCTAATGCATAGCAAGTATCCATTTTTTTCTTATTGCACACCAATTCGAGACAAGGCAGCGCTGCTGATCGAGATGTAAGGTAACTAAAGATGTAACCGGAGATGTATGTATTTGGAAAAGTGAAGGAGAAGCGAAAAAATGCGGAGTTTCAAAATCATGACAAGTGCGCTATTTATACCGCAAGAGATCAGTGGTGAAAGGGGAAAGGGGCAAAAGACGGCAACGAAAGCAATCAAAGCCTAAAGAGCCACAAACCATACTACTCGATTCGATTGATGGGCATTACCAGAAACGCTCAAGTCAACAGATGGAACAAACCCATATCACACCACCCCTGCCTTGACAGCAGTCTTTTCCTACCTTGTTGCTATGCTTTTAGCCATCCCAACATGTGCATCAATTAAAACACTGTGACCCAAGTTCCAAATAAGTGAATAAAAAGGCTCGTTGCTGGCTATAAAACGGCCTAAAGTCAGCATAACAACAGTCATCCGGTATGACACTCAATATGCTACATAAAATCACTGGTAGAATCCCTTCGATCAACCCCCGTGTCGGATTAAACGTCATGTGCTGCTGTCCAGGCAAGTCAGACAACACTTTTTACTAAACCACCCATACATGTGTTGCTATCAACCCAAGTTATGCCATTACTAATGGGCCCACGCATAAGCTTCAGGCTCCCACCATTGTATTATCCAAATGATGAAGTCTTGACCGCATGGTGAGTTATCTTGGTTTGTAGGGCTTCACCTAAGCTGGGCAGGATCTTCCAAGAAAATCTCCCCTCTCGGGAAACGACGGATTCCAAACTCCGCGCTTGCTACAAATATTTACTTTTCCGTCAATCCCTTTTTTTGCTTCATCTTTGCTTCTTCATTCCTTTTTTTTTCCATCGACATCAGCAGCGCACTACAAACGACTCGCTTTCTATACAATGGTCTTAAACGACGAATGCAGGGTAACTCTCTTCTTCTCTCCGGTTTGTCAATCTTTGTCTTACCCTGACTAACATTTACATTTTGCATCATGGCTCCTCTTTTTTTTAGGTGATAGATGACCGAAAAGGATGGCAACGGATATCGGCTCTCTGGCACCAGGACTGGACGGACATGTACTTAGATTAGGGATCGGTCTTTGATCATTGCCCTGCTAAACGTCCCTACTTGTTTGCCTGCTTCATTTTGTCCCGTACCACTGCCACTTTGTGCGCCTCTGGTTAGCTCTCTCCCCCTTCACTCTCATGGCCATGATACTAGGGCAGTCATTCCGAGTCCTCTACATACCTTCGCAGCTTCCCCCTCCCATATAGCTTAAAGATAGTCTCATTCATTTAAATAATAAAACGTACTTGAAACCCATCTCCACGACTACTGTCTCGATTCATACGGCCAAATTAAAGCTAAGGAACCGAGGTTGCGCCAATGTTGCTCAGGGTTGACTTGGATTTTGCATACAGAAAGTATCTACTTCTGTGTCAAATGTATGTATGAATGGATCTCACTTTTTGACTTTTTGGCTTTTTTTGGACCTCTACCTACACGAGTACCATGTCCTCCAGGCCAGAATACCAAAAAGCTTGTCGAATTTTTTAACCCCTGTCTTTCAAAAAAGGTGGACCATCCTATAAGAAGAAGGGGGATCTAGGGCCATGTCCATTGGAGTGGTATCGAAAATGGCAAGTCATCCAAGAAAATTAGGCTTGCTGGGTATCCGTCGATAGATAAAAAGCACCTCTGAGTCTATGTCAAATTTAAAGGTGTGGTGTCGATACCGTTCACAAAAAAAATGAGATCCAAAAAAGTGAAACTTTTTCCATGGTCTGTCCTTCTTCAAATGGCGGGGGTTGAAAATTGAAAATTTGAACTTTTCACCTCCTTTTTTTTTTTTTGGAGGTGTTGCTTATTTCTCAGAACCGAGATGGACAACCCACCCTCAAACTTTACAGGCTACACGATACAATGCATATCTATAGACTGATACCCAGAGACATACACGTTTATGTTGTGTGCGGCTGTGAACGCTCCGAGAAGCCACCCAAAAGCGACCGATTGGAGTGGTACGTATCGAAAAAGTGAACTCATCCAAGGAAATCAGGCACTCTTGGTATCATGCAATAGAAACAAAGCACATCCAAATCGCTGTAAAATTTGAACGCAGGTTGTCCATTCAGTTTGGGAGAAAAAAGAGAAACAAAACGTTTTCCGAAGAGATGGCCCCACCCCCCTTTTTTTTGTAAAAAATGACTTCTTTCTCAGAACTGAGATGGACAACCTGCGTTCAAATTTGACAAGGATATGGACATGCTCCGTATCTGGTGCATGATACCATGGACGCTACAATTGGCGTAAAAAAAAAGCGACCGATTGGAGTGGTACGTACCAAAAAAAGTGAACTCATCCAAGGAAACCAGTCGGATGCTCCTTTTCTCTCTTAGATTGTCTTGGCTTTCGATAGCCACAGCATACCCACACGCCAATGTTTTCCTCGGCGAGGCTTGCCAGGGCGGAGTTAGAATTGCCATCCATAAAGGGACATCTATGGAAAGGACAGGGAGAGGGAGATGATGATGGTATGTTAAGGATCATACAGAGTCACTGTTGATAAAAATTCTTGGAGTTCGGTTAGATCGGAAAAGAGAGTATAAAAGAAGGATTTATTCAAGTGATGGAGAAGGAAAGAAGATGCAAAGAAAAGGCAGAGGAAGAAAATCGGCCCCTTGTAGAGAGGGCAAATTGACGGGGTTTGAAAATGATAAAGTCTCCACTTTTTCCAGAGTAAGGCTACTGTAGCAGGAGAAGAATAAAAGACATATCAAGAAGGAGCCAAGTTTGCTTTATTTAGTGAATGAGACTATAATTAAGCTTTATTTTCAAGTGTAGGGGCAGGAGTGACTTGCCATAGAGTAACTAACGTAGTGTAATGACGTTGGGAATGGAGGAGGGGAGAGCAGACTAACGGTTTCAAAAGCATCAGATGTGATGGACACAGGAATCAGGCCAAAGGATAGTGCGCTTCAGCAGTGGCTATGGAATCAACTATGGATGAGGTGAGTGACGAAAAAAAAATTCAAGGGTTTCCCCATGATTTTCATATTATATTTTTAAAACAGCCTTATCTTGTGATATAAAGCACTGGGCGAGTCATCATCGTCGTCGTCGTCTTCGTTATCGTCGTCGTCATCGTCGTCGTCATCATCGTAGCCGATCTAAAAGTCGAAAAGAAAAAGTTGGTCATGGTAAGCTAAAAGATTAGCAACGTGCTGAAATGAGGTGGGCGTAATCGTTCGTTCGTTCGTTCGGAGGGAGTTCATTCGTTCGTTCGTTCAATCGTTCGTTCGGAGGCGGAGGAAGAGAAGAACGAGGGCGAGGGGCAATGTAAATCACGAGGGAAAAATGACGAGGGAAAAAAAAAAGTGATGACGAGGGGAACAAGAAGCAAAGAAAGGGTTTGGTGGGGAAAAAGTCTTACTTATAGCCATTTTACAACCCCTGCCGTGCCTAGGTTTAGGCCTACGAATGACAAATGGCTCAACCATGCAGACAAGACTTCACCATTGGGATGATCCAATGGTAGGAATCTGGTGATATATGACAGCTGAATCCGTAAAGAAAAAACTCACTAATCAAATGTGCCTGTACTTGGAAGTAGCATCAGAAACTTTGCCTCCCCGCTTGGTTAGGCCCTGGGACCTTTCCCACTATAATTCACTTCAAAATGAGCCTAGAACAGTCCTAATGGTACGCACATGAGCATATACTATAGCAGAATCAGTCTACCAAAGGGAAGCTTATTGCAATTTGCAGTTCAGAAGCAATGGCATTTGTGAAATCAGAAGGGACAATTGCCGTTTTACATCCTTTTTGAAACTCCGCCAGAAAAGGTTGAGAACCGTTCTCAGGTTTTCGGTTTGGTTTCGAAAACTTTTTTTTTTACCAATGATCATCCATCATTAACCTGCAGATGAAATGTCTTGAAACTTTAACGGTCTGCTCAGGAAGACCGTATGAGCATGCACATTATATTAGAATTGAGACACGACCACTCTGAAATGTGGAGCCCATGGCTCTACTCAAGCGGGGAAACAGTGATGGCCTGTGATGTGGAACGGTCATTAGCCGACTGAATAACCTGTCTTGGAACTTTAACGGTCTACTCAGGAAGGCCGTACGAGGATGCACATCCCATTAGAATTGAGATTCGACCGCTCTGAAATGTGGAGCCCATGGCTCTACTCATGCGGGAGAATGGTGAAGGCCTGTGATGTGGAACGGTCATGAGCCGACTGAATGACCTGTCTTGAAACTTTAACGGTCTACTCAGGAAGGCCGTATGAGGATACACATCACATTAGAATTGCGATTCGACCGCTCTGAAATGTGGAGCTCATGGCTCTACTTACGCGGGAGAATGGTGAAAGCCTGTGATGTGGAACGGTCATGAGCCGACTGAATGACCTATCGTGAAACTTTAACGGTCCGCTCAAAAAGGCCGTGCGAGGATACCCATCCCATAAAATTGAGATTCAACCACGTTGAAATGTGAAGCCCATGGCTCTACTCAAGCGGTGTCGTATCCTGAGATAATGACCTAAGTAAAGTCAACGCTTAGATAAGATGATCTGACATCATCGAGAAAAGAAAGGTTGGGCGGAGTGACATTTCAACTCCGACAAGCAAATCTGCATGAATCAGTAAAAGCACCGATCACAACAAGACTGGCCATCTTGACATGATCCACTACAAACTGAATCATAGACAAATAAAAGATAGCATCTATCACAAGTCATAAACATGCATACAAAGTCAAACATAAACACTAGCAGAAATACAAAGAGGAACTTATGTCCCACTAGTGATCCAACCTATATCTCCCACCTAACAAAGAGAGAGAATCATATCTCCTATAAACACACTTGTACACAATCATCGCATTCCCTAACAAATGGATAACACATTAGTATAAATAGATCTTCTATTTCACAATCACTAATAAAGGTATCCAACAGTCTCATCATAGTTTACAGTCTTTTATTTTCAACTATCTATACTACACTACACTACACCAAATACAACACCGTTGCAGTTGAACTGCGCATTGCAATGAGCTCCCCTTTGAAAGACTGATTCTGCTATGTTATATGATCGTGTGAGTACCATTAGGACTCTGCTAGGCTCATTCTGAAGTGACTTTTAGTGATGAACATCTCAGGGCCAATTTAAGCGGGGTGACGAAGTTTCTTGTGATATTTCCAAGCGCAGGCACATTTGATTAGCGAGCTTTTTCTGTACGGATTCTACTGTCATGTACCATCAGATTCCTACCATTGGATCCTCCCAATGGTGAAATCTTGTCTGCATGATGAGCCATTTTCATGGACCTAGGCAGGCGGAGTTTGAAAAATGCTCATAAGTACTCAAGCGTAAGGGCGAAGGGTGATGGCCTGTGCTTGTTACCGCCACGGGCTCCACATTTCAAGCTGGTCGAATCGCAATGCTAATGGGATGTGCATCCTCGTACGGCCTTCCTGAGTAGACCGTTAAAGTTTCAAGACAGGTCATTCAGTCGGTTCATGACCGTTCCACATCACAGGCCTTCACCATTCCCCCGCTTGCGTAGAGCCATGGGCTCCACATTTCAGAACGGTCGAACCTCAATTCTAATGGGTTGTGCATCCTCGTACGGCCTTCCTAAGTAGACCGTTTAAGTTTCGAGGCAGGTCATTTAGTGGGTTAATGACCGTTCCTCATCACAGTCCATCACCTTTCCCCCGCTGGAGTAGAGCCATGGGCCCCACATTTCAAACTGGTCGGGTCGCAATTCTAATGGGATGTGCATGCTCGTACGGCCTCCCTGAGTAGACCGTTAAAGTTTCGAGGCAGGTGATTCAGTCGGGTCATGACAGTTCCACATCACAGGCTTTCACCATTCCCCCGCTTGAATAGAGCCATGGGGTCCACGTTTCAGCGTGGTTGAATCTCAATTCTAATGGGATGTGCATCCTCGTACGGCCTTCCTGAGCGGACCGTTAAAGTTTCAAGGCAGGTCATTCACGAGGCTAATGACCGTTCACCATCACAGACCATCACCTTTCCCACGCTTGAGTAGAGCCATGAGCTCCCCATTTCAAAGTGGTTGAATCTCAATTCTAATGGGATGTCCATCCTCGCACGGACGTTTTGAGCGGACCGTTAAAGTTTCGAGGCAGGTCATTCAGTCGGGTCATGACCGTTCACCATCACAGGCTACCACCATTCCCCCGCTTGAGTAGAGCCATGGGGTCCACATTTCAGCGTGGTTGAATTTCAATTCTAATGGGATGGGCATCCTCGCACGGCTTTTCTGCGAAGACGGTTAAAGTTTCAGGACAGGTCATTCACCACGCTAATGACCGTTCACCATCACAGGCCATCAGCATTCCCCCGCTTGAGTAGAGCCATGGGGTCCACATTTCAACGTGGTTGAAACTCAATTCTAATGGGATGTGCTTGCTCGTACGGCTTTCCTGAGTGGACCGTTAAAGTTTCAAGGCAGGTCATTCAGTAGGCTAATGACAGTTTACCATCGCAGGCTAT
>LT554740.1:1484-12388 GCA_900079185.1 Absidia glauca
TTCCATGATAAGGTCCTACCCATAGCTTTACCATAATCTCATCTAGTCAATAAAACCTACTTGAAACTATCTCCATGACTTTACTCTAGTGAATGTGCTCGAGTCAACCTGTAAGCTCTGGCATGCGCCGGTTTGAAAAGGCGGGGTTTGAAGAGTTCGGGAGCTCTTTGATTGTTTGAACTGGAGGATGTCAGGAACGCATGGTGCTTATGTAGATAGCCTTCAAAAGGCAAAGTGGTGTAGCCGAAAAGTGATAATTGCTCAATCGTACACATGAAAAAGAGTGAAATCTTTATCTAAAAAAGTCTAGCTTGAGCAACAGCAGTGGAATCTGGGTTTATTTCCTCAAGTTTGGTCCTAGGAATCAAGATGGTAGTTATAAAGATGGGTTTTATTGAGTGATTGAGGCTATTCTGAGCTATATGTGGGGGAGGGGGACTACGAAGCTATATACAGGACTTGGAATGACTAACCTAGTGTCATGATAAAGGGAACGAAAGAGGAGTGAGCAGAATGGCGACGCCAAAAGTACCTGTGTTAGGGGGCAAAGGGAGGTAGGCAAACGAGTAGTGATGTTTGACAGTACAATGACTACAGATTCTACAATGGAATAGTGAGTGCCCGTAAAAAAAAGAAAAGAGGACGGGTTTCCCCACTCCAATCCCCAATATAACCACATGTCCATCCAGCACTGATGTCAGAGAGCCTATATCCGTTGTCATTTCATTCGGTTAGCTAGAAAAAAAAAAGAGCCTTGATGGAAAAGGCAATTGTTAGTCATGGTAGGTGGACGAGATGGTGAGAGGGGGGGGAGTTACCCTGCGTTCGTCGTTCATGGTCGTTGTATAGATGGCGAGTCGTTCGTGGTGCGGTGCTAATGTTGATGGAAAGAAAAAAAGTGATGAAGAAGCAAAGAAGAAGCAAGGTAAAGGATTTGGAGAAGAGAGGGACTTTTGTAGCCAAATCGGAGTTTTAATGTTTAGCTGGCAGGGACAATGAGTCCCCTAGCCCAAGCCTGTCAAACTCCGACCGTAAATTGACGCTGACGTCTATGTGGAATTTAAAACAGGGCAGTCAGGGGGGGAGTTGAAAAAAAGTTTGCTCTTCTTCCTTCTATTTACCTCCCAACTCTTTTACATCAAACAATGGCCTCTCGTGTTCTCTTCAACAGCCAAGTGCTCCAATCTGTCAAGCGCACCGGTATCCGATTCTCTTCCACTGCCTCTGCTGCTGAACAAGAAGCTATCCGCTCTCATGCTGCCAGTAAGTCATCCTTGAAACAACAAACTAGGCAATGATTCTAACTGTCAAATGTGTGTCTATAGAGTCTGCTGACACCTGGAAGAAGATCTCCATCTTTGTCTGTATCCCTGCGTAAGTCATTCGAGGCAACCCATGTGTTGGATCGTACTGACGTCTTTTGCATATAGTCTTGCTGCTGCCAGTTTGAACGCCTACAACTTGTATGAAAAGCATCATGAACACCAATTGCACCACCCTAAGGAATGGGTCAAGTATGAATACATCAACGTCCGTGCCCGTGTAAGTTGAAAAAGAGCATCTCTTGTAGACCATCACTCACCGCCCCTTTTTTCTATCTCCAGCCTTTCTTCTGGGGTAACAACTCCTTGTTCTTCAACCCCTCCGTCAACCTCTCTGCTGACGAAGAATAAACAACCAAGACATATGTAGTTATCCATTGTAATCGCTTTGTATTAGTATACTAGACCTAGTTGTTGATCTATTAGAAATAAAATCACGGCAATGACTTGCTGGTTGTGTTTTGTGTGAATGTGGGTGTGATCCTGATTGATAAAACAGTGACATTCATTCCTTCTGATTTGTATATCGGTCGGTGCATTTTTAGTGGCATGCGATCCTCTTCCTTTTTCTTTACCCTTCCTCTGATGATTGACGGATCGAGCTTTTCTCCCAGATCTAGGGCACCTGCTCTCATTGTGTGTACCACAGTAAGCGGCGATCACGTTTCCATAGCGACGCTTAAGCATGCTCTAACTTTTTTGACAGGTGATGACCTTGGCGGGCCTAGGATTACTATTCTATCAAGCACTAGGGTCATCTTCGCTCTCATTACCAGCGTTGTATCAACCAGTTTCTGATGAAAGGATTGGCATATCATCTAGAGTAGCATTTCAGATGGAATGGATCCATTATGTAATGACTATCCTCTATCTAGTGATGCTTTTGGATATCCGCCCTGAGCTTTTCTTAAAAGTACTGGGAATGTCATGGGTGTGCGAATCAATGATCACTGACTTTTTCCTTCTTTCCAGCTTTTTCTTGCTTTACTGGGCCTTTCCGCTCTACACCTGATACAGTATACATGGTCCATGCTGGATCGAAACACTTTTCTGTGGAACCATTTATCAAGAGCATGGCAAAACACTTATGAAAAAGATCCTTGGGCCATTCACAGGATTGAGGATCAATGGCAATGCGCAGGGTTCTCTCATGCATCTGACAGGCACATTCACTTTGACATCTCCAGGGCGGGGTTTGAAAACGGATGCTTCCCTTTTTTGGACACCGAGTTTGGTTGCATGATTTATCGTTGGGCAATGATCCTATGGGTGATCAAGTGTCTTCAGGTACCTAAAACATCAAAAGATTCAAGAGTACTTTAGCTGATGCTACTATCTATTTATGTAGCTGGCATCAGGGATCGCTTGCTATGCCGTGTATACTTGCTGTCATTCGTCCAATGATGACGACGTAGAGCGCTACCCCGTAGGAAACATAGTCAAATTACAAATTTATGATCAAAGATACATTGAAAAGACCATTCCACGAATGTACAAACCGATGTGCTTCGAATAAACACTCCTATCTTATTACCCATGCGACCGTCAAGCTTTCCTTGCATTCTTTTTGCCACGATGCCCAATAGATACGGGTGATTTCAAGGTACCACCGAAGTTTCGTATGAAAGCAAAAGTATCACACAGCAAGATAAAAAATGGAGATCCAATTGCTATTGAACAAAAGGTAGGGCAGTAAAAAGTAAAACCTCATATGCCATTACACACTCATACCGAAACTGGACTAACAGCCTTAATTCCTTTATCCTCTTGTAAAAGTTCAGCCTAATTTGTACCCATGCAAGAGAAAAAGAGGATAGATCTCCCATAGCAACCGTTTGGCAGATTCAGGGTCAATGTCCTATGAAACCTCCGACAGAACGAAACCTCAGGACTTTTTGCAGCGCTGATTTGCAGATCGGAAGTTGAAACTCCGCTTGTGGCTACAAAGGTTCACTTTTCCGTTCCATTCATTTCTGTGCTTCTTCTTTGCTTCTTCATCACTTTTTTTTTCTTTCCACTGAAAATTCGCACTGCATCACGAACAACTCGCCCTCTACCCAACGACCATGAACGACGAACGCATGACAACTCTCTCCTTCTCACCATTTTGTCCATCTTTGTCTTACCCTGACTAACATTTGCCTTTTTGCATTGGTTCTTTTTCTTTTCGACATTAGATCGGCTACGACGATGACGACGATAACAGCGACGACGACGACGATGATGACGACTCGAACACAGCTTTATATCGCCTATTAAGGCTGTTTTTAAAATTTTCAAATGTGAAAAACATGGGAAACCCTTGCAATTTTTTTAATAGGTACCCACATTTCCATTGTAGATTCCCTGACCATTGCGCTGCTGAAGAACAACATCCCTTTGACCACTTCCTCTGCCCACTACCACTGGTACTTTTGATATCGTTGGCCCGCATTCCCCTAGGTCATTACACTCGTTTAGTCCTTCCATGGCAAGTCATGTACTTGTCTTCGCCGCCACCCACTTGGACATTTAGCTTAGCCATAGTCTGATCCAGTTAATAAAACCAATTTGAAACCAATTTTATGACTTTATAGTTTTGCATGTGCTTCAGCCATCTTGGAAACTTTGATATGTACCTGTGCGAATCATCCTGAGCGCCAAGCCTTGACCCCACCCCATAAAAACCCACTTTCAGTGCAGGGCCAAAAAAAAAAAAAGTGACCCAAGCAATCCCTATTCGGCACGCATAGCCATTTCCCAAAAGTTACAACCCATTGTCCCTTCCAATCACATTTAGGCATTGACAGAGTCTATAGAAAAGACATGGCTTTATGTTGCGTTTAGTATAGTAGTATAGACAGTTTGATATGATAGATTAAAGAGAATGGGGGAAAAAGGGGGTAGTACAAGTGGAGTAATATACAAGGTGTGCGGGGGGCATGTGAAGGATCTATCTAGCTAGTGCCATTCAAGAGGTTCATTTGATCACAGGTCTTGAGGGCCTTTTCGTAGACACCCAAAAAGATACTTCCGCCGATGGAGATCCACATGACTCTAGGTCCGATCCCTGACAGCAAAGCGCGAGGGCCTTCTTCAGCGGCAATGCGTTTCATGGTTGATATGATCCCGGTGTACTGTTTTACGCTCTGGTTCTATAGAATGTGTGATCAGTCCGCCATACTTTTTTTTTTTTGGGGGGGAGGGAGGGAGGGTGAGGACTTACCTTGTTGGAGAGCATGATTCTAGTTTTGCAGACGTCTAAAGGAGTAGTGATGGCAGCGGCGATCCCCCCAGCCAAGGAACCACAGAGAGCCGCCTGGTAAGGTTCAGCAGGACGTCCATATTGCTTGTTGTAGGTGCGCTTGAAATATTCATACAGAGGGAATTGGATACAGGTAAAAGGGATTTCACGGGCGACGGTGGACAGGAAACCACGATAGAGACCGAGCACCCCTTCGGTGCGTATCACATTAGACACGGCAGAGGAGGCTGTGTTGAATTGCTTGGTTTGCATACGTTGTTTGACAACTTCGGTAGGTACACGCACACTACATGCCGTCTAAACCCCAAAGTGTTAGTGTGTGTGTGTGTGTGTGTGTGGTTGTGTGTGTCGTTCGTTACTTACCACTTCACCACAGGAGGCTGCCATCATATGGATAAACGGAGCATACGCAGGATCGATCGACGTTCCCAATGCACGCTTCGCAGCTTCATAGGTCACAAAAAAGAGAGAGGCTAGGAAAAGCAAGAATGAGTCAATGAAGCCCCGATAATCCATGTATTGACATACCACTAGGGGCACTGCCTATCACAGCGGCAAGTAAGCCCGAGTAGACGCCACGCAGACCACCAGACGCCATGAATCCAGCCTGGGATTGGAGCCGAGTCTTGATAGTATCTAAAAGATCACAGCAAGAGAAGATGAGTGAGAAGCGGGGGAAAGAGCAATGGAAATGTTTGCACGTCTGTCACGGTACCTTGTTCTTCTTACCTAATGGGAACAATGCAGTGTCAACGGCGGTACCTGCCAAAGCACCGGCCAGCAAGGCTTGCTTGAGACTGCGTTGGGCGAGTGGAATGGCTTCCATAGCTTCTATTTCTGTGGTGTCATTCATACTGAAAAAACGTGATGCTAATGAGAGAGGGAGAAAGAAGGAAGACAAATAGGCGGGAGGCGATTCTTTTTGGTGAAATATGGATTTTGGTTTTAACCCCGACATCAAACCCCGACGACCCTCGTTCGGTGCAAGCCACTGACAGGCAATGATTGGATGGAGAGAGCCCCCCCCTATCTACATGAATAGCATGCATATATGTGATCAGTGAGACAGTAAAAAAGCCATTGAGTGTGATCCACCTTATTTTTTCGTAAGGTATTTGACAGGTCTAGCGACTACAATGCAAAGAGTTGTCAGGGTTCAAATGATGGGCTTAAACTGGCTTGGCATGGGCCGAGTATATAAATAGATGAGACACAGTATACTTTTTTAGGTTTCGAGGTTATCCTAGGATTCCCAAGGTACGATCATGTTACCACAAAGAGAAGAAAGAGACAAAGTTACATGAGAATGGATCTTTTATTGCTTTATGGAGAATGTATATAGTAAGTAGTCTGTGAGTGTGAGTGTGTGTATAAAGGGGAATCAAAAGGAGAGTACTAATCTAAGGCCACTTCAAGATTTCGGTCTTGATCTGAGCATCCCAGCCAGAGCAATAAGAGCTTTGAGTAGCTGAGCCATCGCACAAGTGTTCGACATCGGTCTTGACCCATTTATCCAGAGTAGCAATAGCTCTACTGATCAAACCATTCGCATATTCCATAACATGTACGTTATCCGTCATCGAGCCAGCACCGTAGTGGGTCATTACACCATGAATCGATCGTTTGATGTTGAGTACAAGACTGTGGACCAGCAATCCATTGTCAAAGGTAGCGTTTTCTGTGAGTTGGCTTTGAATACGCTTGACAACACGTTCTTTCACCTGAAAAAGTAATGTATAAAGAAGGTAAGTAAAAGGGTGGGCTTATTTCATCAAAGGCGAGGCTTTCATTACCATTTCCAAGTGGTAGCAAATAGAAGGAGGGTTGCCACAAATATAGTCCATCTTTGCACCTAAACAAACAACAATAGGATAAGCCTTTCCATCTTTTGGTTTTCCCTTTTTCTCTGAAGCAACTTACATTCTTCTAATGTCCATGATTCACCTTCTGGAGGCATGTTGCGAGTGAGTCTTTTGGGATGGTTGCAGTCGCCTTTGAAGGGATCTTGTTCGTTAAACATGGTGTTGTAGATACCCTTCTCCAGAGTGCTGTCGGTCACACGGCGGCCCAAATAGTCATCCAATGTCTTCTTCACGGCGCCATGGACAGCATCTTGAATGGCGCTTTCAGGGACCACCGAAGTAATCTGGACGGGTGCGCTGGTGGATTCAAAGAGACTGGCCTTTAGATTAGTGTTGAGTTGAAGGACGGTTTCTTGCACTACAGGGGCGTAGCTATCGGCGAAGGCTTTAGCGACACCTCGTCGACAAGGAGGTTCACATCCTGACACAAGGGTGGCGGCGGCTAAGGCAACAAGTGTTAGTGTTGACTTTAGTAACATGACGCTAATGGGTAAAAAAATAAAGAGAGACAAAAAAAGAGATGATGAGAAGAAAGAGAAAGAGTGTAAAAAGGAAAAAAGGAAGAGTTCAATAAATAGGGGACAGAGGACGAGCGGAGTTGGAAAAAGACAAAAGGAGGGTATGGGTTAATTTCATTGGCCAATGTATTTTTAACCTTGTAGCGCCGCCTGGATCACACCTCACCAAAAAAAAGAGCTTGAAACGGCCTAAATACCTTTTTTTGATATACTAATCGAGTCTGGGGAGGCTCCACTACACTAAAAATACGCATACATACAAATCCAGCTTCTTCTGAGCCACACTTGCATCGATCGTTCAGTGATAACAAGACATTCTAGTCAGTTTTTTATTATACAGCATCAATCTAAACCTAAGTGAAGGGATCAATAATCGATATCCTATACACGCAATAAAAGAAATGTCCAAAAGAAGGTTAATTTGTCGTTTGATAGAGAGCCAATGTAACCATGAGGGCCATTCCATCTAGACCCACGCCTTTTTTGGCTACTCCCCGCCCCTCCCCTCTCTTTTACTTACGTTGTCCTCACAGTGGCGCTGTACATTTTCAAACACCTTGAGTAGTTTCCTTCTTGCCCCAATGGTATTCACACCCGCATCAATCATTGCTTGGTCATCCATTCGAATCACTTGTTGCCATTGAAGCCCAGTAAACGCATGGCCATACTTGTGTAGCCGTAGGCTTCGAAGCCAGTTTTGCACATCTGTACTCCGCCGAGCCACACACAACACCGAAACAAGCCGTCAGTCTACACATCATGAATGCCCTTGCAACACTTACCTTTCATCAGTTCCAAATCGACGGTTTCTGCAGCAATCTTGTCTTTCAACGCCCGTGCCGCCGAGGATCGTTTGCGTCGTCGTGCCGTCCCTGTCAGTACGTTCTCCTTGGCGCTGGCGGTCGATCCTTCGCTGTGATCACTTTGGTAGTCCACGTTGCTGGCTGTTGTCGTAGATGAGAGGGACGTTTCTAAGACCTGGTTTTCATAGACGGTCGGAGGGGTTAAAAAGTGGCCCAGGGAGGAGGACGTGGTGGACGATGGGATGACCATGCGCGGGCTCATTGTCGGTGTATCTAGGGTGGTCGTGGTGGTGGGTGAAGGCGGCTTTGCTGAGGGTGAGATGTCCATTCTAGCGGGATCTGGTTTGATGTTGCCGCTTGATTGGAGTGTTGATCTAGGCAAAGGACGGGACCTGATACTTTCACCGCGCAGCCGTGCTTGAGCCAGCTCCAAAGCATTCAGACTATTGTTCAAACTGGAATTCAGCATGTTTCCGCCGGTGGTGCCAGTTTTGGATGCTGTCGTTGACAACGAGGGGCGAGCCGGTTTCGAGGGGGACGGGGAGGATTTGTTGTTCAAATGGCGGATAGGCAAGTCTTGGGCCGATTCTTGTTCTTCACGGATCGAGTCGCTTTTCCTACCATTCCAAGAGGGGAGTTCCATAAGGTCCTTTTTTCGTTTCGATAAGGCGCTATTGAAGGACCAACCATCATCAACAGAAGACTTGCTAGATGTGGAGCGATGATCACCAATCCGCCCAACTAAGGACGATCTTTCCGAATGACGAGTCGCAGGGAACGGCCAGTCAGTACCGAATAGCGAGGGATGCTTTGGCGTTGGTGTATCCGTCGAGATGTTGCCTTCCAATGGAGAAGGCGTTCTAGTGGGTGTTGATAAGGTGTTTGATAAATGAAGCTGCTGCTGTTGTTGTTGTTGTTGTTGTTGTTGCTGTAGTCGCCCACCGGGGGAGTTTAATTTTGTAGCCGCCAAAGTCGTTGCTGCTCTACCACCACCATTTGCCGCCAAAATCTGTGCTCGAGCTGCCAATGCCTTTTCGTGCAGGAGGCCCTGTCTTCCTAATACGCTGTTGATAGTTGAAGACTCTACCAAGGATCGAGCCGAGCCAAAAAGATCACGATTTCGCCGAAGATCGTCGGGCTCACTTGATGCTGAAGTGATGCGAATAGGTGTTCTGCTGTTGTTAGTGTGAGTGTTTGTGTTGACTTCATTGTGGCGTCCTCGTCGATTCACCGATGTATACAAGTGTCGTTTTCTTCGTTCGTATTCTGATTCAGTTGATACCACAGAGCCTGTCACTGAAGCTATAAGTGAATCTAAACGAGTTTATGAGTTCCCTAGTCATGGCATGACATGGCATTTATTATGCTACATACCTTTATCCTGGCCCGCAGTGAGTAGATTGCCAAAAGGGTCTTGATTCACCAATTGTTGTAGGACCATGATCAGGAACCGGATTTGGATTTGAGAAGCATTCTGAACCACAGAGTACAAGGCAGCCGTTCGTTCAGCATCCGATCGACATCGAATCCATTGGTTCACGTGGTGTAGTTCGTCCTTGAAGGTTTCGTCCAAGCTAGCAGCCGCCACTTCTTCCAGCATTTGTTCGTACCGCTGAATGTTTTCAAACCATTGATCGATTTCTTCAGCTACACAAACAAACAAACAAGGGGTTCAGTCACATTGCCCTTTCTCCTTAAACTGCTGTCCTGACTTTTACTTACATTCAGTGAGATGAGAGTTGGTCGAGCTTGGTGCCCCATTGAAGAATTGAGAGTGTATAAAGTCAGAGGCAGGACGATCCCTAGATAGCCGGCTACGTTGTTGATGCTGTTGTTGCTGTTGATGTCGTTGAGGATGGTGTCGTTGTGATGAAGATTGTGGTGTACCAGGTAATAATCCAATAAGATCAGAGGCAGTCATGGACCGAAAGGATGCCAGACTTGCTGTGGCAGGAGAGCGTATTGATGGGTGGCGTTGAAAGTTGTTGAATAGAGTCTCTTCTGCAGAGCGATATGCATCGTGAGTGGTCGTCATAGTCATCAAGTGGCAGTAGGAATGGTAACAGTCAAGTTATGTATATAGGTGCATATAAGCAGGGGCAATCTAAAAGGATGGTTATAGATTCACAGTCCAAGGAGAAAGAGGCAGAGTGGAAGGATATATGATTCGACGGGTGGAATGGAGGGAAGAGAAGCAAAAGAAGAAAGGAGGGTAAAATCGAAAAAAGAAATGGCTTTTTGGGCCACGCCAACTTTTCAACCTCCGCCGCCCCCCTCAACTCGGCCATGTGTTTTGAAGTGAATGTTCTTTTGCAGGTGGCCAAAGGTTTCTCCTTTTACAATGTCTGGTGCAACCATGATATGTGTGCTTGTACCCCAGCAAATAGGAGAAAGAAACAAGCTTTATGTGAATCAGCCTGTAAGGTTGTCCCATTAACCCAAGAGTGGTACGAAAGAAAAAGTGACCTGACAGACCGTCAAACCGCTCTCCTATGTTAGGAAGATATCAATGTCAATCTATACTACCCAAATGGCAAAAGATCATCATGAGTACAAAGGTAACAAACTTGAGAAAGTTTTTATTGATAGAGGGACAAAAAGTCAAGATCGGCGGGGGTTAAAAACACTAGCAGTAGATCCGTAAATAGTACATGTTGGTGAATCTTTTTTTCAAATGATTAAGCATTGACAACAGTTCCACCATTTGGATGGATGACCTGACCCGTAAGGAAGGATGCATCATCAGAAGCCAAGAAGACAAAAGCAGCAGCAATCTATCAAGAAGGGACGGTTGGTTAGTTTGATATGGACCTGATGATCCTCTTACTTACTTCTGCAGGCTGAGCAGGTCTCTTGAAAGGAGGGAAAGAGCCAAACTTGTGGATTTCTTCTTCAGTGAAGGTGTTGGGGATCAAAGGGGTCCAGACAGGCCCAGGAGCGACAGCATTCACACGGATTCTTCTTTCAGCCAATTGTTGCGACAATGCCCGAGTGAAGGACACAACAGCACCCTTTGTTGCAGAGTAATCCACCAAGACATCCATCCCACGGTATGCAGCAATGGAAGCAGTGTTGATGATTACACCCCCAGCCTTGAGATGGTTGCACACGAGCTTGGTCATGAAGATAGGGCCAAAGACTAGAAAAAAAAAAAA
>LT554740.1:12609-22993 GCA_900079185.1 Absidia glauca
TCGACCTTCAAAACCTTGTGCTGTTCGGCAGCATTGTTGACCAAGATATCAATACGGCCAAAAGTAGCGAGATGCGCATCCAGAATCTCCTTGCAGTTCTTTTCAAACCCAACGTCCCGGGCGATGAGGTGGACCTGGCACTTTGTTTGGGCTTCGATCGTATTCTTGGTATACAAAGCATCAGCATCTTCAGTTTCATCACGGTACACGATGGTCACACCAGCCAATCCTTCCAAAGCATACAAGGTAGCTACTGCACGGCCAATCCCACTGTCTGCACCCGTAATCAGAGCGAACTTGCCTTGAAGCTTACCAGAACCGACATAGGGCTTGAAGCAAGGCTTTCCAGTAGCCGGATCAAAAGAGGGGAGGTGCTGGGTTACTGGCGCTGGTTTCAGAATAGATGCAATCCCGGACTTGTTGTTGTAAGACAGCTTTTGACGAATAGCATTGAATTCATAAACATCTTGAGGAAGGTCTTCGTCGAATCCGAGAGTCATTTTGAGTAAAGTGTTTGATATAAAGTGGTGAGAGAGAGAGAGAGAGAGAGAGAGAGTGAGTAAAGGGGATAAGATGGTTGAGGAGTCAGGTATTTATAGGGATCAAGAAGCAGCTGAGTTGTTTATTTGTATTTACTATCTGACCACACAATCAACTTTAACCCATCTCCTTTCGAATCGTTACGAGGACAAAAAGTAAAAGTATACAATAACAGACGAGCGCACTCGTTTGATTTTAACGGAATCAACACTGTGTTTTGAATAATTTCAATTCATGCCGACTTGCCGGGTTACCGTCATTGAAGAAAAGAAGGAGGATGCTTAAACCGAGAGATTCTATTTGACCACAGTTTGCAACTGCTCATCCATCTTTTGTTTGTTCAAGTCGCAACTGCATGCTCTTGCAAAGCTGAGAGTCAATGCATGAATTTGGGCTGTCTATTTTTAGCACCTGTCAAACTGGAACCCCTTTGCATGAATTCAAACTCCGACTATTTCTTTGTTTGAGACAAAGAGTGATGATCATTGGATTTGAGATGCCAAGTTTCATAAAACGAGCTCAGTAACTACATGGGCTTATCTTAACCCCATCATCATAACTTTAACCTTTTCCCATCTCTTTTCTCTCTTCTTTTTCTTCTGTACTTAGTATTTGTGTACATCTTTATATAGAACAAACAAATGCGATCTGCAAGACGATATCAACCCTCTCCAAGTCATGCGACAAACACCTCGAGTACCAGCGACTATGTTAGTAGTAAACATTTGCCTCACCTGCCTCGAGGGGTGAGAGTCCCAAAGTTACACAGCAGCCAAACGGAAAAGCCCCTTCCCCAAGGTGAATGGCAAGAACACCATGATCCTCAGCAGATGCAGCTCATGGCTCCCGGTCAACAAGGTGGAGGGCGTCGAGAACTACAGCCCTTTCATGCAGGTGCGAGTCGTGTGACCCAGAAAACACAAGACGAAGAACCAGCTCCGATTTTTGCATCCCAACCAAAACGAAGCTTGACTCTGAAACGCCCTTCCAAAGTACAGCAACAGATCTATCGTATGTCGGGAGGTATCGAGCCCGTCGATTTACTCTGTGATCGTCTTCATGTGTGGCAACTGGCCATTAAAGATTTGGTAAGCAAAGAAAAAAAGAAATGCATTGATCTCGTAGACTCGGAGTTTGAAAATTAATCCCACCCATGCACCTTTTAGGCTCATTTGTTCAAGAACATAATCGATGTGGAATCCAAGTTGGCCAATGGCTATGCCTCCTCCAACAAACCTCTCTCCATCCCCTTCCGTGAATCCAGCAACCAATTTCTGCAATCGGGCGGTGTTCAGGACGTGTGGATTGCTTACAGGAACTACACTGTGGAAAAGAGCATGATGCACCATGAGTACGTTGGGTATTTGAAGTCCGCCGTCGTGCCCAGCTTGATGAATCTCGACTACGACATCCGTAACTTTATAAAGTCCATCGAAAAGGATCCTTGCTTGCGTGCCTCTATCCTCTACAATGTTCGTCAAGACGCTGATTCCATGGTCAGCCAATTGGATGGTGCCATCAAATATGTTTACCACTCTCCTGATCATATCGCTGCTTCAGATGATCCAGCTCTTCTTAATCTTGGTAAGGCGGAATCTGTCGGAGTTTGAATTGCATAAAGTATATCATTTGGGGTGTGTTAATTTTTCTCACTCTTCTCTTCTTTCCCTTTATTTCCTTCAGGTGTCATTCAAGCCTTCCAATCTTTGTACAATGCGGAGAATAATCTACACGAAAACGTCATCCAACTCCAACGAGAAGCCGCCACTGTGGAACAACGCATCTATGGTAGTCTGAAGATCATCACCAAGAATTGGGAAGACTTTTGCCTGGAGAACCGTATGGATGCCCGAACCATTGTCAACAAGGTCACTTCTACATTCGACAACATTCAGCCCAACTCTGACTGGAACGAATTCGTCCGCCGTAACCAATTCCAACTGGTCAATGAAAAAGCGAAATACAAGACCGACGAGGACATGAACTACACCAACCAATCGAACGATCTTTGCATCCCCACCAAGGTCAACTTTTTGAACCGCAAGACGGCCTTTAAGAAATGGAAGGAAGGCCTTTATGTGCTGACACCATGTAAGTATTGTATTATGTATGTACTGTGGGGGGCATATTGACAACTATCTCTTTTTTCAATAGGTGGCTACTTGCATGGGTTCAAGAATGCTCGACATTTTGAAACCGCCCCTCTCTCTCCTGAACTGTCGATCTTCCTTCCTCAAACCACGGTGTCTTCCACTGATGCTCTAGCCGAAGACCTCTGTTTCCAAATCGAAGGCCGGAAACGCACTCTTGGTGGTCAGAAATCCTTTATCTTCCAGGCCAACGACGAAAGTGACCTTGCCGACTGGTACTCCGAAGCCCAACGGCTTTCCCAAGTGAACGACGAGCACCATGTGATGGAAATGGAGTTTGTGCCCCCCGCGCTTCCTGGTATGGAGCCTCATGAACGTCAGGAAGAATACACCAACAGCCGACTTGTCACTGCGGGCGACGACCAACGATTGATCGACCAAGGCGACGAGGAAGAAGAACCCACCATGGACAGCAGCGACGATGACAACCACTATGACAACAACCTCTCAACAGCCGCCGTCTTGCCCGATGTCACTCCTCGACAAAAGGCGAAATCTCCTCTATCCAAACAAGTCCACCAAGACGCATCTCCTCGCTCACCCATCCGTATGCCTGCCCCGGGAACACCCAAAAGCGATCACGCCGTCGACGATGATATGGAACACAGCGACTTTGTGCAAAGATACAACGACAAACTCAGCATGGAGGATGAAGGAACTGGCGGTGGTGGTAGTTACAACAGCAGCAGTAATATCAGCAATACTGGTATCCGTGGAGACGACAGTAGGTCCGGTGCCGCCTCTGCTTCTGGCTCTAGAGACTTTACTCCCAAAGCAAGTCGAATCAAGGAAGTCTTGTAATCGTCGCTGTCTCCCTCAGCTCTTCTCCCGCCAACAACATCAATGCGCTTTCTTTTGGTCCCTTTGTTTAACTTCTTTAATTACTTTACACTTTCTTTAGCTTATACTTTTAGTTAGTCTGTTAGCTTAATGTACTCTCTTAATCAACAACCTTTATCAAGTAAACTATAACGATTTGGAGGCTGAATTTAAGAGAAGGGGGGGTGGGAAAAGGAGGGGTGGAAGCCGTTCGGGGAAAGTAGAGCTTGCAGGATGGCTGGAGATGATTTAATACAGTCAGGGGGATGCTTCCAAGTAGGTTTTATTGACAAGACGAATGCCATGCTTTTGTAATAGAGGGGTGGACTGAATGGGGTAATTTCAATCTCCGCTTTTGCTACAAAGGCTCACTTTTCTTTTAATCTTTTTCTTTGCTTTTTCTTTTCTTCTTCATCACTTTTTTTCTTTCCATCGACAATGAAACTGCACCACGACCGACTCGCCATTTATACAACGACCATGGACAACGAACCCAGGATAACTCCCTTCTTCTCACCATCTCGTCCATCTTTCTACCATGACTAACACTTGCCTTTTTAATCACTGCTTCTTTTTTTCTTGGCTGATCGAATGGGATGGCAACGGATATAGACTTTCTGGCAGCAGGACTGGATGGACATGTGGGTGGATTAGGGATTGAATGCAAGGGATTATGAAAAAAATGAATCGCAATTTTTTTTTTCTGTGCACTCACTTTTCCATTGTAGATTGTGTAGACACTGCACTGCTAGTTTGTCTACTCCCTTTGGACACTACCGCTGACCCTTTTGAAACCGCTGACCAGCTCTGCCCCTTCCTCATTCCGGTAGCTCATTACCCTAGAATTGTCATTCCCAAATCCTGTACATTTATTCGCAGTCTCCTCCTCCTCCTACCATATAGCTAAAAACATAGTCTTATATAAACAATAAAACGTATTTGAAACCATCTCCATGACCAGCGTCTCGATTCCTATGGCCAACCATAAGCGAATGAATCGAAATTCCGCTGCTGTTGCTCTGGCTAGTGTTTACACACGCATACAGCATCGACATACTTCAATTTTTGTATATTTCAATAGATATGAGTTGCATCTTGTTCCTTATGGAATTTGAATATGAGTTATCCATCTCGGTTATGAGAGAAAGAGCAACTCGGTACAAAAATTTTGGAGTTGGAAATCGAAAAAAGAAGTTGATGTAAACCTAAACTTTTTCAACCCCGACAATTCCTGCTTTTTCAAACAATGCCCTGCCTGTAGCAAAACCTGAATTTGAAGCCCAGTAATTAGCGGAATGTGAAACTAATCTCCTTGCCCTCTTTCAGAGATTGCCTTGATTTGAGGAAATGAAGGGTTCGCCTTGTTATTGGTCCCTACAATCTACCTGGTGTTCGATATCTTTGGACCCTTATCGACATTTGGATCCAAGCTTCCCAATAGTTTGGGCAAAAGATGAAAGGGAAGACGTTTTGAGGTATTACGAAAGAGGAGTAGACCTCTCGAAGAGGACTATCCATGGAGGTCAATGGATCCTGTTTGACAGTTGGTTCTGAAAAGTCCCACCCCTTTTCAAATTCATTATGTAGCTTGATGATTCTCATTGCTACTTGATTGGTTGGGCCGAGGAACAAAAATAGGCCATGTTTCAACCTCCGCTCTACATGTATTTGCTGGATTTTTCCACTTTTCCTTTTATCGTCTCTCTTCCTTCCATTCAACCACTTTTTTAGTTACCAACCCTTTGATATCTGCTTTATGCTATCGACTTCGTATACTCCTTCCTCTCCTGCACCAAGCTACCAACCGGGGTATTCCTCATCTACCACCTTCAGAAACAATGGGCCCTCATTACAGCTTCCCGTGACCCATTTATCAACACCGTTGGTTCCTTTACGACGGGTTGTTTCTGCCCCGGATACTACACTTCTCAACCAGTCGACTTCTCAATCAACCCCACCCCCTCATGCCAACAACAGCAACAACGTTACCACCACACCACCGGTCATGTCAGCTTCTACCAGTACTCGCACTTCCTCGTACAGTGTACAGCGGCAAAAGGTCAAGGTGGATCCATCTCACTTTCGAAAGATCAGACTCCTTGGCAAAGGTGACGTTGGCAGGGTGTATCTTGTGGAAGAGAATGAAACAAAACAGCTTTACGCTTTGAAAGGTAATGCAGTCAGTAGCTAGTGCGGGAGACCTGATTCACTCAACCTTGTCTTTTTAGTGCTCTCCAAGAAGGAAATGGTGAAACGTAACAAGGTGAAACGAGTCAAGGCTGAACAAGCGATCCTCTCTATGGCGCATCATCCATTCATTGTGCCTTTGCATCACTCATTCCAAAGCAAAGATCATCTTATGTTTTGTCTAGAATACTGCGTTGGTGGGGAATTCTTTCGGGGTAAGAATTGCTACTGTAGATCGAAACATCAAAAGAAGGCTAATGTGGTCTATTTTGTAATTAGCGTTGCAACAACGGCCCGGAAAAGTCTTGAAGGAACACGAAGCAAGGTTTTATGCTGCTGAAGTGGTTGCCGCTCTTGAATACCTTCATCTGCATGGATTGATCTATAGGTAAATCATCGCATCAATGATCGTCCAAGGTCACACACATCATAATACCCAGTAATTTGTTATATTAACTTTATTTCCTTTTGCTACCGTCATCATAGAGACCTCAAACCTGAAAGTAAGTATAGAGTGGAAGCATACGGGCTTATACATTTGACTGATCTCTCTTCCTTTACAAGATATCCTTCTGCACCAAAGTGGTCATCTCATGCTGTCTGATTTCGATCTGTCAGTTCAATCTCCTACCACCGGAAACCCCACCATTGTCCATTCAACTTCCCCACTTTTGTTTTCGGTAAGGAAAACCGACCCAGTCTATTCTTCAATACTTAACTTCTCTTACCCCAAACTCGACATCATAGCAACAACCTCTATTGGATACAAGATCATGCTCCAACGTACGCACAAACTCATTTGTTGGAACCTCCGAATACTTGGCTCCAGAAATCATACAAGGAAAGGGTCATTCTAGTACTGTTGATTGGTGGACGTTAGGTATCTTACTGTATGAAATGATTGTAAGTTGTCATAAAGGTCTATGCGAAGAAAAAGGACACTATTGACCCCCGCTTTCCTTCTTCCTATGTCTTAGTACGGTTTCACTCCCTTCAAAGGCGCCAACCAAAACGACACCTTTGATCGAATCATGGCACAGAAACTTGAATTCCCGACATTTGGCTACAACCCGTACTTCAAGGGCCCTGAAATCACTCCCAACTGTAAATCATGCATGCGCAAACTCCTTCACAAGAATGAAAACAAACGCTTGGGCGCTCGTGCTGGTGCAAGTGAAATCAAGTCTCATGCCTTTTTCAAGCCGATCAACTTTGCATTGCTTCGACATATGCGGCCTCCCATTCTTCCCTCTCAACAAGCCAAACCTATCGATGCGGTCCACTTTAAACATATCAAGGAAAGCGTTAGCTTCGATCTGGAGGCTGATGGATCAACGAGCACTCCTACTGATAACGACGACGACACTGATGGTGGTGATGAAGCTGGTCTCCCTACACCTGACTCTGACCTGGAGGATACTGAAGAACTTGATCCCTTCGCTGACTTTGACTCTGGTAAGGAAACAGGTTTGTCTTGTATAACACTTGCTGACGCCCTTCTTTTGTTTGTCAATAGTAACATTGATTCGCCCTAGCCATTGAAGCCGGCCTCCTTTTTATATTATAGATGTGCCCGTTAACTCTTTTGCTCTACTAGTTAGTTGCCTTAGACTTGTCAATGATTCCCTTCCTCTTTACTCCCTCACTACATCACCTAATAAACAATCTCTATACCGTCTGACTTTAATCGCCGCTTCATTTTCGTCTTTGCAAACCAAGGAAGCAGGTTAAAATAGCATGAAGGTGCGTCATGGATGGGATGGGGGTCCACTAAAAAGGGATAGGGCCATCCATGCATGGATCTGATCGTTGCCATGGTATTTAAACGCCGCCTAGCGCTTCTAGTCACGAGCTGGAAAAAAGTCTTTGACCCCACTTTGCAGGGGATTTCTTTTTTATCTCTCTTCTTCACTTTACTCTACACTTTTATACAATGGGAAGCAAAGGCAATTCGAAACCGGAATCAAACCTAAAGCACTTTTCTCTTGTCCGGTAAGTAAGGCAATAGGCAACAGGAAAGTCTCACTCACACCGCCCATAGCAACTTTTACATTGCAGATGTCATTACCTTGATGAACGGGGTCTGTGGCGTCCAATCTGTCTTTGCATCCATGCGTTATCTTGCCTCCAACGACATTGGTGATCTTTACAAGGCAATGTTATTCATGCCGTTTGGACTCTTCTTTGACTTTATGGATGGGCGGGTCGCTCGCTGGAGGAAAAACTCTTCCTTGCTGGGCCAAGAACTCGACAGTTTGGCTGATTTGGTAAGGCATGGTGACACAAGAACGACAGACAGACTGACAGACTAACTGACTGACTGGATAGATCTCATTCGGCCTTGCTCCATCTGCGCTTGCGTATGCCAGTAAGTAGCATGTGTGTAGGCAAAGGAAAGGAAGGACACTAATGCTGGGTATCATAGTTGGCATGAGGACTTACTTGGATACGGTGGTGCTGACTTACTTCGTATGCTGTGGTATTGCACGTTTGGCTCGTTTTAATGCCACAGTGGCAATGGCACCGAAGGATGCGACTGGGAAGGTCGGTCATTTCGAAGGAACTCCTATCCCAACATCACTCTCCTTGGTGGCGCTGCTTGCTTACTTTGTTCTACAGGATCGCTACATGGAAACACTCCCTGGTCAATTGATAACCTTTGCTAATGGGTGGGACTTGCATCCTTTGGTGTTGATCTATGCTGTCAGTGGCACGTTGATGATTAGCAAAACCCTTAGAATACCAAAACCCTAGTCTTAGTTATCCTCAATACCCCTTCTACATCTCTCTCCATGCAATCTCCAATCAAATAAAGTTGAATTTAAATCGATCATATCCACTTTATCTTCACCCGAGAATTCTAATACTTCCTATCATCTCTCAAAGTCCCTAGTATGCCCTGTATAGTGTCGCCTACCCATTGATCCATCATATCCTATCCCATCACCCATGTCTCTAGGCTTTTATCCTCTACCATTACCTATCTATAGTCTGCCACCCTATCCCATCCTTTTAATACACTAGCGGTTTGTCGTATCAGGCACTAGTCAAGCCAAAAGGTGTCAACACCGTAGTTTAAACGCCGTCAAGCGACGAAGTGGACAATAAAAAAAGGGACAGAGCTTGGCGCACTGGAAGATTTGTACCACTACCTACCAGAGTCTCCAAGGTCACTGGAACTTATGCAAAAGAACAAAGTAATGGAGATGGGTTCATTAAGGCTTTTATTGATGGAATGATTGAGACTATGCTCAAGTAACATAAGCTAGTGCGTGGCAGTGAATACGGGGCTTGTCATGGAGTAGCTAATGTAGTGTAATGGCGTTGGGAATGGAGGAGGGGAGAGCAGACTAAGGGTTTCAAAAGCATCAGTTGTGATGCACACAGGGATCAGGCCAAAGGATAGTGCATTTCAGCAGTGCAATGGTTATGGTATCTACTACAGATGAGGTGAGTGCACAAAAAAAAAAAATTCAAGGGTTTCCCTCTGTTTTTCATACCTAAAATTTTTAAAACAGCCTTATCTTGTGATATAAAGCAGTGGGCGAGTCGCCATCGTCGTCGTCGTCTTCGTTATCGTCGTCGTCATCGTCGTAGCCTATCTAAATGTCGAAAACAGAATGTTAGGCATGGTAAGGTAGAGGATTAGCAAGATGCTGAGAGGAGGGAAAAGTAGTCGTTCGTTCGTTAGTTCGTTCGTTCGGAGAGTGAGGAAGAAGAGGAGGAGGGTGAGGTGGAGCAATGTAAATGACGAGGGAAAAATGACGAGGGGAAAAAAAAGTGATGACGAGGGGAAGAAGAAGCAAAAGAAAGGATTGGTGGGGAAAAGTCATATTTATGGGCATTTTCAAACTCCGCCGTGCCTAGGTTTTGAGAAATGGCTTACCATGCAGACAAGATTTCACCCTTGGGAGAATCCGATGGTAGGAATCTGATGGTACATGACAGTAGAATCCGTACAGAAAAAGCTCACTAATCAAATCTGCCTGCGTTTGGAAATATCACAAGAAACTCCGTCACCCTGCTTAAATTGGCCCTGAGACGTTCATCACTATAAATCACTTCAGAATGAGCCTAGCAGGGTCCTAATGGTACGCACACGATCATATACCATAGCAGAATCAGTCTGCCAAAAGGGAGCTCAATGCAATGCGCAGTTTAGCTGCAATGGCATTTGCGAATTCTGATTGGACTTTTGCCGTTTTTCAGCCTGTTGGAAAACTCCGCCAGAAAAAGTTGAGAACCGTTCTCAGGTTTTCATTTTGGTTTCGAAAACTTTTTTTTCCAAAAGATCATGGTGCTGGATGGGATCATGAGCCTACTAGATGAAATGTCTTCAAACTTGAACGGTATGCTCAGGAAGGCCGTGCAAGCATGCACATGCCATTAGATTGCGAATCGAAATCTGAAGCCCATGGCGGTGATAAGCTCATGACTTTGCTCAAGCGTAAAGGGAAAGGGTGATGGCCTGTGCTTAGTCACCGCCATGGGCTTCACTTTTTCAAACCGGTCGAATCTCAATTCTAATGGCATGTGCATGCTCGTACGGCCTTCCTGACCATACCGTTCAAGTTTGAAGGCAGGTCATTCAGTAGGCTAATGGCACCATCTAATTCTCGATTTTTTAGAAAAAAGTTTTCGAAACTTTTCTTTTTTGTCTCGAGCGACCATTCATGTTTTTATTTCAA
>LT554740.1:23206-50679 GCA_900079185.1 Absidia glauca
ATTAAGCCGAGGAATGATCGTATGCTCCTTAATGCCTTCAATGTCCAACATTGTGAGATCTAATGCTGGGCAGAATCGAGCCAATGACCGAGTACAACACACATGCCAAAACTCAAGTGCCAAAGGGCATTATTTCAGTGATAAGCCTAGGACCCCCTGACCCTACCACAATAGGAGCGGAGTTTATGCACCCCCTGAGCCTACACTGAGCCTACCCCTCATATCATCTTCACACTCCGACAGATCGCTCCAGAGCCCACAGATCTATCCAAACTTCAATCCAACATATCTCGCCCGGAAATGCACCTAGACCACTCATTTTACCCTTGAAACGACCGGAGGGAGCCCAGTTTTAAACCCCGAAAATTCAAACTCAGATTCGCGTCCCGCAGGCTGAGTTATGACCCATTTTGTGATGTCTATTTTGTTGAAATCCTGGGTTTTGTCTAGAGTGGTAGTACAAAGGTGCAGGGTTCGAATCCTGCGCCAGTTAAGTTAATGCGGAGTTGGTAGTGTTGTTGACGCTTATGGACAGGTCCAAAAAAGTCAAATAAAAAAATGCAGCCCTACTGATTTGCAAACTTCGATTCTTGGCACAGAGAATAACTTTTCCCCCATAACCTTTTTCTTGCTTCTTTCTTGCTTCGTTTTTGCTTCTTCATCACTTTTTTCTTTCCATCGACATGGCATCCCACCATGGGCTACTTCCCCTCTATACTATACTCTTAAACGGCTTACGCAGAGTATGTCTCTCCTTCTCAACATCTAGCCCATATTTGTCTTCGCATAGCTAACGTTTACCTTTTGCAACGTTGCTCCATTTTTCTTGGAAGATTCAACAGAATGAGAGCCGATATCCATCCCAAATCTTGAATTGCCTACACAGGCAACCCCCTTCCCTATTGTGCCTAAATCGTGCCTAAATCGCCTAAATCGTGCCTAAATCGTCTAAATCGGTGCCTAAATCACCTACAAAGGTCGTTTTTTCAATATAGGGATGGGGGGTTTCCTATATAGGCACGATATCGGCAAAACAAGGTTTGGGATGTCGGCTCCCTGGCACCAGCACATGATGGACATGATGGACATGTGCTTAGTTGATGGATTGGGAACAATGGATAACGAAAAACATGGGAAAGCCATCGCAATTTTTTACCCTTCAATTTTCAAGGCACATCATTAAGCAGGCTAATGATTTCATCCAGTAGGGTCATCAGCGGGAAAAAAAAATTGTAAAGCAAACCAAAAATCTGAGGACGGACATTTCACACCCCGCTGTTTTCTCCGCGCTTGCGTTTTACCTCCTTGACATATGATCAAGGAGTGAGGATCTAATGGCATGTGCATGATGGTGGAGTGTTCCTGGTCATGCCATTTAATTTTCAAGGCACATCATAAAGCAGGCCAATGACTTCAGCCAGCAGGGTCATCAGCTAAAAAAAAGGGTTTCGAAAGCAAACCCAAAAACCTGAGAACTGGCATTTCACACCCCGCCGGCTTCTTCCCGCTTGAATTTACCGCCATGACCTATAATCATGAAGTCAAGATCTAATGGCATGTACATGATGGTGTGGTCGTCCTGATCATGCGATTTAAATTTCATGGCACATCATTAAGCAGGCAAATGACTTCATCGAGCCTGAAAATCAGGTCGAAAAAAAGGCTTTGGAAAGCAAACCGAAAACCTGAGCACAAACATTTCAAAAACCGCCGTCTACTCTACGCTTGAGTTTGACCGCTATGGGCTATAACTATAGTTTCTTCAACGTCGTTCGTCTTCCATCAAGACCGTTGTTGTTCATCTTGCGTCAAGATAATATCCGTTAATAGTGTGATGCTAATGTCGATGGAAAAAATGAAAAGGGGTGAAGAACCAAAGGAGAGGCAAGGAATAGGGATTGACGAAAAGTGATTCTTAAAAGCGCGCGGCGTTTCAAACCCCGTGCAGGTCAAGCTTACCTGCCGGAGTTTGAAAGTGCGATTCGGTGGGATGGCGGGAAATCTTAAGGTGAGAATCTTTTCACTCTTGACCGCCTCTCTTCCTTCTTGCCACCTTATATCATCATGGTGATTATACATCTATCGCTTTGATCAACATCACTTTTCTAATCTTACTTTTGTCTTCTTGTATGGATAAAGGGAGCTACCTCTACTTGTGACATTGAACCGTCCTTGATTGAAAAGATCAAGGAATTCCGTTTCCAGAAGTTTAGCACCAACAATGCCGCTTTTGTGTGTAAGTCAAGACTAACACTGCGATCTAGAGGCATGAATAATGTTTTTTTTAAACTGACTATGAAATGCTTGTCTTAATGTAGTAAAGATCAACAAGAACTCGTTGAAGATTGAAGAAGATGAAGTGTATGACAATATTTCTTTGGAAGACTTGGTGGAAGGTAGTATGCATTGGGTATTATTTGGCTTTCCTAACAACTGAACAACTTTTTTGGTACCTTTAGAACTTCCCGAAAATACACCACGTTACATCATCCTCAGTTACGAAGTAGGCAAAAGAAGACAGCTGATGGAATCAATACTGACCATTTTGGTACCTTAAATGTAGTTGAAGCACGATGATGGACGTGTCAACTTCCCGCTTTTGTTCATCTATTGGTCACCATCCACCGCCAAGGCTGAACTCCACATGCTATACACTTCTGCAAAAGGTGATCTACAACAAAAGATTGACGTAATGAGGGTAAGTATGGCATTAAAGAATGGTGTAGGGTGCATAATCTCAATACAAAGCTATCAATAACCTCACTTTGTCTATCGAATAGGATTTTGAAATACGTGAACCTGAAAGCTTGTCTGATGAATACTTGATTAGCCAGTTGAGATAGATGTTTAGCTATACTGTAATAGTTTTTTGTACCCTCTTGATCATTATGCAACTGACACTTAGCACAAACATTCTTGACAAATAAAGCGCTGCTCACCAGCTAACCACTGTGGACCTTTTGCCATTCAGCCTTTAGAATTCATTACCCCTTACCTTTGCCATGGTCACTATATCTCGATTGATTTTTAAAGCCCGCCAACATTCTCCTTAAAAGCCCGCTGTTTTTTTTTTCGGGCCTCTCTTTCTTCACAAACTTTCCCCATGAAGATCAAGAACACCAGGTCCGCCCTTATCAGCAATTATGAAGTGTTTGATCTTGTCAACGATAGAATTAGCTACCAAAAGCAAATACAACAATCACAGTCCAACGTCGATTACCCCGAGCACCTGCGAACGATTCAATTCGAGGTAAGAACTTTTAGATCATTAAGCTTACACATACTTACTCTTTTTCTCACATCCTGCACAAAGCTTGTAGAGTACATCAAAGGAACACCAACCAGCACACAAAGTGAAGATCAAGTCAAGGCCTTCTTACAGCAAATCGATCGTTACTCGCTCACTCTAGGGGAAAAAGTACAAGTGCTAAATCTACGACCGAAAAGTGCTGTGGAAATTTACCTGGTAAGGATGAATACATCGACAATCTATATAAGGATTCTTTAGGGACTAAAATGTACTTTGCTTTGCTTTGCTTTGCTAACCTTGCAGCTTATAGAAGAGTGTGAAGAACGGTTTAGCGAAGAAGACTTGGACAACATACTCTCTATTATATCAACTACCTTACCTCGCCCTGATGAGGACGATGATGGAATTGAAGAAATGGAACAAGCCCTGGAAACACAATGATCAGTACTCTAACCTCGAATACAAACATTGGTCATATATTAGATCATAGTCCCTTCAATTCCCCTTATTGTCCTTGTTAAATCATATTGCATTACTACATCCTATACAATAAAAATAGTCGGCACTGAAGTCGTCGCTTGATTTCTCATCCGTCATTCGTCTCATGTCATCTCCATCACTTTTTCATTTTACAAAGTTGGTCATCTATAGTGTTATGTAAATGTCTAGCGCTAATTCTAACGCAAACTCGGCAGTCTCATACATCAGCATATTTTGAAATTTGGCGGGGTTTAAAATGGCTATAAGTCTACACCATTTTCCACAAATCTTTTGATTCACTTCTTTCCTTCCCCATCACTTTTTTCTTACCATCGACTTTGCCATGACTTCCCTTGCGACACGAACTATGCATGACGACCTTTGACGATGACAGCAAGGGTAAGTCTCCTTTTTAGCATCCTGTCCACTCTCTCTCTTACCTTGCCAACAATAACATCTTCCACCAATGCTCTTCTTTTTCTTAGCAGATTCAACACGATGGCAACAAATATAGGCTCTCTGGAAGCAGGACTGGATGGGCATATGGTTGGATTAGGGTTTGGACGCAAGGGATTACGAAAAACATGGAGAAACCGTCGCAATTTATAGTAGGTGCACCCCCTTCCATTGTAGAATCTCACAGTCGAAGTTACTGATAGAAGTATACCAATTCTTTGCCCATATCCCTCCACTACTATCACTGATACTTTTACACAGCTTGGCCGTCTCTGTCCATTTCCGTTTACTTGGTTTTCACAATAGTTTAGTCATTCCCCTACAACTCGTCGCCATTAACACAATAGCTTAGAAACAATCTCAAACATAGTCTGCACCATACCTCTTTAACCTCATTGCATCAATAAAGCCTATTTGAATCATTAAACGAAAGACTTTCTTAAATCCATAACCATAACCATACTAAGACCACGTACATTATAAAATCCAAAGTACGGATAAGTAGCTCATCATTGACAATTCCTAAACCATCGTATGTGTACCAGTTGGTATAAATCTATGCAAAAGAACAAAGTCATGAAGATGGGTTCCAGTAGGGTTTTTATTGACTGAATGAGACTATGCTAAAGCTACATGCCCTAGTGGGTGGCAGTGAATACAGGGCTTGTCAAGTTGTGACTAATCTAGTGTAATAAGCTAAGGAAAAGGGAGGGGGAAAGCAGAGTAGTGTTATCCAAAGTATCAGTAGTAGTAGGTGCTGCGAACGGGTCAAGATATAGTGCACTTTGTTGGTACAATGGCTAGGGAATCTACTATGGAAAAGATGAGTGCAGAAGAAAAAAATTTCAAGGGTTTCCCCATGTTTTTTGTATCTGAAAATTTTAAAAAAAGCCTTTTGGGGCGACATGAAGCAGTGGTGGAGCCGGCATTAACTTCGTCGTCGTCTGTTTCGTTGTCGTCATCGTTGTAGCCGATCTAGTGTCAAAAGAAAGAGGAACGATGCAAAAGGCAAAAAGTTAGTAATGGTAAGCAAAAGAAGAACATGACGTAAGAAGGGGAGAGTTACCGTTCGTTCGTTCGTTTGCCCGTTCGTTCGTTCGTTCGTGGTCGTGGAGTAAGGATAATGACAAGGGGTAGGCAAAAAAGTGATGACGAGGGGAAGAAGGAGCAAAAGTAAAGGACGAGGAGAAAAAATATTCTTATAGCCGGGCGGGGTTTACAATTTAAAGTGCATAGACAACATTTTGGAGGAGAGTGCAGGATCGTGTTCCTAAGCTTCAATTTGAAATAGATCCCTAACATATCAATCAGAGTGAGCATGCTACTGGTAGGTTGAATAGAATTGTTGTTGTCAGGACCGAGTTCTTTTACCGCCAGTCGGTCATGCCATTCGTCGATCGCACCCACGATACCCGCCATACGAGCTGATGAGCCGCAATTGATATGCGTCTTCTTGTTGGACCTAATACCAGGAGAAGAGAGGGCCTTGCCGATCGATTCCCGATGAAAAGAGTAAAACCTTCTTGTGGGGTAACTGTAATTTTTGTTGATAAGGGCGGTGATTAAAAAGTACAAGTCAGTGATAATGCGGAAATGAGGATTCATGCAACTTACCATCAGCAGCCGGAACCACTCCATTACCCTTCCTTTGGGAAGGAAGGATCATCCAAGAGGTGGGGTGCCCAAAAAGTGCTTCATTGGTTGAGCGTATGCGATAAAAAGGACGGGAAGAAAAGTAAAGACGATGGGAGACGTTGGTGAGCTATAGAGGTAATGATTTTATCAATGTCGTCAATGCCTATCAGGTAAATGGAAAGTCTCTTTTTCTTCCCCTTTTTTCAAATAGATCGGGTTTAAACCCTTGCTATTGGTGAGCAGTGAGGTACCGGATCTATCAATGGTCTCAGTGACTGTCTACTGGATGGCAGGCCACTTTCCCTTCCCCCTTTTTGGAGATGGATCAAAACCAAACCCTCTATCGGTGAGCATTGAGGTACCGGATCTATCATTGGTGTCAGTGTCTGTCAGATAGATGGTAGGTCTTTTTTTCTTCCCCCTTGCACTCCGTGAAAGTTGGTCCAACGTCGAAAAATAGAGATCAGAGAGTGACCATGAGGCCTATCGTACAACTGTCATGCATGGATAACGGAGTGTAAAAAGTAAAAAATTTGAAAATGTGAACTTTTGCCCTCCTTTTTTTTTTAAAGAGTTGCTCATTTCTCAGAATCGAGATAAACAACCCGCCTTCAAATCTCACGTACAGCACGATACAATGCATATCTATCGACTGATACCCAGAAACAAACATTTTCAATTGTATGCGGCCGTGAACGCTCCGAGAAGCCCCCAGAACGCGACCAATTGGAGTGGTACCAAAAGCAGCAAGTCATCCGAGGAAATTAGGCTTTCTTGGTACCAGTCGATAGATAAAATGCTCTTTTGAGTCCATGTCAAATTTGACGGTGGGTTGTCCATCCCGTTCACATGAAAAATGTGAACTTTTGACTTCCATTTTTTTTAAAAGAATTGCTTCTTTCTCCGAACCGAGATGGACAACCCACCGTCAAATTTCACAGACAGCACGATGCAATGCATATCTATCGACTGATACCCAGAAACAAGCACTTTTATGTTGTGTGCGGCCGTGAACGCTCCGAGAAGTCCTCAAAAAGCGACCGATTGGAGTGGTATCAAAAATGGAAAGTCGTTCAAGGAAATCAGGCTTTCTAGATATCAGTCGATAGATGGAAAGCACTTTTAAGTCTATGTCAAATTTGAAGCTGGTTTGTCCATCCCGTTCACAGGAAAAATGGCTCGAAAAAAGTAAAACTTTTTCCAAGGTCTGTCTTTTCTTTACGCACAAAAATCTTGGTCGGAGTTTTTTAGCAGAAAATAAAACCTCGTCACTTTTTTGTTTTATAACCCTCCCCTTTTCTTTTCTTCCTTCCTCTTCCTCTTCTTCTTCAACACATCACTAGCCACTATGGGAACCACACTATTTGTTGCCGGGTTTGGCTCGAACACACGGGCGAGGGATCTTGCTTATGAATTTGAAAGGTAACGTCGATACCGTTGCGAACATGGATTGTAGGGGGATATGGCTTTGGCTTGTCGTGAATACCTGAAAGGGTAAGATGATTGATTGTCGGGCTCATGGTGAACTCTCGATTGTTGTTAATATTGTTTTGTTGACGACCTCTTCTTATATCTACTCTTTTTTGTATACATGACAGCTAACGATCGTATTTTAACCTCTCTTCACGCATGCTTTGTCTTCCAACAACTAAAAAAACTCACCTCTGGACCTTACACTACTCTTGATACAGATATGGACGACTAATTAGATGCGACATCCCTGCTCCCAAGACCTTCTCTGCGAAACCGTAAGGACGACAACGTCAAACTATGGATACGACACACACCTTTGTTTCTTGCTTTGATAGGTACGCATTTGTAGAATTTGCAAACTCTCGAGATGCCGAGGATTCCTATAATGAAATGCATGGACGACATATTGACGGCTATACTATTAGTGTACAGGTAATAAGTGCATGGATGGCGATGTTGTTTAGTGAAGACTTGACTAACTTTTTTTGTGCTGATAACTCCAGTGGGCTAGAAATGCCCCAAGCTCCTCATGGCGTTTTGATCGATCTCCTAAACGCCGCCCTCGATCCCCCAGCCCTCGCAGCATGCCACCTCATCCTCCTTATGGTCGCAACAGAAGTCGATCTCCTTATGGCAGTGTTCGTGGTCGATCTCCTCCACCTATACACGGATATCCTGGCGCTGGTCATCCTCGTCAACATCATCCACACTCTTATCATCATCATCCACCTCCACTTCGAAGAGGCCGCTCTCCTCCTCGTGATATGCCACGACGTCATGCTCATCCTTATGCCCGTGATGATCGCTCTCGCTCACCGCCACCAGGAACCGTTGGACGCCATTCTGCTGACTATCCTCCTTACCCTTTAGCTTCTTCTAGCTGCCGCCCTCCATCCATCGAACGGCGATCATCTCGATCACCTTCTCCGTCTGCCGTATATCACTACCGTAGTGGTATTCCCTCTCGATCCCCTTCATCTCAAAGACGATCGATCTCACCAAGAAGATCTCCTAGCCCGGATCAATAGTTTGGTAGTTATACATTGCCCTTTTAGAGTACATTAGTCGTACTCTTTGTTTGATATAAATACTTTTACCCCCCCCCTTCCCCTTCAAAACACAGGAACAGAATAAAAAGTTTGTTTGACAGATTTTTACTCGGGTGTGTACAAGTGATAGTGGTCATGGAGATCATATGCGGTCTGTGCTCGACAATGGTTTCAATATTAGAGATATTTCAATGTTAATGATTTATTTGGATTGCTATACAAGAGGGATGGATAATGTAGATAATGTCAATGATCTGACATCTAAAGAATATGAATCTATATGGAATGTGTGATTGGGTGTAAGGGAAGACTTGACAGTATGATTACTAAGAGATGGCATTTCAGCCCCTAAAAAGAAAATCGGTTGTCATCAGATTCAAACCATCGTCATCAGCATAATCTTTCTTGTCTGTTCCTTACCGTTTACTTCTTTCCAGACTGTTGCTCTGATAGTTTCAGGTATTGTTTTTGTCGTTCGTCTAAAACACGGCGCTTGTTAAAGTATTCGACCTACATGAAGAAAAGGACCATCCAATGTTAGGAGGGTTTCCATACCATATGCATCGAGATTACAATACATACCCAGCTGGCCATACAGGCATCTTCGTAGTGTTTCTTTTTGTCGAGACAGGAGGCGGCTCGTTCAGGTTGTTTTTCGACAATCGCAGGATCCAGTATGGTCAATTGATCTAGACAAGCAAAGTATTCGTCCCGAAGCTTCCAGCACTTCTTTCGTTCTTCGCGCGTAGGTGGTTTGTCGGTTACGGGTGTTGTCATTCTGTTTTCAAGAAAAGGAAGAGTGAAAGAAGGTGATTGGAAATCAAAACAAACCAAATGTTAACCCCCGAAATCGGGGTTTGAAATTCCCGACCCCCCTTTTTTTTGACAGTGAGTCTTGTATGGACATACTCTTTGACTGGTTTACATACTGATTTATATAGAGGTATATGAAGACTACAATTAGGATTAATAAATAGTATGGATGTATGTAGTATGTCCTTCCAGCAGAGAAGCACATGGGATGCGAGTAGGAATGAAGTTGGATTTGGGAATGAGGCATATATTCAGCTCAGCGGTGGATTATCTGAGTTTCAAATTCATCGGTGATCTTCTCTGAGCTTATAGAGGATGAATCTCGGTTGACACTGACAGGTAGAACTTCCTGTTTAGCCTTTTGACCATCCAGAACCCACTTCTTGAGGATTTCAACTTCAATGTTTCCGAGAATCAGCTGTTCAACATGGTATAAAAGAAGGGGAGTAGATAACACACCAACTGTCCCTGGATCACCGTTTTGATACAAGACATTGATCAATGGAACACCCATAGCCACCGTTTTTGTAGAAGCACAGTACTAGTGTGAAAAAAAAAATTAGTGAAAAGGGTCTTGATGATTACCGTTTTCTCTTCTTCTATGTATCTTACCATGACAGCCACCGTGTCTTCTCTCGAGTAGCGGAGCTTTTTGACCCAGTCGGGAGTATTGATAAACCGAGGCAATGGGAGTCGAGCCAATAGTAAACTGAACAGCGAAAAGCTGATGTAAAATATGGCGTTCATAACAGCGATGATCACAATGTCCTTTGCAGTGACAGCAGAGAACGAGCCTGAGTAGACAGCGTCAGAGAAGACCGACCAGACCATAATTAAAAGGGCGACGCTTGAAACATCTGATAACCGGCACTTTTCTTTGATCTTGGCCACTTTATCGGTAAAAAACCATTGTATGATCTGACCCACTACCAAAGGAGCCAGTACGGTCAATCCGAGTTGCTTTAGTACCGACGCAAAGTCAACCACCCCGCCTACTTGACTACCGCTTTCGTCTTCAGGTGTGGCGTCTAAAAGCGGACCTTGAAAGGTGGACACCAGTGCAGGAGACACAAAAATCCCTGGAGGCGAAAAAAAAAGTGAGCCAATCTAGCCATCATTGATCTTATCTTGTTTGATCTCATCTTGTTCTTACCGAGTACATTGCCGAGTGCAGCATTCATAAGAGCTATAATGGGAACAGCAAAAGTAGATTAGAGGATGAAGATAACCAACTAGGAGACTATCGGCTCCGATGATGGGCAGCCAGTGTTTCTCCTGTACACATTTGTATAACCTACCTGAAGCTTCATTTCCCTTTGCGTTTTTAGTCATGACCACATTTGAGGAGACTGTGGTGGGAGTGCTTGCTGCAATTACCACACCGATCAAAAGTAAGGAGCTCAAAGGCACATGCGCCTTAAATAAGATCAGCACCAATCCGAACACAAAAAAGGGAATGATGATCAGATTGACAACTTGAATCAAAAAGTGCAATCTGATTCGAAGGATGGTTTGTGCAAGTATCTTTGTCCTCAGCGAAAGCCCAGATATTAAGAAGATCACAATTACTGCCCCTGAATTCATGCAAAAAGAGAAAAGGTCAATTCAAATTCCGATTTTCACTCCGATCGTCTCTCGTCTTACCCCATTTGATGGACCATTCGGCGTGGACATAGCCGCCTTTCCTCGCAACGTCAGGGAATTGAGTAGCCAATACAATGACAAAAGCGAGACCGAGCAAGAACCAATACTTTTTGAACAGGGCCTTGGCTTTGATACCGAACCGAGATTTCCAGTTTTGGCTTTCGTTGTTATCGCTGCTCTTGTTATTGGTGTTACTGATCGAAAGGGATCCGGAAGAGTGATGATCATGATGTTGTATATGTGATGCAGATGATTTCTCAGAGAAAGACAACGGTCGTTTCTTGCCCATATCTTCGTCATCGCTATCGCCATGAGGAGGGATAGTGGTAGCCTCACTTGCAAAGGAGGTGTGCGACTGCATTTTGGACTCGTTCATCGTCAATTTCAGCAAACTAAGAAACAAAGAAGGGGATGAATTCTTGGAAGACACCTTGGGTGAATGGGTGGATGCCTTTTCTTTCAACATTCAAAAGAAAGAAAAGAGAAGAAAAGGGAAAAGTGGAAAGTGGAGCATTGGCTTTTAAGGAGGAGGATTTCAAGTTAAAAGGAGTGTCCTAGCTTGTATTACCTGTTCGATTGCGAAAATGATGAGATAAAGCGAAAGGAAAGAAAAAGAGGCGCTTTTTAGTCTTGAGATTGTCGTGGAACAGGGGGTGATGGGCACTGAATTAGGGGTTTGTAATTCAGTAGGGAGATCCTTTCTCAAAAGGAGAACAGCCATCTTATATCATACTATTCAATGTGAAAAGGGAGAAGGGAAAGACGAAGCAGCTGCTTAGACTACGATTAGGCTTTTTCGATGGCACTAAAATGGCATTTACATAGCACTTTGTAGCATGATAATGAATACTTCGTTCGCTACTTTCAACAACCCCTTGTCAAGGAGAGCGCTAGCCAAGGAATTCATGTAAACTATAACATTCAGAGAACCTTTCGCCTTGCATTTAACGTTCATGCAAGATTGCATAATTTTAAACTCCGCTTTGTGAGGCAAAACTTCGTTTCGGGAAAGTTCTTTTGGAAGAACCATTATCAATGTCAAAATTAGCTCCCCTTTCTATTATGTAGCGATACAGTAGTAAATTTCATACCATACCATACCATACCATACCTCACTTTCATGAATGTGAACCTCACTAACCCATCGTTTATCCGTTAATGACATTCCCTTGTCCCACCTTGATGATGATCTTCACACACTTTTGCATTGAAGGCATCAAAGAAAGCCGAGTATGCATCTTGCGGATTCCCCCTGTCTCTCAACGGCAGAAAGAAAGGAAGAAAGCAACGATAGTCGAAAGATCTACGGTGGTACAAGTGCTCTATTTTTAGCACTTGGCCACGTCTCACATACTTCCGAAGCATGATCAAGATGTCAACGATGTTGATTGCCTTTTCCGAATGACTATGGACGATGATTTTCCATTCAGAAGGAAAGGCCGCATCAAATTATGATAACAGTGGCTAGAAAGTATGCTCAAAAGATCCATGTGTATAGTTCTGATCGACCCAAATGTTTGTCATCAGACTGTATACCATATTTGACTCCGACTGTCATACATTATCCCCCTTTCAAAGAGAACAGGTGCATAGGATGTCTTTCTTATCTACTTTTTCTATGTGTGTAAGCAGGGATTTTGTTTTATTACATAGATCTCTTCTTCCAGAAGAAAGGACGAGACTATGGACCTCGAGGACGGAGACAGAGCAAAAAAGAGGGGTTCACTTGGTCATCTTACTCCTTCACACTCCGCCGAAAAAGTACAGATCGATTTTCTCACCAGTGATCTCAATGCACAGAGTTCTATGCTCACTACATACTCATAGTGATCAATGAAGGTACTGGAATCAGCAATTACAATGGCTTGCATGAGAAAATAAAGGGAGGGCAAACTAGTTCATGCATACAATATAACCAGGCAGTAGGTTGGGTGCAGGATTTCAATCATTCCAAAAAGTGGCTCGTTACAGGGAATGAAAACACATGGTTGAATTCGTTACAATCTTTAAACGCTAAATGCTCTTTCTACTGATCATTCTTCACGATGTGTTACAGACACCAGTAAAGGATTAGTTCGAGGAATGAAATTAAGGGGGTGGAGACGAAAACCATCTGTGTGGCTCCGTTCAATTCCAGCCTCAGTTCTCTTAGTTCACACGTTGGATCATTTTATTACACGGAAAGCGAAGATTTAGAAGCATTCTTGCCTTTGCCCTGAAGGAAAGAGTGTCCGAGGAAGAACGCGGCGTTTGAAACAATTTATGTTTTGCATGAATCTCAAGTCAACCTATTTCACCGCCTTCTATTTTCGAATGGCGGACATCAAAACATTGGAATAGACAACAAGCTATTATCTTCATTGAAAAGACTTAGTTTGGAACTACATGTGTGGGAGGAGTGTCAATTTCTTAAAGGTACCACCAAAGTACCAGCAACGTTTCTTGTAAAGTGGAGGTACCCCGCAGTCAGATATGAAAATGAAGGTTCTGGTTGCTGTTTCTTCGAAAACGACTGAGTAAACAGGCAAAGTGAAAACGTAGGTCGTTTTCACTTCTCTAAAAAGAAGTATCCGCTCATTGCCCTAGCTAAAGAAACAGACGGAATAGTGGTCTTAACTCCACTTCAAAAGATATTTCCCCAAAAATACTAGCATTCTTACAAGTAGACGAAAAGATAGATACTCTCTCAGCAACTTTCATCCCATTACAGCTGCGATACAGCCACGTGGAGGAAGGTTTCAAGTCAAATTCCGAATTTCAAGCATCTGATAGAAGGTTGAGGATTTGCAGCCCCATTGCAATTTCAAACTCCGGAATCAACCCGCTTACGTAAACTTAATTTTTCGTTGATTAGTTTGAAGAAAGGACAGAGCCAGGAAAAAGTCTTTTTTTTTGGAGCTCATTTTTCTTGTGAATGGGATGGACTACCCAACTTCAAATTTGACATAGACCAAGAAGTGCTTTTTATCTATCGACTAATACCTAGAAATTGTGATTTCTTTGGACGGCTCGCCATTTGTGATACCACTCCAATTGGTGGCTTTTTGGAGGCTTCTTGAAGCGTTCGCGGATGCATACAACACAAAAATGCTTGTTTCTGGGTATCGGTCGATAGATATGCATTTCAACGTGTTGCCTGTAAAATTTGACGGTAGGTTGTTCATTTCGGTTCTGAGAAATGGGCAACTCGTTACAAAATATAAAGGTGTCAAAGATTACATTTTCAAATAGGTCAGATTTTTAAAATTTTGCAAACCCCGCGGGATGTGAATAAATCATCACTTTTTACACCTTGTCATTCATACATGATAGTTGTACGATAGGTCTCATGACCACTCTCTGGTTTCTAATTTTCGACGTTGGACGAACTTTCACGGAGTGCAACGGGGTAGAAAAAGACCTGCGATCCACCTGACAGACGTTGCCACCACTGATAGATTTGATACCTTAATGATCACCGATAGCAATGGTTTGATTCTGATCCATCTCAAAAAGGGGGAAGGAAAAGTGGCCTGCCATCAACCTGACAGGCATTGAGACCCTTGATAGATCCGGTACCGCAATGCTCGCAAATAGCAAGAATTTAGATCCGATCTATCTCAAAAAAGGGGAAGAAAAAGAGACTTGTCATCCACCTGACAGGCATTGACGACATTGACAAATACGTTACCTTTATAGCTCATCAACGTCTTCCATCGTCTTTAATTTTCTTCCTTTCCTTTTAATCACATACGCTCAACCATATGGCTGCAAAGCACTTTTTGGGCATCCCACCTCTTGGAATGAGAGGATGGGTGTCCTCCCCCCCATAGAGGGAGGGGTAATGGAATAGTTCCGGGTGCTGATGTTGAGTTGCATGAATCCTCATCTCCGCATTACCACTGACTTGTACTTTTCAATCGCCGCCCTTATCAACGACACTGTAAATTACAGTTACCCAACCTGCCCCGCCAGACTTTTTTTTGCCTCTTTCTTCTTCCTTCACTTTACTTCTTACTTTATTCTCCCACTTCCATCCAAAACAGCTACTTTTTGACTACTAAACAAGGACTGACATTCCCTCTTCTTTAAAGACTGGAAACACTGGATCCTCCTCGTCTACAGTTCTGCAATTAAATTCTACTCTGACATGGCAAACGAATCCGAAGTCTACTCTGACAAGGTTTCCTACACTAATGCACTTGAACTAGTATAACAAAAACAAGCGAGAAAGCAGCTTTGTGCGACCTTAGAACACTAATATGGCCTACAAGAGTAAGCAGTTCGGGTTCCTAGACTGGTGCGCCACCTTGCCTGGACCTGAAATCGCTCGCCCAGACACTCCCCAAACAATGTGTGCCTTTGATTGAACAACGCTTACGTGCCATGCAAGAGGATCTGGAGATTATCACCATTATCAACAACTTTGCCCAGCAGCACAACATCACCATCAAAAGCGCTGCCAATGTCGCCGAAGAAAGATGCTCCCCCCACAAGAAGCCTTTGCACCATATTGCCGAGCATAACAGCCAAACCTTCAAATTGTAATGCGTAGATAGCCTCTAGTCTTTTTATGTTACATGCTGTACAATCAATAAACTTCACTTCGTCTGATAAAGTGGTATAGGACTTGGCACATTGGGTTAATTTGCACTTTCCCTAGATTTCAAACCCCGATTGGCTATAAGAATTATTTTTCTGCCCGTTCGTTATTTTTGCTCCTTCTTCCCCTCGTCATTACTTTTTTGCCTCCACTGTCATTCTCTTTACTCCACGACGACAAACGAACGAACAAACGAGCAAACGAACGAACGAACGGTAACTCTCCCCTTCTTACGTCATATTCATCTTTTGCTTACCATTACTAACTTTTTGCCTTTTGCATCGATCCTCTTTCTTTTGACACCAGATCGACTACGACGATGACGACAGCGATAAAGACGACGAAGACGCTAATGACGACTCCACCACTGCTTCATGTTGCCCAAAAAGGCTCTTTTTAAAATTTTCAAATGTAAAAAACATGGGGAAACCCTTGAATTTTTTTTTCTTCTGCACTCATCTTGTCCATAGTAGATTACCTAGCCATTGTACTGATAAAGTGCACTATCCCTTGACCCATTCCAACGCCCACTATTACTGATACTTTAGATAACACTGGTCTGTTCTCCCCCTCCCTTTTCCTTAGCTCATAACACTAGATTAGTCACTCCACGACAAGCCCTGTATTCACTACCACCCACTAATACATGTAGCTTAAGCATAGTCTCATTCAGTCAATAAAAACTCTACTTGAACTCGTCCCCATAACTTTGTTCTTTTGCACAAGCTCCAGTGATTTCAAAAACTCTCATATGTAGCGGTACAAATCACCCGGGTCCACCAAGCCTTGATCCTTTCTACAACAAACACAAATGGCGGAGTTTTTATTTTGTCTTGTTTCAAACGCCGAAGCCTCCACTTAATTTGAAGCTCTTCAATTTTTTTTTTTTTCATTTTCGTCCTTCGTCCCGCTCTTCTTCCATTTTAATGTTCGACAGCATACAACAGCAGCGGCAGTCCCTCCCCACCTTTGAATACAAGGAGGATCTGATAGATGCGATCCGCGAACACAGTATTCTAGTTATTATTGGTGAAACTGGCTCTGGAAAAACAACACAGATTCCTCAATACATCTTGGAAGGACTCGACGTCAAACGAGTTGGTGTGACTCAACCAAGGTATGTACATGTGGGGAACGAAAGCCCCATTAGCCGTTTGTAAGCTAATTGGAATTCTTTTTCTATAGACGGATTGCCGCCATCACCGGTATGTATTGTATAACAAAACAGATAGGAGAACTGCGAAATCACTCAATGTAAACCACCTTTTTAACTGATGTCTTGTAGTTGCGAAACGAGTCAGCGAAGAACAAGACGTCAAGCTGGGGACCAAAGTTGGATACACGATACGCTTTGATGACTGCACGAATGACGACACACAATTGAAGTACATGACGGATGGTGTATTACTTCGGGAAGCTACTCTGGATCCCATGTTGATGCAGTACTCTGTGGTGATTATCGACGAAGCGCATGAACGAACTCTGGAAACCGATGTCCTTCTTGGTTTATTGAAGCAGACCCATCGATTGCGACCTGATCTCAAGATCCTCATAATGTCGGCCACCCTACAAGTAGAAAAGTTCTCAGACTTTTTTTATGGCTGTCCTCTCTTTGTGATTCCTGGGCGGACGTTTCCGGTGCAGACGATCTATGTGCCTGATGCAAAGAAGATCTCAGCTTTACAATCCTCCTTTGTGGACTTGGCGGTGGACACGACTTGGCATATCCATACCATGCAGCATGAAGACGCGGACGATAACGATGGTGAAGGTGGGATCCTGGTGTTTTTGACGGGTCAACATGATATAGAACGTGCCTGCAAGATGCTGAAGGATATGGATGGATCATCACTCTCAAAAAAAATCAATGTGCGCCGTCCTCTTCCTCGTCTTGAAATATATCCATTGTATGCAAGTCTGGAGACATGGGACCAAAAGGCGGTGTTTGCACCTTCTCCTAGGGGGACAAGGAAGGTCGTTTTTGCTACCAATGTAGCCCAGGTAAGAATAATGGGAGGAGGGAGGAGGGCGAAGAAGATAAGTGAACATGTCATCTCTAACAGGATATCTGCCTTTTAGACTTCTGTTACTATCCCTGGCATTCGGTATGTGGTGGACGCTGGCTTTGTCAAGGAAAAATCACACGACACAACGACTGGGATGGATGCTCTATTGGTAACGGAAATCAGCCAGGCAACAGCGATCCAACGTGCAGGGCGGGCGGGCAGGACTGGTCCAGGCAAGGTGTTTCGTCTTTACAAGGAAGAATGCTTTGAAGCCATGCGTGAAAACAGTATTCCCGAGATCCAACGAAGTAGTCTTCTCAGTACGGTGCTTGGGCTCAAGAAACGTGGTATCATAGATGTCTTGCATTTCCCCTTTTTGGATCCTCCCGACTCGACTTTGGTCAAGACTGCGCTCAAACATCTGTATCTACTAGGGGCCATCGATGATGTGGGTCAACTGACAGCTCTGGGCGATCAAATGAGTGGCTTTCCTCTCTCTCCATTCTTATCTCGTGTGCTGGTGTCCTCGGCGTTGTCCTTCGATTGTAGCTATGAAGTCGTTACTATTGCAAGCTTATTGGCTGGTGAAATGGATCTCTTCAAAACTCCCTCTCTCCGGGACCGCAAAGGCAAGCGACTGACCAAGGAAGAATTGGACTTGGCGAGGGTGGATGCCGAAGAATGTAAGCTGCGATTCGCTCACCACAGCGGCGACCATTTGACCTATCTCAACGTTTGGAATGCATGGCGGCGGTATCGAAAGGATCGGTCCAAGCAACGGCAATGGTGTCACGACAACTACATCCACGGAAAGGTATTGGAAACGGCGCTACGTGTACGAGAGCAGCTCATGCAGGTGATGGATAAACTGGATCTACCACTTACACATGCACCACGGGTCAAAAGGCAGCAAAAAAAGCGACGCAAAAGGAACGAAACGAATGTGACAGACGAAGATGACGACAAGGACGACTACGACGTAGATGCGGTACCTATACTGAAATCATTTTTGACGGGATACTTTAGCAACATTGCCAACAAATCACCTCACCGCCATGTCTTCTCTCATTATTCACCTGACAAACATCTGTTGAAGGACGACGATAGTGCAGCATCGGTGGATCAACGGTATGACGGCAGTGGTACCAGCAACGACCATACGACTGGATCTCTCGTGGCACTCCATCTTCATCCTTTATGCTCATTCTCGGATATGCTCGATCAACACAAGATACGATACAGGGAATTGGATTGGGTGATGTATATGCATGTAACGTATACCAACAAGGCCGTGATGAGCGGGGTTAGCAAGATCATCTGGGACTGGGTCAAGGCAAGCGATGGACTAACAAGACTGCAGCGGTTACCAAAGACAAGACTGAATGGCGAAGATAGACCTGATGTGGAAGAAATGGAAACCGAACAAGTATTGGCTAATGACGATCAAGAAAATCTACGTTTGCAAGAACAAGAAGCGGTGGCGGCAGAAAATCAAAAGCGGCGGGCCGAAGAGATAGAACAGATCCGCCAAAGAGCCTTGTCAAGACGTAGATTACAATAAACCTTGTCTAGGATAGATAGATAGATAGATAAATAGATAGTTAGTGTGATCTGTTACATAAAATGTTGTTGATGGGGCATATGTTATCATGATTGGCCACTTTTGTTTGTCTGTGGATGTTTAAGGAGATAGATCATATAAGGGGGGAAGGGCTGATAGTTGGATCAGTGTATTTGATGACTGATTGCTCTTAATCGGCTGCGTTTTCATAGCTTTGTCAGCTTTTGTCTAAAATAGTGGTCTCCAAAGAAGCGGGATCTACATAGTACCGAGGTACTTTTTTGTGTAACACGCCATCCGTTCGCTTGGCCTTCAAAGTCTCAAATACAGTATGGTGCAAACGGACTATAAACAGCGGAATTTGAAATTGCTTTATTTATGCGCCTGACAACCCCCCCTAGCAACCCTCCTGACACGTTGTGGTTGATCGACATCGGAATTTCAAAATGTTGAATTTTTAGCCTATCGGAGTTGGAAACCCCTAACTTTTTTTCCTTTTGTGAAGGTTGGGCCAAAATCGACCAACTTTGAAAGACTAAGGATCTTTTTTGAAGACCTAATGAACATTCTAACACCAATACATTGTTCCCCAGTACCTACCTATTCTATAGTGTATCGTTGATAGAATGTTCAATTAGGTCTTCGAATAACAAACATCCTTAGACTTTTGAAAATTATGCTCGATTTGCTGTTTATAGTCCGTTTGCACCACACATGTAAAGGGGGTATTTCAAATGAATGCATGAACATCATAAAAAAAAGGGATGAGTAATAATGATCCCTGATCCAGTCAGCACGTTGTCACCATAAAATCGATCATACCGAGGTTCCGCTTAGTTTGTGCGCCTGTGATTGTTTTTGTTTCTCCTTTGATTCATCCTCTTTTTCCTTCAACTTCCTACGCTCGTAACCTTGACTCTTTCTTTTTATCTCTCTCCTACACAAAAATGCCATCAATCAATGCTACAGCAATACCAACAGTTGTCAACGACGAGATGATGGTTTCCCCTATAAACCCTAGCTGGGCGTTTGATGCACAATCCTCCTTGTTTTCTACTGATACAAGAAGCGAAGAGGAGAGTATATCCAGTGCTATGGATCCACAAGAGGAGCTCTTTTATCGTCATCGTCGTTCCTTTCGAGATCTTTCTCGTGCAGTCAGATTAAGACAGGCAGCTCGCCAGCATCAAGAAAATGTACCTCGAGCCATCACTCCTTTTGAGACACCTGCGTCGTCACCATACTGCTTTTCCAACAACGAGGATTGCATGCACACCTCTCCAACAAACCAATACAAACATCTACCGACTTGCGCACTTTCTTGTTACTTCCTTGACTTTCAAGTGATCTATAACGATGGAGGTTGCTTCAGGTAAGCGGAGCTTACAATAAAAATCATGCAGAATATTGAAACCCCGATATACCTCCTGTAGCCCTGAATATGACATTTCAAACGTTCTCAAGAATGACTCTTCGGTGTACTGGTAACTAAGAACAAATAAAATGTTACCTTAATAACATTTGTGTAATAGCTCCAACAGAACTGGTACAGTGAATCTAATCTTGCAATACAGAGGCGGGCGGGTCTCGATGGACAAATCGTGCGTGCTGAGCAAAGTCATCATCCGATCACCTCATCAAGGGTAAGAATATCAACGTTTTCACTCTTCATAACATCACTGATGGTTTGTCTTTATGATTTTGACCGGCAGTTTCACTGCACCTTGTATGTCTTGCGGAAGGGGTTCGATTGCGGCCGTACACTAATCAAACCTTTCTTCTTTGCTAGGTAAAGAAGGTCTTGTTTTTCTTTCTCATCGTCCTATTGATATCAAAAGTACAACCTGGTAACACAACTAAAAAAGTCAATCGGTTGCTTACCTAGCTTTCTTCTTATATAGGGACCAGCAGGTTTGACAGTTTTACAAAAGACGACTATGACGACTTTACAAACTCCGACGACCTTTCCGACTTTTCAGGGGTAGACGAGGATCGTCCGGTTGCCTGGTTCAGCACAACGAACACTTCACAACATGTAATCCCACTGAACGAGAGGTAAGGCTTGGACGAAAGAAAAAAGCAAGACCATACCTTTACTGGCTGACACTGTCCAAATAGGTCTGGAAAGTACATTTTGATCAAATTGCTTCGTTCCGAAGGTGAAGGGCAGGAAAACATTGACTTGCAGTACATTGGATTCGTGGGTTACACTGGTGCCCGTTCCTTTGCAAGCCCCCCTCGTTTTTGTTAGGAATGAAACGTTCTTTCACCTTTGACTATACCTGTTTCCGACTCCACTGTCAGTTGCCAAAGTTACGTCTGTCGGGATTTGAAATTCATTGGTCTGACCAAAGAAAAATAAAGGTGAGAGTCTCTTCTTTTTTCATTTCTCTCTTTCTCTTTCTCTTTTGCTTTTATCAAATCTCTTTACTTGACACCCGAGTGTAAACGCAAGCGGTAAAAACAAAGAACAATATCATTATTCAATGTAGACACACTAACTAAGCACCATTTATTTTGTACTTTACATTGATAAGAGGTCGCCCCACACATTCACCTTTCAGTCAGCTGCAGCAACTACAACAAACAAACGCCACTCTTAGGCGACACATATTCCAAGACACAACAACAACAACAACACCAGCAGCAGAAAGGCGCCCATTCCATTCAACATCAGGGACGACGGAACAAATCGCGATCACGTACTTAAAGTCTTAATGGTTGGAACTAGTATGCATTCACCAGCACCCGCCCCGGAGCCAACAAAAACTGGATCCAGAGAATCTCAGGCCTTTATCGACATTTGCCCTGGTCTTGACGTCAATGATAAGCTCGAAGTTGATCGGTGCTATGGCGAAGTGACGTTAGACGAAGCATGGGACGATATAGCAACACATTCGGTGAACTCTTTGGATGTCAATTCACTTTCTAGAACCAGCAGCATGGCGATTACCGAATCCAGTACAAACTCAGACTCACAAGGGTCGTTGGACTCCTCCCCTCACTGTTTTGCCGCTGTGGACTCTGCTTGTTTCGGTATAGGTGCCTTGTCCAAGCCTTTCTTCTCCGACTATGTGGATCTTCATTCAAATAACGACTACCATCATGAACATACTGCAGCAATTTTCTCGCCCGATGGACTTTTTGTGGATGATCTTGGTACTACTGGACTAGTTGGAACCATGGGTCAAGAACCTGCTTGGACTGATAACACCAAACAAGAACCATTGGCCGAGCTATCTGTCAATCCATATCCTTTTTGTGCTGAACTGATCTCTGGTTGCCATGGAACCAGTCGACAAGATACCCCCGAGCGCTACGATTCTCCTTTGCAAGGCAATTACATTCGGTATAAAGGTAAGAGCTGAAATACGATCCATACACACTGTGAATTTAACTTGCCCATTGACTCGGATAGAACTGACCGAAACGGAATTATATAACAAGATCGAATACGATATGGATGAATCAGGTACACAAACTGAATAGCAAGACTAGAGCAAGCCTACCATCTTACACTAATCTTTCTCTTTCTAAAGATCAAGCCTTCCTTGATTCTATCAATGACAACCGTCTACTGCATGGTCTTGGTCAAATATCTTGTGGTGCCTTTGAAATAGTAATAGACAGACTTGAAAAGGAGTGGTTTGCTTTGGTAAGGATTAGAATGAATCATCAAGTTATATTCGACTCAGATCTTTTAATCTATAGACGAAAAACCTTCAATCCCACCTCAAACCAGCACCGTTTCCCGACAACTATGCCTGTGCTGTATGCGCTCTGACCGATTGTGAAAACTGTAATGTGATCATCTTTTGTGATGGATGCAATCTGGCTGTGCATCAAGGTAAGCGTAGCAATTTAATGATGATTTAACAGCGTTTGTACTCATGGACCACTTCTTTGTCATTACTAGACTGCTATGGCGTGCCACATGTCCCAGAAGGCCAATGGCTTTGCAGGAGATGTATATTATCCCCAACTAAGGCACCATCATGCATCCTATGTCCCAATCAAGGCGGTGCGCTTAAATGTATCAAGGAAACTAACGACTGGGCGCATCTGCTTTGTGCCTTGTGGATCCCAGAACTCACCATTGGCAACAGCACTCTTATGGAACCTATCGACAATATTGGTGCGATTCCCAAAGAGCGATGGAAATTGGTCTGCTCGATCTGCAAAATTCAAACAGGCGCCTGTATACAATGTAGCGACCAACGATGTTGCACGGCCTTCCATGTAACTTGTGCAAGAAAGACGGGCCTCGGTATGTCAATGGAAAACTATGACTCGGTGAATAGTGGTGATCTCGCACTCAGGGCCTATTGCAAGCGACATAGTCATCATCATGATCTTGATATCAAATCCACCACAGCAGCAGGTAGCCTGGCAACTCAACAACAATCATTGGCAGACAAAAGCAGCATTGGACTAAAATCACTCGCAGTTGGTCAGGTCTCTTTTGCTGGCCCGCTAATTGCCCCTGATTACATTCTCTCAAGACTGGAGAATCTTCCGTGTGTACAAGAAACCAATGACCGACAAAGTACAAGATCGTTAATCACAACCATTGCTCGATACTGGACGCTGAAGCGGGGCCCTCAACATAGCCCCCCCTTAATCGGACGTCTTCAATTGACGGTATGTATGAATGTATGTATGAATGGGGAATAGAGAAAGACTAACTGGTTTTCTTTTCGTGCCACGGATCTAGCCTTGGTCAGCTTTTATCTCGTTTATCGGTCAAGAACGCCCCGAGGAAACGCAAACAAAAATGGTAACCGAAAAACTTGACTGTCGGGAGGGAAGTGCATATGATCTCTTAAATTTTTTTGAATCTTTTTTTATAGTCTTCTCATCCCCATACCATGGCAACAACGATTGGATCCACGAGCCCCAAGACTTCTCGGTTGAACCTGTCTGCAAAACGATCCTTGTTATCCATCAATTTACCCTCGGTCTCTCTGACGCCCTGTAAAAGGAGGCGCTAGTTACCCTCAACGTCATAGCCCCCCCCCTTCCCCCTTTTTTTCTCCAACGCTCTTTACCCTGTATATAGTACTATCATTCTCCAATTCTCAATAAAAAAACAAACATCAGCTGTTGTCCCAGGTATCTTTTGATGTCCTTTTTTGTCTTCGAAAATAATCAGCACTGGATTCCGATGACAAGTTGGTAACACAAGAGGGCGATCAATGGCATCGACAAAGTTTTGGCTTAGAAATAGACAGTAGGCTTAACCTCCCACCCTTTTAAAGTCTCGTAATAAAGAACGTATCTAATTGTCCCAAAATTAGCTTGAGGCAGATGAATGAATAGTGACAATGAGGCAACTGTACGAATAGAGCTCGGATCAGCAAAGGAAGACCGGGATATAGTGTTAGATTTTTGCGAATATCAAGTACTTATTTGGTCACCTTGGAAAAAGTCTTAGTTTTTTTGGAGCTCATTTTTCTTGTAAGCGGGATGGACAACCCAACTTCAAATTTAACATAGACTCAGAAGTGCTTTTTATCTATCGACTGATACCAAGAAAGACTGATTTTCTCGGATGACTTGCCATTTCTGATACCACTCCAATTGGTCGCTTTTGGGGTGATTCTTGTAGCATTCACGGCCGCATACAACATAAAAGTACTTGTTTCAGGGTATCAGTCGATAGATACGCATTGCATCGTGTTGCCTGTAAAACTTGGTGGTAGGTTGTTCATCTCGGTTTTGAGAAATAGGCAACTCCTTACAAAAAAAGGGGGGCTCAAAAGATGACATTATCAAATTCATCATTTTTTTTTAATTCTGCAAACTCGCGGGTGTTGAATGATTCATCACTTTTCACACTCTGACATGGCCACTCTCTGATCTCTATTTGTCGACGTTGGACGGACTCTCACGAAGTGCAAGGAGGAAGAAAAAAAGACCTGCGGGCCCCAAAAAGGATAACCCATCCACCAAACCCTAGCATCCTTGGCATGATTCGGCAGATAAGAAGCACAACTTTCTTCACATTAAGTTTGAGGTGAGGTCTGTTATCTCTTTCACGAGAAAATCCATGCCTAGCAAAAAGTGACACTTTTCATCGGGGAATGCTACAGACAGAACCACCGGGACAGAACCAATCTGTGTATGCTGAATTTTGCGGACAACAAGGACTGATATGGCGGGGGGCTCTCTGTCCCTGACTTGAGTCCCGGGCATAGATGGGATTCAATTCGAAATGAATATAAAACCGCCCCGCCAGGCACAGGAATGGCCTTACTCTTCTCATCGGGAATCGATCAGCAAGGTCCTCTCTTCTCCTGGTATCAGGTTCAAAAAAAAAGACACATATCAATTGCGGCTCATCAGCTCGTATGGCGGGTAACCTGTGTGCGAACGTGGATCAAATACGACGCCAAGGCCGATGGAACAACACAACGATAAACGGCGCATATCTCACCAGCCTCTCAAGAGAATTAATGCGACCAATGGCAGGATTCTCCGCATATGGTCGATACTTTTATCTTGCACGTGCCGCCCTTAACCCACCTACCAGCCTCTGCAAGAAGTTGTTCCCGGCGATCGGCGAATGACATGACCGACTGGCGGCTAAAGAAGTCAGTCCTGGCGATCCTAGTCAACCTACCTTTACTGAAAATGCGTTTGTACAGGTGATCATGATGTTCAGGAAGACTTTTATACAAGACTCGGTGCTCATGAAGGAACACCACCCCTGCTATCCCATTTGGCAACTTTCAATCTTCTCTGATCCAGCCTATTTGTCATTCAAAAGGTAAGTCCACATCATAGCATGAGAATGTAGTAGCATGCTCCCTCTGATATGTTGGGGATATGCTGCAAATTGAAGCTCAGGAACACGATCCTGCCGACACACTCCTCCAACAATGTGTGCCTATGCGCTCTAGATTTCAAACCCCGATTGGCTATAAGTTTATTTTTTTTGCCCATCCTATCATTTTGCTCCTTCTTCCCCTCGTCATTACTTTTTTGCCTCCATTGTCATTCTCTTTACTCCACGACGTCAAACGAACGAACGAACGAGCAAACGAACGAACGGACGGTAACTCTCCTCTTCTCACGTCATGCTCATCTTTTGCTTACCATTACTAACTTTTTGCCTTTTGCATCGTTCCTCTTTCTTTTGATACTAGATCGGCTACGACGATGACGACGGCAATAGGGACGACGACGATGCTAATGACGACTCCACCACTGCTTCATGTCGCCCAAAAAGGCTCTTTTTAAAATTTTCAAATGTAAAAAACATGGGGAAACCCTCGCAAAATTTTTTTAGGTGCACTCCCATTCCATTGTAGAATCTCGTAGCCCAAGTTACTAATAAAAGTGTACCAATTTTTTGCCCATACCATTCCACTGCTATCACTGATACTTTTACACAGCTTGGCCGTCTTTGTCCACCTCCATTTGCTTCATTTTACAGCAGTTTAGTCATCCCCATTACAATAGCTTGTTGCCACTAGACATTAGCTTAACTACGACCCCAAACATAGCCTGTACCGCAGCCCCTTGGTCCTATCCCATCAATAAAGCCTACTTGAATCATTCTACTAAAGACATTTCTCAAATCCATAACCATAACAATACCATGTACATTATAAAGACCAAACTACAGCTGAGTAGCTCATCATTGACAACTCCTAAAACACCACTGGTTTACTAGTTGTGATGAATCTAATAGCACGTACCTAATCGTAAGGTCTATCTTCGCATACATTCAAATTTTTATTGCTACGATAGGATTAATGGGCTATGGTACAGACTATGTTTGAGGCCAGAGTTAAGCTAATGTGTAAATGGCGACGGGTTGTAATGAGAATGACTAAGCTAATGTAACAATCAAGCAAATAGAGGCGGACAAAGACGGCCAAGCTGTGTCAAAGTATCAGTGATAGTAGCGGAAGGGTATGGGCAAAGAATTGGTACACTTTTATTAGTAAGTTGGACTACGAGGTTCTACGATGGAATGGGAGTGCACCTAAAAAAAAATTGCGAGGGTTTCCCCATGTTTTTTACATTTGAAAATTTTAAAAGTGCCTTTTTGAGCGACATGAAGCAGTGGTGGAGTCGTCATTAGCATCGTCGTCGTCCCTATTGCCGTCGTCATCGTCGTAGCCGATCTAGTGTTGAAAGAAAGAGGAACGATGCAAAAGGCAAAAAGTTAGTAATGGTAAGCAAAAGATGAACATGACGTGAGAAGAGGAGAGTTACCGTTCGTTTGTTCGTTTACTCGTTCGTTCGTTCGTTCGTTCGTTCATTCGTTCGTTTGTCGTCGTGGAAAAAAAAAGAATGACAATGTGGTGACAAAAAAGTAATGACGAGGGGAAGAAGGAGCAAAAATGAAGGACGGGCATAAAAAAGTTCTTGTGGTCAAATCGGGGTTTGAAATCTAGAGTGCATTGAGAAGGTCTTACCTCCTCACGATTTTCACGTTGTTCGGACTCCGATCTGACCTCCGATGGGGGGAGCGAGCCAAAAATAGCTTTCACGTAATTCATATGCCGACACT